>CM065717.1:49784620-49792120 GCA_033310375.1 Conus canariensis
TGTATTGTGTTTTATCTGCCAGTGCCTCAGTTCTTTAACTATCTGAATGTATTAAATCTCCCCAGATTTCGGCTATCTTCTACTATCTGGCATTAATAAAATGTACCCAGAGTTAAAAAGGTATTAGTCTTTCTCTAATCGGGATTAATAAAATGTACCCAGAGTTAAAAAGGTATAGCCTTTCTCATCTGCATGTAATAAATGTACCCAGAGTTAAAAAGGTATAGCTTTCTCTATCTGCCATCTAATAAATGTACCCAGAGTTAAAAAGGTATACCCTTTCTCTATCTGGCATCTAATAAAATGTACCCAGAGTTAAAAAGGTATAGTCTTTCTCTATCTGGCATCTAATAAAATGTACCCAGAGTTAAAAAGGTATAGTCTTTCTCTATCTGGCATCTAATAAAATGTACCCAGAGTTAAAAAGGTATAGTCTTTCTGGAACAGAAGGACGTGAATAGGCCACAGACACAGGAAAACCAGTAGACGACATTAAAGAAAGAGGGAAAAATGACAGAGATTATAATTTAAAAAAAAAAAAAAAAAAAAAAAAAAAAAAAAAACAACAACCTGGGGGTGGAGTGGGATGGGAGGGCAGAATGAAAGAGAGTGACAGAAAAACGAAAATCACGAGAACAGAATGTCCAGAAGATGAGGTACAATTTACATTGAAAGATACCCCCCCCCCCCCCCACCCCACCCCACCCTACCCACTTGCTCAAATCCCCTGCGTGTCCACGAGGGTCATATTGGCCTTACTTCCATGCGATCATCCCAGCTCTTCAATACAGGTATCAGCCTTGCAGATTCTACATGGCGCCAGTCCCACAGCCAATTTAGTGTGTGCGTGTGTGTGTGTGTATGTGTGTGTGTGTGTGTGTGTGTGTGTGTGCGTGGTGCGTGCGTGCTGTGCGTGCGTGCGTGCGTGCGTGCGTGCGTGCGTGTGTGTGTGCTGCTGTCCGATCTTCTGTGCCACCTCAGTGACACTGCACCCACGCCGCTCATTCCGACCCCCAACCCCACCTCCATCCCGTCCACAGCCACAACTCGGCCTGTCCCGACGCAGCCCATGCACCGGCAATCCACAGGAAGCAGCCAATGTCAAGTCGTCAAGAGGCAACCCACCGGAAGAGACACTGCACTGCTGCCGAGTCACTTCGGTGGTGTTCAGTGGCGCCTGTTCTGATCTTACGTACGCAAGACACCACCTACTAAGCTGCCTACTGACGACAATAATTCTTAGTCGCGGAGCCGGCGTGAGTGAGCTCTGGATCACTTCCACGTCCTTTCAACGACAGCCCCATGAATTTGCCATACCGGTGACCCCGACGGAACCAACAGCAACATTTCAGATGATTTAAAGACTCATACCACTGCTTCCTGTTCAAGAAGGCACACCAAACGCCTATAGGACAGAATAGCATCACACACTGCCTCCATAGAATATCTGTCTGCAGCCAAATTCTGGAATGGACATCCTTCACAGAATCCTAGCTGCTTACTTGCCATTTCAGATAGTGTCTCACACGGTCTGATTCTGACGAAGTGGTAACTTGGTATCAACGAAAACCAAAAACCACATCATTCTCTGGAGAAACCGATTTCAAATGAAAATACCTTCTTTCTGACGAAAGCTAGTAAACAAACAAACAAATAAATAAATAAATAAATGAATAAATGAATGAGTAACAACAGATAACCGAATGTACAGATCAGTAAAATATGCGCTTATTGACACTCTGACCAAAAAAAAAAAAAAAAAAACACTGGTAGGAGAAGTCAACAATAACTAATACATATACAGTGCTTGTTTATATTACTATGCTTCACTTCAGATTTCCTTTCATGTCACCCGAAGCCGAAACTACCTACATACCGTTGTGTCTGTGTGTTCTTTGTGGCAATGTTCAAGATCAAACTACTCCGTCAGTCGTGATGAAATGTTTCATTTGTGAGTATTTTATACTTGTGCATTATTTTCACTGTTGGTGCTGCGGATATGCTCAGTGCGAAGTATGCGGACAAGCATGCAACTTTCCTTTATGACGGAAAGAAGTCTCTCTTTTTGTTTGTTTGTTTGTTTGTTACTGGTTAGCCAGCCTACTTCCCTAAATATGCGCTATATAAATGGGTATCCTAAGTAGGACGTTTAGAGTTATATGCTTTGAGCATTCACTGCACACACACACACACACACACACACACACACACACACACACACACACACACACACACACACACACACACACACACACACACACACACAACACAGAGAGAGAGAGAGAAACATGAACATTTAAAATTTTGCTACAAATATTTAGGCCCACAGACAAGTCTCTGTAATTTTTTATAATCACTGTAAACGTTTTCACACAGACATCACGACCACTGCTCTTGCTTTCCTATGCGTATCTGTCAAACCACGAAAACGGGTAACGAAATCATTCTGCTTATATAAAAAATAAATAAATAAATAAATAGACAAACTGTATTTGATGGTGAATTAGCAGCAGCAGCACCACCTCCCCCTTTCCCCCCTCCCCACCCTGAGATTTTCTGACGTTCTCTTCAATCAGGTCAAGGTCTCCTTACTGTCGGTATCTGCATGTTTTGGTGTGTGTTCCCATGATCAGACAATTTCCGGTGAATTGATGTTTACACACACGAGCATGAACGTGGATGTACGTGCATGTGCGTGAAGGGATGTGTTGATATGTTGTTTGTTATCTCCTGTTTATACAAGCGTCAGTGTCACTATTTTCCTTTCCCAGTCACCTTCACACCTATCCCTTGACATCGTCTGTTGTCGTTGGGGCACCCCTGATGATCTGGCCACCACTCCTTTCCCGGGTAGGGTTAAAAGCCAGGGCTTCCGCCCTCTCCCTATGCCCCATATTTGTCAAGCCCGTGAAATGTCTTTTTACCCCTTCTCGAATTAAAAAAAACACCGACAAACACATTCAAAACAAACAGGACCGCTGGCTTTTGGGAATAAATCGGTCCAGTAGTATGTTTGATATACAGTTGGAATCGGAAATATACTTTTCCAGCTTCACATTTTTTCAAAATACTGGTAGGGACTATAAAAAATCCTTGAGTGTCATTGCTACTTTTGGGAATAAATCGGTCCAATAGTGCGTTTGATGTACAGTTGAAATTGGAAATATACTTTTCCAGCTTCACATTTATTCAAAATACGTGCAGGGGATACAAAATCAGGGAGTGTCATTGCTACTGCCAAGTTTTTTTTCTGTTTTTCTTTTTTTTTTTTTTTCTATAGAAAACTGTAAACGAAATATTAGAACACCGTCATCGAGTCAATTGTGCCTTATGCTTTCTCTGCATTAATCAAAATCATATTGTTTTGCAATCTTTTCTTTTTCGTTGTCATCCATATTGACGAACTGTGACAATGACATATTACATTGTTTGGTATTGCCTTCCGATTTTGCTTCCTTCCTAAATGTTGAAAGTAAAACTGTTTCACAGACCTTTTTAAAAACTGCTAGAGCGAACGCAGCAAAAACAAACAAAGTAACTGAACGAACGGTGTGCTGATGTTTTGCTTCATGAAGAAATATATCCACTTTTTTTTAATGTTCTTCATAGTACCGTTCAGTTTGAAGTCGGTGAAGATGAAACCAATCAATCAATGAAAATCAGACAGTAAGCAATTTGGTGGCGCGGCGCGCGCGCGCACGCAAACACACACACACACACACACACACAGAGGCTCGCACGCACACACACACACACACACACACACACACACACACACACACACACACACACACACACACACACACAGAGAGAGAGAGAGAGAGAGAGAGAGAGAGAGAGAGCCACCATCCTCGACAACATATTGATGTCGGTCTTATCAGGCACCAATGGGAAGACAGTTGACAGGAAACAGACGAAAAACAAAGCTTAAAGAGCCCGGATTTTGATTCACTTCCTTCCGGACAAAAAAAACAAGAAAGTCCGTCTTTGACACAAACAAGAGAAATGTTGTATTGAAGGGCTGGAGGCTGATCGGAAGTCTTTTCTAATCATAATTATACAATCATTATTTTCTCCCACACCATAGACAGCAACATCCTCTGATTGAGGATGACAGCATCGAAATTCTCACTCTGTTAATGTTGTATGTATGTCCGTATCATACGAAAGTCTATGGGGAGATCACCAGCCAGCCGTTTGCTTACCATTGTCGGCGGGGGGGGGGGGGGGGGGGGGGGGGGGGGGGGTGAGGGGGGGTTGTCATTTGGAATAAACTCCCTTTATCTGTCCGCCATATGCAGTCTCTGAAGTTTTACCCATTTTTCACGCCGTGCGTGCGTGCACGCACGGCGCGCGCTGTGTGTGTGCGTGCGTGCGTGCGTGCGTGCGTGCGTGCGTGCGTGCGTGCGTGCGTGCGTGTGTGTGTGTGTGTGTGTGTGTGTGTGTGTGTGTGTGTGTGTGTGTGTGTGTGTGTGTGTGTGTGTGAGAGAGAGAGAGAGAGAGTTTGCGATAATGTATGCTTCGGTGAACGTAGGCCTACTGTTTTCTCGATAATTATAACTGTTTTTCCCACGAAAAAGTGTAATTAAGAGTAATGAAACTAGCAATCAAGTTTCAATATTCGAGAAGTCTTTTGTCTCCCATGCACACCTTTGATATCACGATATTTGTTTAGATGTATAGCACCTTTGAAGTAATGAATTCACGTTGAGTCCCAGATCAACTCAGAAACGTGTACCGGACATTACAGTGTTGTCGAAGGAATAACCATCGCACTCATTCTCTCTCTCTCTCTCTCTCTCTCTCTCTCTCTCTCTCTCTCTCTCTCTCTCTCTCTTTTCATCCTGTTATCATAGACAACTCACCAAGCTCACAGAGGAAGAAACAGGTGAATAGCTGTCTAATCAGGCACCAATTGCAAGGAATTCCACGAAAATCCACCTATCACGTGGCCGGACACAAATATTAGTAATATAAACAAAAGAAACAGAGTTAATCTCCGATTCACCTTCTTCTCGTCGTTGCAAATACTCCAGCGTTGATGGAAACAAGATCACCGTTGTGTGTAAAACAGAGAGGCAAAAATTTCCTACCATTGTCGCCTGTTGAGTCAGAGAGGGAAAAAATATCATTCGTTATTTTTCTTAAGTCAGAGTTGGAAAAAAAATCGTTCATTGTTTTCCTTAGGTCAGAGAGGGAAAATTCTTCTTTTGTGTTCTTTTAAGTCAGCGAGGAAAGAAAAATGCCATTCTATCATAGTTGTCTGTAAGTCAGAGAGAAGAAAAGAAACGATTATCATTGTGGTTGTAACTCAGAAAGGGAAAAAATCTATCATTGTTTTCTGTAAGTCATGTAAAAAAAAAAGAAAAAAAAAAAAGAACACACACACACACTCACACACACACACACACACACACACACACACACACACACACACACACACACACACACACACACACACACACAAATTCCGATCAACTATGTAAGTCAGAGAGAAAAAAATTCTGTCACTGTTGTCTGTGAACCAGGGAGGGAAAATATATCAATGTTGTCTGTAAGTCAGAGAGGAAACATTTTGATCATTGTTGTCTGTGGGTCAAAGACGGAAAAAAATCTATCGTTATTGTATGTAAGTCTTCGTTATTGTCAATGAGTCAGAGAGGGAAAAAATGTCAGAGAGGGAAAAGTTCTATCGTTATTGTCTGTAAGCCATAGAGGGAAACAATTTATACCATTGTTGTCAGTGAGTCAGAGAGATAAAAATGTCAGAGAGGGAAAAAATCTATTGTTATTGTCTGTAAGTCAGAGAGGGAAAAATTCTATCATCGTTGTCTGTAAGTCAGGCAGGAAAAAATTAAGTCAGAGAGGGATAAATCTATTATTGTTGCCTGTAAGTTAGAGAGGGAAAAATTCCATCGTTGTTGTCTGTAAGTTAGAGAGGGAAAAATTCTATCATCGTTGTCTGTAAGTCAGGCAGGAAAAAATTAAGTCAGAGAGGGATAAATCTATTATTGTTGCCTGCAAGTTAGAGAGGGGAAAATTCCATCGTTGTTGTCTGTAAGTCAGAGAGGGAAAAATTCCATCATTATTGTCTGTAAGTCAGAGAGGGAAAATTCCATCATTATTGTCTGTAAGTCAGACAAAGAAAATTCCATCATTATTGTCTGTAAGTCAGAGAGGGAAAAATTCCATCATTATTGTCTGTAAGTCAGAGAGGGGAAAATTCCATCATTATTGTCTGTAAGTCAGACAAAGAAAATTCCATCATTATTGTCTGTAAGTCAGACAAAGAAAATTCCATCATTATTGTCTGTAAGTCAGACAAAGAAAATTCCATCGTTGTTGTCTGTAAGTTAGAGAGGGGAAAATTCCATCATTATTGTCTGTAAGTCAGAGAGGGAAAAATTCCATCATTATTGTCTGTAAGTCAGAGAGGGGAAAATTCCATCATTATTGTCTGTAAGTCAGACAAAGAAAATTCCATCATTATTGTCTGTAAGTCAGAGAGGGAAAAATTCCATCATTATTGTCTGTAAGTCAGAGAGGGGAAAATTCCATCATTATTGTCTGTAAGTCAGACAAAGAAAATTCCATCATTATTGTCTGTAAGTCAGACAAAGAAAATTCCATCATTATTGTCTGTAAGTCAGAGAGGGGAAAATTCCATCATTATTGTCTGTAAGTCAGACAAAGAAAATTCCATCATTATTGTCTGTAAGTCAGACAAAGAAAATTCCATCATTATTGTCTGTAAGTCAGAGAGGGAAAAATTCCATCATTATTGTCTGTAAGTCAGAGAGGGAAAAATTCCATCATTATTGTCTGTAAGTCAGAGAGGGGAAAATTCCATCATTATTGTCTGTAAGTCAGACAAAGAAAATTCCATCATTATTGTCTGTAAGTCAGACAAAGAAAATTCCATCATTATTGTCTGTAAGTCAGAGAGGGGAAAATTCCATCATTATTGTCTGTAAGTCAGACAAAGAAAATTCCATCATTATTGTCTGTAAGTCAGACAAAGAAAATTCCATCATTATTGTCTGTAAGTCAGACAAAGAAAATTCCATCATTATTGTCTGTAAGTCAGAGAGGGAAAAATTCCATCATTATTGTCTGTAAGTCAGAGAGGGAAAAATTCCATCATTATTGTCTGTAAGTCAGACAAAGAAAATTCCATCATTGTTGTCTGTAAGTCAGAGAGAAAGAAATTTCCATCCTTGTTGTCTGTAAGTCAGAGAGGGAAAAAAAAATCCATCGTTCTTACCTGTAAGTCAGAGAGAAAGAAAATTTCACCCCTGTTGTCTGCAAGTCAGAGAGGGAAAAAAACAATTCTGTCATTGTCTCTAAACCTGAGAAGGAAAAAAATCATCATTGTTTCTGCAAATCACAGAGGGAAAAAATTCTACCATTGTTGTCTGTAAGTCAGAGAAGGAAAAAATTCATCATTGTTGTTTATAAGTCACGGAGGAAAAAACCATTCTATCATTGTTGTCTGTAAGT
>CM065717.1:49799620-49804620 GCA_033310375.1 Conus canariensis
TGACCTGTAGATTTACAAAACGTCGTATTTTAAAAAAACAACAACTTGGAATGTATCCTAAGCTTTGGAATTTCCAGCTGACACCCTTGGTGTAATGTTTCTAGGAGGGTGACAACCTGTCTCATTCCAAATGTAAGTGTCTTTTGATGGAATGACACACCTATATGAATCCAGAAACCGAGTGTATGTTCTAGAGGAATGAATACCTGCCTACATCTAAACATAGGTATGTTTGTGGAGAGTGACAGGAAATACGTGTCTATTACAAGAGAGGTGCAGGGGTGGGGTAGGTGGGTATTTACAATCTATCTAAATTCAAAACAAGGGTCTGTTTTGATGAGTGGCATATGTGTCTGGTCCAGAAACAAGCGTGTTTTTTTTATTTCTTTTTTCTTCAGGGGAGTGACTCAGCTCTTCAGCTGCCGTAGCGCAGCAGTTAGCGTCGCGGATTGCCGACTAGGACGTTGTGGATTCGAATCCCATCACAGCCATTTAAATTTGTGGGATTTTTCCACCCACGACCGGCTCCTATCCAGAACGGAGTGTCCTACAGGATCTGCTGGAAAGACTGAAACCACACACAGTCGAGTTTCATCCTCTTAATGGATGCGTCTGTGAGAATTTTGCTCAACTTTCTAGATCAGCGCTGCAGATGTCTGTTCTATCTCTCGGGCTTGTTCGACGTTTGGGGAAAAAGTGAAAGTAAGCGTCGAGTAGTACACGCCCTGTCATACAGTTTCAGACCACAACGGAACTCCATGGCACCGCCTGAATCATCCTCATCGATCAGCATAAAACAAAATATCAAATTCTGTCGCCCTTCATGCCCTGTTGTCATGGTGACCTCATTATCGATTTCGTTTCCATTGTCCCTTGTTGAGTTCGGTGTTGAGGTCACTGGTATCGACGAGTTCATGGGGATTGTCGTTGGACGGACGTGGTGACCCCTTGCAGACTGGGACGCTCACTCACGTTAGCTCTGCGACTGATTGTTTTCTTCAGCAGGGGGCTCAATAGTTTGTATCTTGGGTGTGCTGGATCAGAACAGGCACCACTGAACACCACCGAGGCGACTCGGTAAGCAGTGCAGTGTCTCCTCTGGTGGGTTGCCTGACGATGCATTAACAGTGACGGCTCTTGTGGATTGCCAGTGGGTATCAGGGCTGCCACGGGATAGGCCTGGATGTGACTTTGGACGAGGAGCCGGAATGAGCAGTGTAGCGGTAATGCCACTGTCAGTGCCACGGATGAGACAGAAAAAAAATTACATGACAAAAATAAGCGTACGTATTTTACGGAGTAACTGAATTCAAAATGACGGAAACGAGAGGTTTTTGTTTGTTTGTTTGTTTGTTTGTTTTTGGGGGGATGGGGGTGGGTGGGGGTGAGGCTAAATTCTGAACAACGATAACATACTTATGTCTTAGGGGAGTGGCAGACGTATCTAAATTCAGAAAACCAGCGTATGTTTTAAAGTCTAGTGATAGATGTGCTTACATTCACAAATAGAGACAGGTTTAAGGATAATACTTATATTCCTCTGCATGAGGAAAACGAGCGCATCTCTAAGGCGTGGCTCTCGTAGTTCAATTCAGAACGCTGGCGTATGTTGTAGGGAATGACACGCGTGTGCCTATCCAGAAGATAAGCAGATGTGTTCAAGAACGACACACGTGTTTATGCCCAGAAAAAAAGCGAAGTTATAGGGGGAGGGTTGTGATTAAACCAAAAATGCCGAAAACAAGGGTATGTTGTAGGGGAGTTACTGAACACCGATTGCTGAAAGCACGCGTATGTTTTAGGTTTGTTTGTTTGGTTGTTTTTTTTTTATTTTTTATTTTATTTTTTTTTAGGTATCTTGAGACCAGAAAACAAAAAGACCTCTAAGGGGAGGTAATAGATGTGTCTGTATCCAGAAAAAAAAAAAGCGCATGATTGTGACTCAACTGTGAGTGTTGAAAACAAACCCGTTTTCTCTAGTTGAGTGACAGAGTTTATCTGATTCTAAAAAAAAACCCAACAACAACAACAACAACAAAAAAAAGCAAAACATAAACGAAAACAAACAAGAGCACATTTTAGGGTGGTAACGCATGTATCTGAAATTTTTAACAAAAAAGTATAAGTTTCATAGGAGTGGCCTGTATGTCTACACCCAGAAAACAAGAGCATTTGGGGGGGGGGGGGGGTGGAAGGGAGGAGTAACACACTTGTCTGAATCCAAAAGCAAGCATAACAAAGTCTCACTTTTGATCTAACTTGCATGTCAGACAGTCGACACGAATTTGGCTGGACGTGGTTCTTGCTTCTTTATTTATTTATTTATTTATTTATTTATTTTTCAAATGGAAAAAAAGTGAAATCATGTCAAACAGTGTATACGACAGGCCTTAGCAATTTCCTTGACATATTTTCCAGTCTCCCCCCCCCCCCCCCTCCATCTTTAGCGGCGGAGGCTTCAAAGGATCCTCTGGCATCAGAGATTTTCTAGCCCTCATCTTCACCTGCTGTTTCAGTTCACTGGGTCAAGTTGACGTATCGATAGTTGTTGTTGTTGGTTAAACGTTATTGCATTTAGTAAGGAAAAAACAACGAAAAAAACAACAAACAAACAAACAAAGCAGAAAAAAACAACCTTACATCGAAGGAAGTAGTGGCCGGAATAGCTCAGTTGGTAGAGCGCCGGACTCCTAATCTTGGTGATCCTGGGGATGCAGGGAAGGGAAATAAATTCTCTCTCTTTCTCTCTCCACACACACACACACACACACACACACACACACACACACACACACACACACACACACACACACACATACACACACTGACTGAAACCAATTTATTGTCAGATTAGCTTAGAGTTGCAACACACACACACACACACACACACACACAACACACACACACACACACACACACACACACACACACACACACACACACAACACACGGGGTGGGATAAACAGCAGAAAAAAGAAAGGCATGTCTCTGTCAGTCGCCCCGCAATCCCAGAGACAGACAGACAGACAGACAGACAGACTGACAGACAGACAGACAGAGAGACAGACCAGCCGCAAGCCATAGAAGAAGCCCAAGCTGAGATTTCCTTCCATTTGGTAAGAACAACAGGAGGGCAACGATAGAAATCGATGGACTGATTTGACCTGACCCGTCAGAGGACGGATGTAGCCAGGAGTTGGGGTGGGGGTGGGGGGATGGGATTGGGGTAGGAGAAAGTGGGGAAAGGGGGGGGGGGAGAGGGAGAGAGAGAGAGAGAGAGAAAGGGTGAGTTGGAAAGGAGAAAAAAAAATGAAGGACCCAGAACACCTTTGATGCCCTGGACTTCTTCTGACCCCCCACTTCCGGAACATTGGCGGGAATTTCCGGCTTTCAGAGCACTTACCACAACAAGCCTGGTCCTCCAGCCTTGTTGACACAAGTCACAAACGAGAAAGGTACTCCAACGTTGTTGACCCAAGCAACAACAGGCCTTCCTCTACTACAGGGCCAAGGTGCGAGGGAGACAGGCGGCGAACGCCCCTAGTCGCGTGCAAGGTAAAAGTGTTTGCCTGGGCCAGGCCGGAGGCAGGGGCGGCGGCGGTGGCGGGCCGTATTCGTGGCCAAGACTCTGAAGACATCATTCTGAAGTCGATGCTGTTGTGCTGCTTCCCCTTAGCTAAAGCCTGTCGCTCACGTGTTGGGGCCGGAGAGTCGGGCGCTGCCGCGGCGGCGGCGGCGGCGTTTCTTGCTACTTGCCGCGGTATAGGTAGAGCCACGGAGTGATGAATCTGTCTGTCTGTCTGTCTATCTGCCTGTCTGTCTGTCTGTCTCTTTCTCTCTCTCGTGGAATATTAACACTTCCTATATATACGAATTATTACCGTGTGTGTGTGTGTGTGTGTGTGTGTGTGTGTGTGTGTGTGTGTGTGTGTGTGTGTGTGTGTGTGTGTGTGTGTGTGTGTGAGGGAGAGAGAGAGAGAGAGAGAGAGAGAGAGAGAGTATGTGTGTGTGTGTGTGTGTGTGTGTGTGTGTGTGTGTGTGTGGTGTGGAGAGAGAGAGAGAGAGAGAGAGAGAGAGAGAGAGAGTACTCGTGCTTGCGATCCGCACAGGGGACAGACAGCTATAGATATCCCACCTCACTACGATGTCGTCGTGTGGAAGTTTAGTGTGTTTTAACACCATAATTTTTGTATTTTTAGACACTGTGGCTCGGGAGTCTATTGCGGAAATGATTGAGGATACTGATACTTGAAGCAAAGACAATTTCTGGCGATGGTCGACAATGTTCCTGTTTGTGATGACTTGAGGCCGTTAAGAAGAGGATCATGGGAGTTGAAATAATTAAGATTACAATAACAAGGATGGTAACAATAGCAATAGTATTGATAATAGTGGCTATTATTGCAATCATTATCATTTCAACTCCCATGATCCTCTTCTTAACGGCCTCGTTTTCATCCAACGCCCATTTTGCGCCGAATATGAGAAGATAAGTGGTTGTTCGTTCTTCTTTTTTTTTTTTTTTTTTCTTCATTGTCCTAAATGTTACTTGTGTTGTTGTTTTTTTTTTTCCTGAAGAAGACCCAAGAGGTCGAAATGCGTTGTGTTTTGTTCTGTAATCTGTTTGTCTGTATCGTCTGGTGGAACTAATACCGCTTCTTTTTAAAATCATAGTATTTGTTGAAGGGGTACCGAACCGACTGTTTTATCCAGATCCGTGCAACAGATTGGCACCAAACCTGACTGACTTTGACCTCGGACTACAATTCATCTTTCCATCAAGTTTCATTCAAAAAGGTTCAGGGCTTTTCGCGCAGTCATGCTAACAGAACAAAAAAAAAACAACCCTAATCAAACCAACGGACGCGGATGAATGTACAGTCTCCCAAGCGGACGAATTAATCTGATGTTTCAATGGTGAAAACGGTGCGAAGATTAAGAAAAAAAAAAATACTGGTGATTTCATTTTTGTTATCTAAACAGTGTGATCTGAGAAAAAT
>CM065717.1:49809620-49814620 GCA_033310375.1 Conus canariensis
ACACCACATACACACACACACACACACACACACACACACACACACACACACACACACTGGATGCACTTTCTGTTTCTTGTTCCTCTGCTCAGGGGAACGCTGAAATCTGGCACCCCGGGCCTTAGCAGATTCTCCGAAGCCGTCTGTAAGCAAAAAGTCTGATGGAACTGGCTCTTCTTCATTCTGACCTCGCTTAGTTGAAAGTCAACCGGGCAGAAGCAACTGTTCGGGTGTTTCTGGAAATCCTGACAACGTTTACATGATGAGCCACAAAATAAGCAAACAAACAAACAAATCAAATAGATAAATAAATAAGTAAATAGATAGATAGATAGATAAATTAATTAATTAATTCATCCATTCAAGAAATTCTGACAGCGTTTACAAGATGAGCCACAAAATAAACAAACAAATAAAACAGATAAATAAATAAGTAAATAGATAGATAGATAGATAGATAGATAAATTAATTAATTAATTAATTCATTCATTCATTAAATTAGATCACAAATTCGTGGCACGAAAGAACCTCACTAGGGTTTGATCGTCTTGATTTTTTTTTTTATTTCGGAGAATGGAGTGAGTCTCTCTCTCTCTCTCTCTCTCTCTCTCTCTCTCTCTCTCTCTCTCTCTCCCTCTCTCTCTCCCTCTCTCTCTCTCTCTCTCCTGTTTGTGTAAGATGCTTTCTTTCATCTGCCCTGTCTCTGTCGTGACGGATGAGGCCGTTGGAGACCAGTCTGCACAGCCGAGAAGATCTTATCCCTCCTCCCTCCTCCTCTTCCCCCTCCTCCTCTTCCTCCTCCCCCGCCGTGCCACGGGCTCCAACCTCAGAGAGAGAGAGAGGGAGAGAGAGAGAATGAGACAGCCCCCCCCCCCCCCCCCGCTTCCACCCTTCTTCTCCCACTTCACCCTCCCAGGTCTCTTCATTCCTCCCTCCCTCCTAACCTACACTCTTTCCTTCTCTCTCTCTCTCTCTCTTCTCTTTTTGTTCTTTTTTTTTTTCTTTTTCTTGCTCTCCTTCACGGTCCGTTGCGTTGCTGAGGCTCAACACTCCAGGTAATTAGGAAGGGGGTGGGGGTGGGGGGTGGGGGTGGGGGAATGGGAGGTGCCAAGGGAGGCAACCCGGACCCGCGCCCGTCACCTTCCACCTGAAGGCTGAGGTGGTACAGTGGTTTGAGCACCCACATACATGGGCGCGCATTGACAGGAAGACGTGATCTCACTTTCCAGTTTGTGATGCCCCGCCGCCCCGCCACCCCCCCCCCCCCCCCCCCACACACACACCTTGTTCTGTGGCTCCACTAAACTTAGGAGAGAAGAGCTGTGGCCAGGGTGCTAGTCCTCCGAGGGAAAGTGGTGAACGCGAGTTTAAAATGCCGCCGGAAGTGTACCTTTGACTTAGGACAAAGATGTTTGTCTTGGACCTTCAGTATACGCTGCACTGCTGCTGCTGCTGCTGCTACTACTACTACGACTACGACTACGACTACGACTACGATTACGACTACGACTACGATTACGACGACGACTACTACTACTACCACCACCACCACCACCATCTCTACTACTTCAACTATTACTACGACTGTTGCTGTTGCTGCTGTTACTACCACTACTCCCACCACTACCACTACTACTATGAATATGAATATAAAGAAGATGGTAATGATCTTTAACACGAGGGAAGAGGAGAAGAAGATCACGTGAGGAGGGAGAGGAGGAGGGGCAGAACAGGAGGAGGAAAAAGCAGTGGAAGAAGAAAGAGCGGATCCTCCATCATCCTCTTTCTTTCCACGTTTTGTTTTTCTTTTTTCTTTTTTTTCTTTTTTTTTCTTTTTTGTTGTTGTTGCTCAAATCACAATTCTCAAGCACCGTGCAAGTCTATATGCTATATTATTACTGCTGGATATTCTCTTGCGGGCTTTGATGTTTTTGTGTTTAATACATACGAAAGTAACAAACGATTTCTTCTGTTTGTTGAACTTTAATAAACTCGGGAGCTAATCTGGCGGTTTCAAAGCTGACTGACAAGTAGCATCGTCTGTTCGGCAGCATAGGCTAAGTACATGTCGGTCAAATGAGCGATCGCTTTTGTGTTCGTGTTCCGATGGGTAGGACACGTTGTCCATACGGAGGGCAGCAGAATTCCAAAGATGCTGCTCTGTGGACAACTGAAGGAAGGACAACGTGACCAAGGAAGGCATCTCAAGAGTTGGCTCTCTGGTGCTTTTTTGTATCTCAAGAGATACAAAAACAAACAAACAAACAAAAAACAAACAACAACAACAACAACAACAAAACCACCATGAAAGCCAACTTCAGAAACTGCAACAATCGGCACTGCTTCCTGGGATGACGTCGCCCTTGACAGAACACAGTGGAAGCAACGGTGTACCCAGGACACAAAGACATTTGAGCGCGACAGAGCAGCCGCCGTCCAGGAAAAGAGGAATCGGAGAAAACGGGGCCCATCCTTGCAGGACTTCATTCTGTGCAGCGTCTGTGGGCGACCTTGTGCCTCGGGAATTGGTCTTCATTCCCACATGAGGACCCACATCAGTAGGTGACGTGCCTGCCCACTCATCCGTCGGACAGGACGGGAGAATCCATCATCATGGTTCTTTTACACTAAGCGTGTGTTGTGAGTGTCAGTAAAGGCTTTTCTACTATGCCAGTTCTGTCTACCCTAATGCCGTACTGATTTCTTCCGTCAGATCTGAAGACTGATTAGTTACTAGCTGTGCTGACATCTATCGACTTTATGTTCGGCATAGGGTATACGGATCGACTCTCTTTGATAACGTGACGTTGTGTGCATGCGCGCAAGTTGACATACAACTGAACGCGCGCGTGTTGTGTGTTGCCAGTGTGTTCAGATTTGGGCTGCTTCCAAACTGAAACAATTCAAAAACAACGCCGCACGGTCAGTTAGAACAAGGAAGAGACTTCAGAATTCCCGTGTAGGGTCCCATTGCCTGAAAGCCAGGAAGAAAACTGATGATCAAATTATGGTATCTATGACCCAGTCCACCGCGACGCCTCGCCGTGGGAGGAGTTAATTAAAAGTTATGGGAATGAGAACTTCATTTGCTTGAAAAATACCGTAATTACAGTTATCTTCGATAAAAGGGAAATCTTTTTAAAGAAAACCGCCTCTCTCTCTCTCTCTCTCTCTCTCTCTCTCTCTCTGTTTTAATTTACCAAGAATATTCATACTCAATCATACTGTCGCTTCATAATTAGCCATTTTCTGGCTTGTTGGCCTTATGTGACGGTAATGTGTGATATCAAGAAAATAATACTTATGAATCTTTAAAAGTAACAACAACAACAACAACAACAACACCAACAACAATCTCCAACCAACAACAACAACAACAACACCAACAACAATCTCCAACCAACCAACCAAACAGGCAACCTTCACTTAAGGTATTTCAGCACTGGAATCATGGCGCAGACTGTCTATCTTGAACAGACCGTGCTGCTGTGCAAAGACGTAGTAAGCTGGGAACTGGAAATCATTGCCGTCAAGGTTTTCATTGCTCTATTTTTTTTTCCTTGAGTCATGAAGATGCTTTCTCACCTCTTGATTCATGGTGTTCTTACGTCTTACGTAAAATCTTCCGTCAGCCGCAAGGACGACGGTCACGTCCCAAAGGACATGCTGTACGACGAGCAGTACAGTGTATAGGGTGAAGGAGTTTTGAGTAAATGTGAAAGTGTTGTGTGGTTTTGCTTGGTTGATTTTGTTTATTGCTTATGTCTTTGAGTCTATGTGTAAATAGTAAAGGAAGGAGGGATTGCTGAATTCATGTGTATGTATCTGTTGAGCACCTTGTGAGCAGAGTGAGTGGATTGCGTGAACTTGACAGTGTGTGTGTGTGTGTGTGTGTGTGTGTGTGTGTGTGTGTGTGTGTGTGTGTGTGTGTGTGTGTGTGTGTGTGTGTGTGTGGTGTGTGTGTGTGTGTGTGTGTGTGTGTGTGTGTGTGTGTGTCTGTGTGTGGTGTGTGTGTGTGTGTGTGTGTGTGGTGTGTGTGTGTGTGTGTGTGTGTGTGTGTGTGTGTGTGTGTGTGAGAGAGAGAGAGAGAGAGAGAGAGAGAGAGAGAGCGAGCTCAGGAGACTCCATTGTTGCTGTCACTTCTGCCAGCACTGTATATCAAAACTAGGAGAGGTCGGCAGGATCAGACCGAACGGGGACAAAACCCCTTCACTTGCCTTTTGCTTCCTGTGTTCCTCGGCCCTTCTCCTGTCCCTGGTGACCTGTGAGGGACATTTTATTTTTCGGAACACAACACTATGAGTTTGGGGATTGCGTAACAGAGGAATAAATGGACATTGTTGTCAATCTAAGAATCACCACAGTCTGATTATCCCTGTCTTCAATTCTGAATAATGATAAAGTCAGGTCGCGCAGCGCGGCGTTCAACATCCTTTCCGAATTCGATGGAAGACCTTCCACGGCATTCTGCACTCTTTCTTGAAAAGACGAGCAAGATCAGTGAAAAGTTCGTCTTTTGGCAACTAGAGAGAGAGAGAGAGAGAGAGAGAGAGAGAGAGAGAGAGAGAGAGAGAGAGAGAGAGAGAGAGAGAAGGACCAAAACAGGCAGATAAGTATCCAGAGAGAGAGAGAGAGAGAGAGAGAGAGAGAGAGAGAGAGAGAGAGAGAGAGAGAGAGAGAAGAAATTTGCAGTATATATATACAGACACTCTTCCACCTTAAACAATATGAATTTGAATCTCTGCGAAAGGACACTCTGCTCTTCAGCAAACTTCAATGGCCGTTTTCTCTTCTTAAATCAACACGAAAGGCAGAAATTAAAAACAACAACAACAACAAAAAAAACAAAAAGAAAAGAAAGAAAAGAAGCAAGACAACGTGAATAGAAAACCCCAATAATCACTGCATCACAACGTCCCAAGCAGTGAGGCAGCCAGCACACAGACCATAGAAACGAACAAACAACATGTCAACAGACACACAGACCATAGAAACGAAC
>CM065717.1:49824620-49827120 GCA_033310375.1 Conus canariensis
CCCCTGAAGAAACACCTTTATTCTAGAACCAGCAGAAAGACACCCAGCCAGCCGATGGTTGTCCTTCCTGTTTCCTAGGGCCTCTTCAGTAACAACCCTCGGCTCCGGTGCCATCGACCGCCCACGCCAGAATCTCACTCGGCAAATATCTGAAGGGTCTGAAGACATTTCCGCGCCTGTTTGTCTTTCGTGCTCGTAAATGAGAGCCCCTGGCGAGAACATGACGTTCGCGAGTCGAACAGCAGGCGTCTTACGAGAGCAATCACGGAGACACACAAAGGGAGAGAAAGCCCGCAATAAAAAAAAAAAAGAAAAAAAAAAAGAAGTAAAAATGAAAGGCAGACTAGCAGAGAATAACCGCGACACCATCCCCTCCTCCCCCTGCCCCCCCCCCCCCCCCCCCCCCTCATCCCCCTCAAAGCCATGCGGCAGTTTTCTTTTGTTGACTGTCGTGTACCGCACCGTCTTCCTAAAATTGGTGGACCATTCAGCGACATTTTGTTCTGGACAATCTTGACTTTCTTTTTTTTTTTATATTTTGCTCGCTTGTTTGGGTATTTCTTTCTTTCTTTCTTTCGTTCTTTTTGTTTGCTTGTTTGTTTGTTTGTTTGTTTGTTGTTACTGTCTTGTTACGACGACTTTTGCCCCGTGGACTTTCGCCCCTCACGGATTTTTGCCCTGTTCCAATGTCGTTACTGATCAAAGACTGGCATCGCCTTGGTTAAAAACTGGTGACACGGTTTTGATGGAATAATTTGTCTCCCCCCACCCCCCTCCACCCTCAGTCCGGGAAAATGTCTTGAATCATCACAGAAAGCTCTCTGTCTGTCTGTCTGTCTGTCTGTCTGTCTGTCTGTCTGTCTGTCTGTCTGTCTGTCTCTCTTCTCTCTCTCCTCTCTCTCTCCTCTCTCTCTCTCCTCTCTCTCTCTCTCTCTCTTTCCGCGTGAGGGTTGATCGCAGCAAAGCAATAGGCCTATGCACCGACCCACCGACTGACTCGAGAAATGTGAAGCTAAAATAAAATCTAGTTTTTGAAATACGAGCATATTGATGCTCCGCTCGTCTTTAATTGCCAGTTGTCCTAGAAGACCAGTGTGTGTGTGTGTGTGTGTGTGTGTGTGTGTGTGTGTGTGTGTGTGTGTGTGTGTGTGTGTGTGTGTGTGTAGTGACTGGATCAGTAACCTTCTCGAAATATTAGGTACACAAACAATACAGCTTTCAAACCAAACCAAACCAAAGCTGTCTGGTTTTCAAAAGAAATACTCACCTGGCGCCAGAACAGAGCCGATGTATTATATCTAAATACATTTCTTTAAAGAAAGCGCGGTAAATTTCATTTAAGAACTCCAATCAAAGATAGTTCGCCCTACGGAGGGCGTACAGTCTTTGCTCCAATGCCCAGACACAGTGATTCCAATGCATATTCAGATGTGTTTCTTACGTACGCAAAAAGTATGTATGAATATACTCTGCTTGTGAGTAAATACCCTTAGGTTTATCGACCATACCCATCATGATCTGGTCCTCGTGATCGGCTGGGCTAAAAACAACGAGGCTCCACTGGCGATATGGCAGAGGTGGTTGACCAGAGGGTTTAGGAGAGTTTGGGCGGAACGGGGGAGGAGGCGGGAGGGGGGGGGGGGGCACAGAACTGATCTAATTACGACTACACCGACCAACAGGACAACACCTTAAGATGGGCAGCGAAGAATGATCAGTGTGTATTAGGCTCCGGCCCAGATTCGAACTCGAAACTCTTAATTGCGAAATGCGTGCGCCATCACGTACGGTGCTGACCCGATACCCAGTGAAATCAACACGGCAGAATCAATATTTGTCAAATCGGAAAGGGCGAGAACGAAGACTAAAATCATGTCACTCAGAAACTGACCAATCCGTGTTTTCTGTATTTATCTACCTAACTTTCTACGTACGTACTTAACGTGTGCGTGTTCCCACCTGCTTATAATGTATCTTTCACTTCTTGTAATACCTGTGAGTCGACTTGCTTACTTACCAATCTACCAAACTGGTTCATTGATTGCTGGCCACCAACTTACCAACCGAACAATGTGCTTGCCTTTTGATACAACAAACGCGGTTCAATTCATCTTGCCTATAGCCCAGCCCACAGCAAGAGGGGCCATATCAGGACTGCCACCTCGTTGAAGCCAAGACTAAAAATAGAATTACAATTAAAAAACAAACAAAAAAAAAAACATACACACAACTCATCAAAACAAATTAGAAAAAAAAAACACCACCCAGAACTTCGTTAACCCCCCCCCCCCCCCCCCATTAAATTAGACGTAAGTGACTTAATTAAGAAACAAACCTGAACGAATAAATATGAAGAAGAAGAAGAAGAAGAAGAAGAAGAAGAAGAAGAAGAAGAAGAAAGAGGAAGGAGAAGGAAGAAAGAAAGAAAGAAAGACAGACAGACAGAAAGAAAGAAGACGGGGAACAGAAAGTTCACCATAGCCGCGATTTGACTATTTCG
>CM065717.1:49832120-49839620 GCA_033310375.1 Conus canariensis
GGTGATAGGATTTTACGTGTGTGCAAGATGTTATGCGTGCATTCACACACGGAACCTCGGTTTATAGTCTCATTCGAAGGACTCTATGGGAAATGGAGTCAGAACTAATGTTAACTCCGAGGGAAAAATCACCCTGTACGAAACGGCCCGGCGGAGATTCGAACCCGCAACCCTTGGATTACGAGTCCGGCGCTCTACCAACTATTCCGGCCCCCACCAGGGGGGTCCCACCCTGGGGCTAGAGGTTATAACGCGCCTCTTGACCGCATGATCAGCCCGTCATAGGACACATGGGATATTTCACTGTTATAGTTAGGACAGCAGCGCCACCTGTTGACCCTCCCCGTCCTGATAGGAACATCGCCAGTTAGTCCAGGGCTGCTGCTGATTCGTCCAGGTAAGCCCGAGTGATTCCACAGCTAACCTGCATCTCTGAAGGCCGTGTCGCTACCCGCTGGGTTGGGGATGGTCGTCCGACTACTGGATGTAAGTAGTATGTCCTAGTAAATAGCTCTGGGTTTTTAAAATGCTGTTAGCTTTCATAATATATATATATATATATATATATATATATATATATATATATATTGCTCTTATGTCTTAGATTGAAGAAATAGGGGGAGATAAGCAGTCATTGCAACACCAAATTGCTCTGTAAGTTGTGGAATGGTGCTCGGTACTAATCCTTGGAATTTATATTATTTATATATATATATATATATATATATATCTAATATATAAATGATAATATTATTATAAATGGCAATGTGTGTGTGTTGTGTGTGTGTGTGTGTGTGTGTGTGTGTGTACGCTATAGACTCAAAAACGGCTCAACCGATTGTCATGAAATTTGGCAGGTACGTCTGTTGTCACCCGAGGATGGTTTTGGGCTAATCTCTAAAAAAATAAAACCGTTAAAAACCGTTAAAAAACTGTTATAACAGTTTCAAAGACATCTTTTTCCTCTGCTTTTCTTCAAATAGCCGTTGTGACATTGCACAGGTACAGGACTACTTCTCTAAAATTAAAACCGTTATTTGGCAGTTAAAAAACGTTATTTATAACAGTTAAAAACCGTTAAAAACACCAAACCCTATAAAAGAAACTGTTTAAAACCCGATCTTCTTGAAATTTAGCAGGTATGTCTGTTGTGACCCGAGGATGGTTTTGGGCTAATCTTTAAAGAAATAAAACCGTTAAAAACCGTTAAAAAACTGTTATAACGGTTTCAAAGACATCTTTTTCCTCTGCTTTTCATCAAATGGCCGTTGTGACATTGCACAGGTACATCGAACCTAGAGGGACATCTCCCGAGTAACATAGGGTCATTGGACAGTTTCTACGACAGTTATTTATGACCGTTAAAAACCGTTAACAATACGTACCCCCCTAAAAACGATCAAAAATACAATCTTTTCTGATGTTGGCGGCAAAGGGAGTCCTCGGATCGCCACCAAACTTGGCATGAGTCTAGAAGGACATACTGTGAATAACATTGGGTCATTCGATAGTTTTTATGACCGTTATTTATCACCGTTAAAAAGCGTTATTTTCTAAATTTAGACCTTTCTTGATGAAATTTGGTATACAGGTGTAGTTTTAAATGCTGAACAATGATATACAACTTACACGAACCGAAACTTAAAATTGACCGTTAAAAACCGTTATTATATAAATTTAGACCGTTCTTGATGAAATTCGGTATACATATGCAGTTTTACACGCTGAACAATGATATACAATTTACACGAACGGAAACTTAAAAATTGACCGTTAAAAACCGTTATCATATAAAATTTAGAGCGTTCCTGATGAAATTCGGTATACAGATGCAGTTTTACACGCTGAACAATGATATACAACTTACACGAACGGAAACTTAAAATTGAGCGTTAAAAACCGTTAAGATCCGTTATTTTCTAAATTTAGACCTTTCTTGATGAAATTTGGTATACAGGTGCAGTTTTACACGCTGATCAATGATAGACAACTAATATGAACAGAAACTTAAAATTGACCGTTAAAAACCGTTAATTTCTAAATTTAGAGATGGTATCACCGTTAAAAAGCGTTATTTTCTAAATTTAGACCTTTCTTTGATGAAATTTGGTATACAGGTGTAGTTTTCAATGCTGAACAATGATATACAACTTACACGAACCGAAACTTAAAATTGACCGTTAAAAAATCGTAGCTGACTTCCCTGGAGAGGAAACTCTGTACAGATCTGTTGACACGGCCAAGAATGATGATGAGGCAGTCCTTTATCCACAAGAACTCCTGAACTCCATTGAGATTTCTGGACTTCCACCACATGAACTGTTGCTGAAATCTGGAGTCCCTATTATCATTCTCCACTCACTGGACCCGCCAAAGGTGATCAATGGCACCCGATGTGTTTTCACCAGACTGCACAGGAACGTTGTAGAAGCGAAAATATCATGTGGCCCCCACAAAGGTTAACCGGTGCTGCTCCCCAGAATTCCTCTGGAACCCATGGACTCACCCCTGCCATTCCAGTTCTGACGGCTTCAGTTTCCCATGAAACCAGCTTTCGCTCTGACAATCATCAAGAGCCAGGGTCCGACATTTTCATCCCTTGGGGCAGACCTGACCGTTCCGTGTTTTACACATGGAATGTTCTACGTTGCAGCATCACGAACTGGAAACGCAGAAACACTGACTATACTTGCGCCAAACAGGGAGACCAGAAATGTTGTCTACCCAGAGGCCCTCCAATAGACATGATACATCGTGAAAATGCAATCTTTTCACAGAGTTGTCATGTTTGAGTTGGATTTAACGTCCATGCCCAAATCAAGGATATGCAGATGGCTGGTCTGTCACATTAGCCTGACACCAGCGGGGCCAGGGTGGACATCAGGGTGAACTATGGTCATTTTAGCTGGAAACATTCCACGTTAAACTTTCCAAGACCAAGCCGGGATTCGAAACCATGACCTTTGGATCATGAGTCCAGCGCCTTATCCACTAGGTTATGGTGGCCCCTACAGAGTTGTCATTTTGGAGCACTTCAATCAAGGAATTGAGAATGCATCGGTAAGTTCACAAAGTACAGGCATCCCTCTATGGACTGTGTATCGTATTACGAAAAAAATTCGTGAGGGAAAACAGATTGAGAGGCAAGAAGGGAGTGGGCGTCCGAAGAAATTGGGTGAAGTAGATATGAGGAGGCTGGGGCAATTGGTTCAGCATGGGAAAAACGAAACAAACCCCAAGCTGAATTTTATTGTATTGTCTTTTAAGTGGTGAGAGAGAGGGGTGGCCAGAAAATTATTGTACAGATACACCCGAGCGAAGCCGGGTACACCGGCTAGTATATATATATATCTCGGCTGGAACACACATTTGCAGAACGTCTTTGTCACATTTCTCTGTGTGAAATTTAAGCTGTTATCTGTCTCCAGGGAGAGAGCGTGGAATAGTATTGTATCACCTGTACACGCACGCACACGCGCGGGCGCGCGCGCGCACACACACACATACACACACACACGCGCGCGCGCGCGCGCGTGCACGCACGCACGCACATACGCACACACATTTATAGATATATGGATAGGTATATAAATAAACAGGTATCTGTCTATCTACCTCTCTGTCTCTCTACTATCTATCTATCTATCTACCTACCTATCTATCTACAGATACATAGGTAGAGTTCTATTTATCTATATCTATCTTCCATCTATCTATCTATCTATCTATATATCTATCTATCTAGCTCTCTCTCTCTCTATCTATGACAAATAAACATAGAAGGAAAGCAAGTGTAGACTAAGAATGCCTTTGTCATCACAAGAACGACTTAAGAAAGGTTAAAAAAAAAAAAAAAAAAAAGGGGGGGGGGGGGGGAGGGGCGGGGGGCGGGAAGAAGGGAGGTAGGTGGTTTAAGAGAAAGAAAACGGGAATGAAAAAGGGTGTGGGATAACCAACCAATCCCTTTCACTACGCAGATTATGAGACACCATCATGGTCTGTTCTGTAGACGAAGCCTGACCCAGAGGCCTTTCGTCGGTTATTGGAACTCATCAGTGGGACGCGGCTGATTGTGTCGGTGCTTGTTCCTCGGCATCATCAAACGGAGATATACTACCACTTTTGATGATGTTGTTGGTAATCTCTCGGCCAAGTCCATAGGTAGAATCCAACACCACCTTAAAGCAGAAAGTGAAGTGTGTGTGTGTGTGTGTGTGTGTGTGTGTGTGTGTGTGTGTGTGTGTGTGTGTGTGTGATGCATATCAGTATTATATATGCGTATGTATCCTGGGGGTGTTTGTTTTTTTTAAATTTTTTTTATCTATTTTCTAAAATACATTCCATTATGACTTTTTTTTTGTTTTTTTTTTTATAAGGAATAACGTTTTTTCTTCTGGATTATTTTTTTTCTTTTCTGATTCAGCATTTCTTCTTCTTCTTCTTCTTCTTCTTCTTCTTCTTCTTGACAGAGATTTCGAAGCACAGGGCGAAGGGAGTCAAGACGTGAACTGGGATTTGGATCAATTGTAATCGGGCGGAGGTGGACAGAATCTGGCGAATCGTCTGACCCAGCACAGACATTAATAATACAAAAAGACTGAGAGAAGAAGAGGAAGAAAAAGAAGAAGGGGTAGGAGGAGGAGGCAGGGAGGGAGGGGGAGAAGGAGGAGGAGAAAGAGAAAACGAATAGAAAGTCTGAACAGCTCAATTTCCGGTTTAACTTCGTCCCATTTAAAATCCACTTCATCTTTCACACAAACAACACTCATATTGTCTGTAAAGGCTGCAGGTCAGACAGAAATGTTTTTAGAAATGATGTCCTACCATTTTTTTTTTTTAAAGTCCCCACAGTAATAACTTCATCTAATTAGCAAGGCATCAAGATCTCAAACTCTGCCTCTCAATACAGAACAATACGGCACACGGACACCGTGGGAATATTGCGCAGACTCTCCACACCTTCCGACCAATCCCGCACACTTCACACGTGGCGCGACGAGAGCCTCTCGACTTGAAGGTGGCAGCCGATCGATAGTTCTTGTTACCTTCTCAATCACCGCACAAAGACATGTGGCAGGCGAGAGCGAGACTTGGCCGAGAGTTGGGGCCCCCGAGACGGGGAGAGAGAGAGAGACAAAGGTTGTCGGCCATGTTTGGTTTACCATTACCCGTCTTCCGGTTTCTTTCGTTTTCTTTTTGTCTTTTTTTCTGACCCCCCCCCCCCCCCCCCCACCTCCTTTCCCCTTAGATATTAGTTCTGTCCATGGACACGTGAACGCATGAAAGAAAATTTTTAAAAAATTTAATTGATACACGAGTAAATTTTTTTTTTCAACCGAACGTGAGAATTCCAATTATTTCGCGTCAACCAAAGGACGTTTGAAATTAGGGCGCATAGACACACACACACACAACACACACACACACACACACACACACACACACACACACACACACACACACACAGAGAGAGAGAGAAAATTTAAAAAGTGAAAGAAAGTGGCGGTACATGATAAGGAACGATCACTTCCCTGGCCTCTCACCTACAAAGACATTTGATTTATTTATTTCCCTTTATTTTTTGTAGCCAGATGAAGCAGATATCAAACGGAAAGATGCTGAAGGAAAAAGGCTAGGTTTTGTTTGTCTTTCTTTTTATTCTCTCCTCTCTCTCTCTCTCTCTCTCTCTCTCTCTCTCTCCACACACACACACACACACACACACACACACACACACACACACAACTATATATATATATTATATATGTATGTATGTATGTATGTATACACACACATGTATGGGTGGGGTGGGATGGAGGCGGGGGCTAAACAATTCGTCGAATTTTGTCAAATGTTTTGCGCAAAAAACAAACAAACAAAAAAAAAACAACAACTACAAACAAACAGAAAATCAAATGTGTTGCTCCTAAACCACGCAAAGTTGTACATTTCAAATCTCATACGGACTCTACAAATTGTGCCGTATCCATGAATAACTTCATGTTTGATCATGAAAGCCCGCAATACAGTTTGGAGGTTCCATCACCATTTTAAAGGGCATGTCACTGAGTTTTATATCCACAATCCTTTCTGGTATTTTTCGGGATTGTAGACGTTAGTTGAGCTAACACTGTTCTCCAAAGTAACAGTCAAGGTGTACAATAATGCAAAAATAGTACGATCTTGTGAAGCTTTTGACGCACATTTAATCAAATATACCTCCAGATATATCTGATTCCATGGACGCATTCGTTGTTCAGTCGTTCTTGAAATGTACAACCCTTCTTTTTTTATTTAAAAAGAAAGGAAAGAAAATAAATAAATAAATACATAAATACACTAATAAGTAAATAAATAACCAAAGAAGAAAACAATTAGAAGTGGCGTCGCGAAGGCGCGCGCGCGCGCGTGTGTGTGTGTGTGTGTGTGTGCTTCTGTGCGCAACTGCGCGTTCGTTTCAAGCGGTATGCACCAAAGGGGTAGATAGATTGAAAGATAAACCACAATTGGAATCTCAGTCCCTACGGCTCTCTCTCTCTCTCCTCTCTCTGTCTCTGTCTGTCTGTCTGTCTGTCTGTCTGTCTGTCTGTCTGTCTGTCTCTCTCTCTCTCTCTCTCTCTCTCTCTCTCTCTCTCTCTCTCTCCTCAACTCAGGGATAGATGAAAATCAACTACTGCTGGACATTTTGTTCAAACGGAAAAAAAAGTTAAAAAAAAAGGTCAACTTTCAATATTCAAACGCACGCTGTGAACTGCGCTGTTGTTATCTCTCTGCCCCGAGACTTTGACTTTCCATGCATAATGGATCAAGTTCTCCCCCTAGAACGACTTCCTTTCAGAGTTCCAGACGCGGCAGCTGGTCACCGTGGCAGATTCCTTGGTAGGGCCTGGCTGGCTCTCCTCTGACGCCCGAACATGATCACCAGGCACCAGCAGGAGTCCCCCTCGCCCATCGCACCTCCCCACCTGTCATGGAGTCCCGGCAGGGGAGAGAACACGTGGAGAGCGGGAGACGGGCAGGGAAGGTGAGAAATGCGAGGAGGAGGAGGAGGAGGAAGTGGAGGAGGAGGTGAAGGAAGAGGAGGAGGGAGATCCAGAAGAGAGAGAGAGAGAGAGAGAGAGAGAGAGAGAGAGAGAGAGAGAGAGAAGGAATGGGCGATAACTGCTATCGATTACCATTTTTCCCCCCAAGACGACAGGTCAGCGGCGGGCAGGCCTTTGTGTCGCCCGTGTCGGGCTGAGGCACTCGAGTGTTGCAAGTGCCCCGGACCCTTTCACATGGTAATGCAGCCCTGTACTTTGAGAGATCCAGTTACTTGGCCCGTTTGCCTGTTTGCTTCTTCGATTTGTTGCAGAGAATGAAAGAAACTTGTCTTTTTGAAGGCTCACTGCCCAGCGCCCCCCCTCCCTCCCTCCCCCCCTCCCCCCCCCCACAACTTTACTTTGCAGGGAGGAGGCCTTTTTTGTTCTGTCCGCTCCACAACGAGCAAAGGAGAATTAA
>CM065717.1:49847120-49852120 GCA_033310375.1 Conus canariensis
GTAGGAAAGCGAATTTGTCATTGGCTAAAACGTGTGGAGTGGTGACGCCCATCTTGAGATGATAGCTGTCAATCACACTGGAGGCAAAGTCTTAGCTCTTTGCCTGACGCAAAACATTCTTTCCTTCTCACCCCCACCCCCTCTTCCATTCTCATCTTCCGTGCCAAGCCTATGGCACTTACTCTCATGCAGCTCATTCCGCCTCACCATCCACAGCCTCACCCCGGCAATGGCAATCCACAAGGAACAGTCATCATGAGGCAAGTCAGCAATGCAGACACTGCGCTGCTGCCGAGTCACTTCGGGTGGGGGTCAACGGTGTCTGTTCTGATCCAAAATACGCAGGACACTACCTAGTTCTCCCCCCTTCTGTCGACAATGGTTGCTTAGTTGCAGAGGCAGCGGGAGTGACAGTCCCCATCTGCAGGGCGTCACCATGGCCGTCCAACCAACCACTCCCTCATGAACTTGCTGATACTGGCGACCTCGACACGAGCCTACCATGGACATGGACGTGGTGAGGAAATTGAAACTGAGGTCACCACGGCAGCGTGGCATAAAGGACTGCAGAATTGTAGACTTTTTTTTTATTTCCTGCTGATCGATGAGGATGAAAATGGTAATGATTATGATCCTATAGAATTCTACTCTGAGAATTTCATGATATATAGGCCTACTGGCATCAACCAGGCCCAAGTATACAGACACCTGTAGTGTGGTCAGGAAATTTAACACTGTCAGTGGATGAAACTCGACTGTGTAGTGCCAGCCCCTCTGATTGATCTTTTAGCACATGCAACTCTGGGTAGAAGCCAGTCAGGATAAAAAAAAAAAAATTCCTAGACATAAATGGGTCAGATGGGAATCCAACCCACAACCTCCTAGTTGTGAACCCACATCACCAACCCCTGCACATGTAACAAGTTTCTTGAAAGATGTAAATAATCACAGTAATGACGATTGAACACTGAATGGATATGCTCGAGAATGGCAATAAAAATAAAGAAGAAAAGAAAAATTATCAGTAACAGCTGTGACAGCAGGTTCCCCAGCACCTGTCCACAGCTGTGACAGCAGGTTCCCCAGCACCGGTCCACAGCAGTGACAGCAGGTTCCCCAGCACTGGTCCACAGCAGTGACAGCAGGTTCCCCAGCACTGGTCCACAGCAGTGACAGCAGGTTCCCCAGCACCGGTCCACAGCAGTGACAGCAGGTTCCCCAGCACCGGTCCACAGCAGTGACAGCAGGTTCCCGAGCACCGGCCCACAGCAGTGACAGCAGGTTCCCCAGCACTGGTCCACAGAAGTGACAGCAGGTTCCCCAGCACCGGTCCACAGCAGTGACAGCAGGTTCCCCAGCACCGGTCCACAGCAGTGACAGCAGGTTCCCCAGCACCGGTCCACAGCAGTGACAGCAGGTTCCCCAGCACTGGTCCACAGCAGTGACAGCAGGTTCCCCAGCACCGGTCCACAGCAGTGACAGCAGGTTCCCCAGCACCGGTCCACAGCAGTGACAGCAGGTTCCCCAGCACCGGTCCACAGCAGTGACAGCAGGTTCCCCAGCACCGGTCCACAGCAGTGACAGCAGGTTCCCCAGCACCGGTCCACAGCAGTGACAGCAGTGGGAAGACCAGTCAACGACTATTAATTTGTGTGATGAGATCTGTTAACTAACGACGACTATTAATTTGTGTGATGAGATCTGTTAACTAACGACGACTATTAATTTGTGTGATGAGATCTGTTAACTAACGACGACTATTAATTTGTGTGATGAGATCTGTTAACTAACGACGACTATTAATTTGTGTGATGAGATCTGTTGTTAACTAACGACGACTATTAATTTGTGTGATGAGATCTGTTAACTAACGACGACTATTAATTTGTGTGATGAGATCTGTTGTTAACTAACGACGACTATTAATTTGTGTGATGAGATCTGTTGTTAACTAACGACGACTATTAATTTGTGTGATGAGATCTGTTAACTAACGACGACTATTAATTTGTGTGATGAGATCTGTTAACTAACGACGACTATTAATTTGTGTGATGAGATCTGTTAACTAACGACGACTATTAATTTGTGTGATGAGATCTGTTGTTAACTAACGACGACTATTAATTTGTGTGATGAGATCTGTCGTTAACTAACGACGACTATTAATTTGTGTGATGAGATCTGTTAACTAACGATGACTATTAATTTGTGTGATGAGATCTGTTGTTAACTAACGACGACTATTAATTTGTGTGATGAGATCTGTTAACTAACGACGACTATTAATTTGTGTGATGAGATCTGTTAACTAACGACGACTATTAATTTGTGTGATGAGATCTGTTGTTAACTAACGACGACTATTAATTTGTGTGATGAGATCTGTTGTTAACTAACGACGACTATTAATTTGTGTGATGAGATCTGTTAACTAACGACGACTATTAATTTGTGTGATGAGATCTGTTAACTAACGACGACTATTAATTTGTGTGATGAGATCTGTTGTTAACTAACGACGACTATTAATTTGTGTGATGAGATCTGTTGTTAACTAACGACGACTATTAATTTGTGTGATGAGATCTGTTAACTAACGACGACTATTAATTTGTGTGATGAGATCTGTTGTTAACTAACGACGACTATTAATTTGTGTGATGAGATCTGTTAACTAACGACGACTATTAATTGTGTGTGATGAGATCTGTTGTTAACTAACGACGACTATTAATTTGTGTGATGAGATCTGTTGTTAACTAACGACGACTATTAATTTGTGTGATGAGATCTGTTGTTAACTAACGACGACTATTAATTTGTGTGATGAGATCTGTTAACTAACGACGACTATTAATTTGTGTGATGAGATCTGTTAACTAACGACGACTATTAATTTGTGTGATGAGATCTGTTAACTAACGACGACTATTAATTTGTGTGATGAGATCTGTTAACTAACGACGACTATTAATTTGTGTGATGAGATCTGTTAACTAACGACAACTATTAATTTGTGTGATGAGATCTGTTGTTAACTAACGACGACTATTAATTTGTGTGATGAGATCTGTTAACTAACGACGACTATTAATTTGTGTGATGAGATCTGTTGTTAACTAACGACGACTATTAATTTGTGTGATGAGATCTGTTAACTAACGACGACTATTAATTTGTGTGATGAGATCTGTTAACTAACGACGACTATTAATTTGTGTGATGAGATCTGTTAACTAACGACGACTATTAATTTGTGTGATGAGATCTGTTGTTAACTAACGACGACTATTAATTTGTGTGATGAGATCTGTTAACTAACGACGACTATTAATTTGTGTGATGAGATCTGTTAACTAACGACGACTATTAATTTGTGTGATGAGATCTGTTGTTAACTAACGACGACTATTAATTTGTGTGATGAGATCTGTTAACTAACGACGACTATTAATTTGTGTGATGAGATCTGTTAACTAACGACGACTATTAATTTGTGTGATGAGATCTGTTGTTAACTAACGACGACTATTAATTTGTGTGATGAGATCTGTTGTTAACTAACGACGACTATTAATTTGTGTGATGAGATCTGTTAACTAACGACGACTATTAATTTGTGTGATGAGATCTGTTAACTAACGACGACTATTAATTTGTGTGATGAGATCTGTTAACTAACGACGACTATTAATTTGTGTGATGAGATCTGTTAACTAACGACGACTATTAATTTGTGTGATTGGATCTGTTAACTAACGACGACTATTAATTTGTGTGATGAGATCTGTTAACTAACGACGACTATTAATTTGTGTGATGAGATCTGTTAACTAACGACGACTATTAATTTGTGTGATTGGATCTGTTAACTAACGACGACTATTAATTTGTGTGATGAGATCTGTTAACTAACGACGACTATTAATTTGTGTGATGAGATCTGTTAACTAACGACGACTATTAATTTGTGTGATGAGATCTGTTAACTAACGACGACTATTAATTTGTGTGATGAGATCTGTTGTTAACTAACGACGACTATTAATTTGTGTGATGAGATCTGTTAACTACGACGACTATTAATTTGTGTGATGAGATCTGTTAACTAACAACGACTATTAATTTGTGTGATGAGATCTGTTAACTAACAACGACTATTAATTTGTGTGATTAGATCTGTTAACTAACGACGACTATTAATTTGTGTGATGAGATCTGTTAACTAACAACGACTATTAATTTGTGTGATGAGATCTGTTAACTAACAACGACTATTAATTTGTGTGATGAGATCTGTTAACTAACGATGACTATTAATTTGTGTGATGAGATCTGTTAACTAACAACGACTATTAATTTGTGTGATGAGATCTGTTAACTAACGACGACTATTAATTTGTGTGATTGGATCTGTTAACTAACGACGACTATTAATTTGTGTGATGAGATCTGTTAACTAACGACGACTATTAATTTGTGTGATGAGATCTGTTGTTAACTAACGGCGATCCTGCAGTTTGTGCTTTGGAACAGACATTGAAGATCCATGATCTTGATTTCACAGAAAGTTGTGTTGCGACGATCTTCAAATCGTTTTCTTAGTACCTGTTATTAACTAAACGAACTTTCAGGACGCGAATTTAGTTTGTCTGGTTAAAGATCTCAGCGATCTCGTCTTTGTTCTTAATTACGTCATCCTCTGATTCCAAGATAGGAGAGGGTTGCAAACCACGGTGAACCTAGTTTCGTGGTGAAAAAAAAGAAAGAAAATTGCTTTGCATGTTCTGGCAACTGTTTGGGTCTGCGTGAAGGGAAGTAACAATATGAAAGCTCTCTTGGAAATCAGTTTGTGACAATTATCCAGTGACTGAAATCAGTTTGTGGTGGGTTGACTTAAATTCCCATTCTTGATTCATAAGGAAACATTTTCATCCGAGGCGGCCATGAAATATTCAAATTAACAATGCTTTGGAAGTGGGTAAGCAAAATTTTGT
>CM065717.1:49857120-49864620 GCA_033310375.1 Conus canariensis
AGAAAGCCCATCGGGAGAGTCCATTGAGAGTGTTTTGTGTGTGCTTTGTACCACCCAATCAGAAAGCCCATCGGGAGAGTCCATTGAGAGTGTTTTGTGTGTGCTTTGTACCACCCAATCAGAAAGCCCATCGGGAGAGTCCATTGAGAGTGTTTTGTGTGTGCTTTGTACCACCCAATCAGAAAGCCCATCGGGAGAGTCCATTGAGAGTGTTTTGTGTGTGCTTTGTACCACCCAATCAGAAAGCCCATCGGGAGAGTCCATTGAGAGTGTTTTGTGTGTGCTTTGTACCACCCAATCAGAAAGCCCATCGGGAGAGTCCACTGAGAAACGACTAAGTTAGGGAAACCAAGATGGCACAGAAGATGGGGCATCTATAAAAGAAAAAAAAATTACGAAAACCATCCCTGTCCAACTGTTGACCAAAGTTAACCTTATGCTATTGTTTAACAACTGCCTATGACTGTGTTTTTTTTCTCCTCTGGTCCACCTGTGGGATTACGTGTTCTTCTCCATGACAATGGCTGCTATCATCAACCATGGCTTGTTCGTGATCTGTCCGTTCTTAGACAGATTACCATGACCTTTGTTTTTTTTCAACACTGAGGATCCACTTCAAACTTCTTTTGTCTGCAAGGAATCCATCGGATTTTTTTAGGTATACAGGACTAGTTTGCTCAAACAGGAACACTAAAACTCCACAGTCCAGAAAACAGTAGTTGGTACTGCGGTGAGTGGGGGGGGGGGGGGGGGGGATTGTTGGCATTGGTGTCAGAGAAAGAAGGAAGGTAGGTGACGACGCGGATGATTTTAGACGAGTCTCTTTTCTCTCTCTCTGTCTCTGTCTCTGTCTCTCTCTCTCTCTCTCTCTCTGTCTCTGTCTCTCTCTCTCCGTTCATTAAAAAAATATTGATTTGTTTTATTTATTTCATTCGTATATTCATCATCATCATCATCATTATCAGCAGCAGTAGCAGCAGCAGCAGCATCATCATTAGTAGTAGCAGCAGCAGCCGTAGTAGTATTAGTAATAATACTTGTGGTTGTGGTTGTTGTTTTTGCTGCCGCCACCGCCGCTGCAGCTGCTGTTATTGTTGTCATTGTCTACATTTATCCTCCATGCTCCCTAAACACAGCCACACCCATGATCGCCAGCTGTCTGCTCGGAGCGGTCTGTATCTCCTGGACAGAGCACAGAACCAACGACTCTGTCCGAGAGCAGGTGGCCACACTGGCAGGACCACAGGTACCCCTCTTGGCTACAGTGAGGAGGAGAAAGCTGATGTGGTTTGGCCACGTGACACGACACAACTCGCTGGCAAAGACCAGGCACGCTTGAAGAAGAAAGGCACAGAGGCAGGCAGAGAAAGACCTGGTCGGAGAACGTGATGGAGTGGACCAACCTCAGGCTGCCAGAACTCCTGCGAGAAACAGAGGACAGGCCGCGATGGAGAAGAAGACTGACGGAGTCGTCCGTCATGTCCCCCACTACGACCACTTGGGTCACGGGAATGAGAAAATGAGAAGATCTGTATCAAATCGTGATGAGGCGACCTACTGCCAGAGTGAGCTCCCTTCACCACCTATTCGTAAAAAAAGAAGAAGAAGAGAACAATATAAAAGAAGAAAATAAAATGCAAGGACAGACGGTGAGGATCCCGTTTCAAATCGATGAAGCTGCGGAAGCGCTCCGTCAAAATATTTTTAAAACGGGAATCATTCTTCTTCCTTCTTTTTTTTTCTTTTCTTCCTTTCTATCTTTTTTTTTTTTTTTCGTCGCTTTCTTGTCAGAGAAGATTGGAAAACACCAGGGATGATCACTGAGAGCAGGTGAAGATACACGCAGTGTAAACATGGAACAGATTTCATGCAGGCAGACCAGCGACACAAGTCACATCAAGTGTTGATTAGTAGTACACACTGGCACGGGAAAATTACCGAGCCGGAGAATCGTGTAGAACGAAGGAGACATTATTTCCCGTATGTAAAAGACAGTGAGATGGACAACAAAACTGAAAACAACCTTGTCTCTGGAATCCCGTTTCTTTCTGTTCATAAAAGATTGACGTCACCTTGAGTGGAAACAAGATAAACAAGTCTGAAAGGACTGAAGGATGGGAAGGAAATTATCGTAATTATTATTGTAGTTATTATAATTATTATCATCATTATTGTTGTTATCATTATTATGATTATCATTACTATTACTATCATTATTATTACTATAATTATTATGAAGATAATGGTTATTATCATCATTATTATTATTCATATTATTATTGTTATTATCATTATCATGATCATCATTATTATTATTGTTATTATTATTATTTCCGTTTGAAGAACCACAGAGAATCGCGTATTCTGATTGGTCCAACAGTACGTGTGGGAGTCATGTTCTTCAAAGGTGGTGAGGGCGGAAATCGTCGTAAGCCCACCCATAAATCCTCACTGTAAGGAGAGCGGAAGACAGTATCTGGAGTATGGCCATTAAACTCATGGAGTGTAACACAGACCGCCAGGTGTGTGTGTGTGTGTGTGTGTGTGTGTGTGTGTGTGTGTGTGTGTGTGTTGTCGGTAAGCGGGCTCTTATGGCTCGCTGCCTGGTGTTTTATGAGGTGTGTGTGTGTGTGTGTGTGTGTGTGTGTGTGTGTGTGTGTGTGTGTGTGTAAAGCATTTTTTTCCATCGCTTTAATGCATTGGCTATTTTTTCTGTGTGTGTGTGTGTGTGTGTGTGTGTGTGTGTGTGTGTGTGTGTGTGTGTGTGTGCGCGCGCGCGCGCGCGCCTGCTTGCTTCTTTTTTCAAGTAAACAATCTCCGTCCTTGTTGTTTCTTCTGCCCTGTCAGTTTCCTTTCATTTGGCTCTTTCTCCTGCAAATCATAGTATCAATCAGTTATAGAAAGTTGACGTCAAGGAAGAGAAACCTTGAAATCTATACGAATGATAAAAAGTAAAATCACGCTGTTTATCACCCAGCCGATGATGATGGCCACATCAATACTGTGTGCAAACGAAGGAAGGATGTATGTATGTGTGCGTGTGTGTTGGGGGGGGGGGGGGGGGGGGGGGGGAGGGGAGGGGAGGGGGGGGGACCCCCCAAAAAGCAACGTTGCTGATCTTGAAATTAAAGAAAAAGATTCTCTGGTTCTCAGCTTTTCCCACTGCCATGCTTACGCTAGCATTACAAAAAAAGTCTGTGAGAAAAGGTGTATGGTGTCTTAAGACAGCTGTCGGATTCTCCTCCAGAAATTGTTGTGTAGTGTTGTGTAGTGTGTGTGTGAGTGTGTGTGTGTGTGTGTGTGTGTGTGTGTGTGTGTGTGTGTGTGTGTGTATGTGTGTGTGTGCGCGCGCGCGCGCGCGCGCGTGCGTGCGTGCGCGCGCGCGTACCTGCATGCGTGCGTGCGTGCGTGTTTGTGTGTATGTATAGGATTATGTTGTTGTTGTTGCTGTCGCGGTTGTTCTTGGTTTTAGCGGTCTTCTTTTTTTTGGGGGGGGGGGGGGGGGGGGGGAGGGTGAAGGGGCATGAGGGACATGGAGGGTGGGGGTGTGGGAGCAAAAGGAGGGGGGATGGGGAGGGACAAGGATCCAAAAGAAAGAAAGATGACACGAAGACCAAGAAACTTCGTTTCTCTTTAAGACGAATCACTCCGATCCCCCACCCCCATCCACCCACAAGAAACTCAACAGATGGAAAACAAATTCAATCCAACCGCCCCGTCAGTCTCTAAATCAACACAGGAGAGTGGTGGGGGGGGGGGGGGGGGGGGAGGGGGAATGGCTGTGTAGCGGCCACAAAGAGCGTCGTCACTCACTTTCCTTTTTGTTACCCCTAGCCCTCAGCGAAGAGGACCCCCCTTTTTTCCCTTCCTCTTCAGACAGGTTATGGTCCTCTCCACACAAAACGACCCCCCATCACTGAAACTGTTCATTTCCAGCTCACACGTGCCTCGTGCGGGGCGAAAACTACATAACCTACGCGTGGTTGGAGGGATTTTTTTTCCCTTCTCTCCCCCCCCCCCTCATCCCCCACCCCCTTTCTCCTCTCCGTACTCCCCTCTTCATCTCTGTTCCCTGTTCCTTCCCAATTGCTGGCGTGTGCGGAGGTACGCGTGCTAGCATACATTAGCGAGCAAGCGAGCGACTCACGCTCAACCAATAATGACAGAGGGCTCAACGAGAGTTGGTTAATCACTGAAAGCAAGCGCCGCCTCTTCAAGGGATTTAGGTTTGAGTGGGAAACTTGAAGTGGGTACGGGGGGACTTTTCGGTCGTTCGCTAAGGTTTGTGTTGGGTTGGATGAGGAGTAGGGAGGACGGGAGGGGTGGGGGTGGGGTGGCTGTATGGGGGAAGAGTTTTTGGGTTAGGGGAGAATGCAGGAAGGACTTCCCAAAAAAACGAACAAAATGGATGACAGAATAATCACTGACATGTTTAGCGCTTTCCTCTGTCAGATAGACGAAATAAACGAAATACACCTATAAACAAAATGAAATAAAGGTCACACACACACACACACACACACACACACACACACACACACACACACACACACATCTACGATACCCCTGCCCCTGCTGCCTCTCCTCTTGAACAGAGAGAGAGAGAGAGAGAGAGAGAGAGAGAGAGAGAGAGAGAGAGAGAGAGAGAGAGTTTTGAAGGGGCGCACGTTATCAACATATCATCAGAAATTACATTCGATGCAGCGTCTTAGACAACCTTTGTGTCATAAAGAGCCCAGCTGATGTTTGAACATCACTACCAAAATTCCATTTGATAACCACATCGAGTCGTTTATGTTGTTAACCGCGTCTGTCTTTCAGCTGGTTTTTCTGTCTGCCAACACTATTACCCAAAAGCTTATGAAAAAATCGATCTACAAGAAACTAGAATGAGGAATGGAATGTGGCTCAAGAACAAACGCATTTCATTTTTGGTGTGGATCCGCTATGTGAATCCGGATCAAAAGGCAGATCCAGGATCCACTCGACCTTGGCAGAGGTCTGCGCCCTCCAAAGTGCCCTTCCGGTTTCTCACGGAACGGGGAAATATTTTCAAATGCACAAGACAGACAATGCAGAGAGACGATGATAACACTTTTTTGAACAATGGTAAAAAGATCAACTTAAAATAGCTATGTAAAAGAAAATAATAATAAATAGCATTTGGAGAGCACAGTTTCAGTCGTAAACGTATCATGTGGCTGTAATACACCATTCGTTCTTTCATTCCTTCCCAGGGAACAACAAACTAACGGTCCAGAACAGTGAATATGCATGTGTGGAAAGAATGCAGTCTGAACTGACGGGGGTTTGGGGACCTGGGAATCGGTCAATGTGGGCAGATTTGGCAACGTCGGAGGCACTGAGTTCCACACAGTTGGGGGGCAAAACTGAAGAAGCTACGAGCATCGTACGATATTACTTTTTTTCTTTAGGGATCGGAATTGTGGGGTATGGGGGGGGGGGGGGATGTTATCTTTACGATTTTCTTTCTTCCATATGAAGCAGTTGATTATCTTGCTAAACAAAAAGCGAGGAGAAAAAACGCAAATGTCCTTACTACCCATAACAGTTTGTTTTCTCTTCCAGAAATGATTCAAGTATTCAAAACTTATGTTTGGCAAAGACATTCTGAGTGAAAGGTCTGATTCAATGCCCAGTCGTTCAAGCCACTCAGCTTAAATAATTATCAAGCTGAGATTATGCATGAGGAACACAAACTATATGGAGAGAGAAAAACCTCAGTCTTCGCTCCAATATCCACCTAATGCGCTTGCTTGCCCTCTCAGTTTTTCTGTATGCATGTGAAACTTGGACACTCAGACCAGAGTTACAAAGAAGAATTCTGGCAACTGAAATGAAATGCTACAGAAAGATCTTGGGCATCCATTACACAGATAACGTGACAAATGGAGTCCGAAGAATAATTCAACAAGCAATCGGACCCATGAAGACCTACTCACAGTCGTCAAGAAGCGGAAAATGAAGTGGTACGGACATGTGTCCCGTTCAGCAGGCCTTGCAAAGACAGTCCTGCAAGGAACAGTCAGAGGAAGCCGCAATAGAGGAAGACAAAGGAAGAGGTGGGAGGACAATATCCGAGAGTGGACTGGAATGAGCCTAGCAGAATCTCAGCGAGCGGTTGAGGACAGGGACCGATGGAGGGGAGTGGTGGCCAGATCGTCAGGGGTGCCCCAACGACAACAGAAGATGTCAAGGGATAGGTGAAGAAAGGTGAAACACAAACTTTTCTTGTGATGTTACTTGTACCTGCAAAGGGCTTCTTTCTGTGAGTCAGTCACCTGTGACTGGATTGTCCAATTGTTAACAAAGAGTTACGAGAAAAAAAGATCTGAATATCGATCAGTATAGAAATGTAAACCATATTTTGTATGATCGAAGTATCAGTATTGCAGGTCAGACCGACATTGCTAGATTATTATGAAATCTTGAATACCATTACCTTGGATCTGTACGATGGACTATTTACGTAAAAATAAATGAATGTATGCCCACTGAACATCCTTCCGTATTTGCTACTGTTTCAACCAGCCAGGTATTGCACAGACGGAGATTCTGCAGCAGAATTGGCGCTCTCTCTCTCTCTCTCTCTCTCTCTCTCTCTGCGTAACGGCAGGTTTGCTGCGAGCGTTCGAAGTGTGTTGTTGCATATCACTGAAACTGTCTACCGGGACACAAAATGGCGGCGATTGTTGTCGGATTCCGTTATTCATGCTTGCGCGAGTATTTCGGATTTCATTTGTGGCAACTGTTCAGCAACAACACCACTTCCATGTAACTGAATATTTTGCAGATCCGTGTCCATCATATTATCGTCTTAGGTCGTTCTATACGGAAATGCATGATCGCTTATCGATCACAACTGAGGTATATCTATTTCAACGAAGTTTAGCAATAAGAAACTGTTGCGTAGGAAAGTAAACGATCTTGCCAAACTTGAGCAAAGTGCTCTGCCCGGGAACTCACGGCGGCAGGAGAGAGAGAAGAGAGAGAGAGAGAGAGAGAGAGAGAGAGAGAGAGAGAGAGAGAGAGAAGGTGGGGCGAGGCTTAATCCGTATTATCGAAGACCTCCAGGTGAAGATTGTGTTCCAGTTCCATCATAAACGAAACAGACGCCACGGACACCTTTTAAGTCTGCCCGAACGCTATAGTTACATCGTGCTCAAGGCTTTCTCCAAGGCGATTACAAAAAGCCCGAGTCTTTTCCACCAACGTCCTACGTGTGGTCAAGAAGAGCGTGGGTAAACAAGGGAGGTCAACACACGGGTTGCTGTTGGACGGCAGCTGCAGATGACCAGTCAGTAGCCCCCTCCTCTCCGCCACTTCCCCTTCCTCTCCCCTCTCTGTACTTCCCACCCCTCCTGGTTCGTTTCCTCTCAATGTCTCTCTTTCCGCTTCGGTCGCTCTCTGCACCTGGAGGTACGAACCGGCTTACTGTTCTCATTGGCCATGGATGTTAAGTTTGGTGGCGTGGGAAGA
>CM065717.1:49869620-49887120 GCA_033310375.1 Conus canariensis
CTTTGTCTTGTGATTCGTTTGTCTACATTTTTTTTATTTTTGCGGAGCCTTATAAATAATCTTTCAAATTTGTACAGATTTCCGCCTGCAGTCACCTCACTTTGCAACCTGATCTAAATTCAAAACGGTGAGGGAATTTTCAAAACACTTTTTTCGCCCATCTCTCATCCACACATGACAGCGTGAAAAGGGCTCCAGTATAGACTGAAATCTTGCCATGCCTGTGCATGTGTACTATACACACATGCACGAATAAAGCCACCCGAGTACAGGTCCACATATCAAAGCACAAGCGTAAAAGACCTATGGACTCCGCTGTTTAGAGCAACCGGTTCCCAGTCAAAGCTGGCGCATCGAATCATGCGGGTTCCCAGCAGTTTCCGTTTCATCAAGGAGGTGTCATTGTGTGCGGACTGGTCCACTAACAACAACACTTGCAAAGCATTTTTAAAGCGCCTTGCCAAAGGTTCTAGGCGCTGACAATCCACACTATCGTGTGCACAAAGGGCTGCCTACCTGGGTAGTGCCGACTGAAGAGTTGCCTGCCGGCGCTTCATTCAGTCGTTTCCCGTGTCATCCAGTCAATATCGTTCACTCAGTTTCCTTACTTCCTTCATTCTTTCCATTTCTCACGCAGGGTGCATGCTATGTGTGACGTGCCATCCATACCGACGGCCAAACTGGCCTTCTCTTCCGAAAGTTGGTGATAGGATTTTACGTGTGTGCAGGATGTTATGCGTGTTGTTCACACACGGAACCGCGGTTTATAGTCTCATTCGAAGGACTGTATGGAAAATGGAGTCAGAACCAATGTTCTCCCTCAGAGATTTTTTTTGGAGGATTTTTCCCTCAGAACTCCGAGGGAAAAATCTCCCTGTACCGTTTCGACCCGGCGGAGATTCGAACCCGCAACCATAGGATCACACAAATTACGACTAGCAACTGAGCTATTCCGGCCCCCGATCCAGGTACGCTACACCACATCTGCTAAGTTTTGAGACCACACAGCTGATGGATAAACGATTCAATGACTGAGATGAGAGGGTTGAAGATGAGGGTTTCATGGATGCCGTTTAACAGATGTCTGACATGTGCATTAGCCCAAGGCGCTGGTCAGATCTTGGGTACCTACCCAACATTGTCTGCACCGCTTTTATCATGTGTGTGTGGTGTGTGTGTGTGTGTGTGTGTGGTGTGTGTGTATTGTGTGTGTGTAGATGAATGGGCACGGGCCTATGTATTTGTGCAGTGTAAGCGGTGCGTGCCCTTCATGTGCGCGCGCGTGTGTTTGCATGCATGTGCATATGTTTGAGTGCGTGTGATCTGCGAGCTTGTGTGAGCATGATCCAGCAAGCATGTATGTGCATATGTGTATATGTATGTTTGTACGTATGCCTGTGTACATGGCCGTATGCGCATGTGTGTGTGTGTGTGTGTTGTGTGTGTGTGTGTGTGTGTGTCGCGCGCGCGCGCGGTGTTTAAGTATGGGATGCAAGTGTTTGTGTATGTTTGTGTATGTGTGCGGGCGTGCGCGCACGCATGTGCATTTGTGTGCGCGCGTGTGTGCGTGTGTGGCTGCATGTGCGCGCGCACGTGTGTGTGTGTGTGTGTGTGTGTGCGTGCGCGCTTGTGTGTACGTGTGCGTAATATGGCCATTTTGGTTGCCCATCTTCACGTGTTGTCGTTCTGGTTGTGTGGTGCAGTGTAAGATAGGTTCCCTTCTCTCCTCTCACCCTCCTCCACCCCCGTTGGCGCCGGGTGTAAACTGAAGGTGTAAGACCCGAAGGGCTTAAGCTTGCAGAGTAAGCTGATCCGTCAGCCTGACAGGATGTGTGTATCCTGGGCTGGCGGACTGCTCCACGTGCAAGTCACCTCCACTGTCAAGGTGATCTGTGAGGGGGACACGGTAACTACCTTCAGGGAGAAAGACAGTTTTTACTCTGTGTGTGTATGTGTGTGTGTGTGTGAGAGAGAGAGAGAGAGAGAGAGAGAGAGGAGATTACTATGGGTGCGTTTGTGTGAGACGGAGAAAGTTTATTATGTGCGTATTTGAGAGAGACAGAGACAGGCACACAGAGTGAGAGTGAGAGAGAAACATAAAATAAACGCCCTCTTGGTCATCCATGTTTCCTCCCATATCTTTCTGCAAAGCCTTTTCAAAGGCTTTTCAAATCATTTCCACAGTGGCTGAGGCCTTGTTTGTTACCTGCACGCGTTTTTTCCCCGACTACTTATTCATCTTCATTGTTTCTTTGTTTGCTTGTTTTCCTTGTCATGCCTGAAGAAGATATGCTAAATAAGCGGCACAACGTGTCAACACGTTTTTTCATCTAATGTTTGTTTGAGTGAATGAAAGCAGACCGACAAACAAAATGTACAAGGTCATGATTCCTGTGTGCCCTTCTGCCCGTTTTTTTTTTTTTTTTTTTTTTAAATGACGTTTTCGGACATTTTTTTTCCTGGCGCTACCAGGTTTCGAACCAGCGGCGGGCGTCTCGAGGCGTTGTCTTTTTCGACGGATGTCTTAACCCCATCGCTGTCGGATACCTGTTCTATGTTGAGAAATTTATGCCTTATGGAGTTCAGTTTTGTCTCGACCATAACCAGTTAAACTCTTCAGAAATTTATGCCTTATGAAGTTCACTTTTGTCTTGACCATATTCAGCTGGAACTCTTTTCCCGCTTTCCCCTGGCATTGCCTTTAGGGCTCTGGTCCTCTTTTTACCAGCTGTTTCATGAGATCATAGGCTGATGAGCCTAAAAATCCCCTTGTTTCAAGCTCCTAGCTAAACTGGCATACTTCTCAGTCTTTTTGCAGATGTGAGTTTGCTCAATTCTGCTTTCATATGACAGAGTTAGTTCCCTTACAATCATTGGTTTTGATAAACCGGAGTGGAGTACAATATTCGTTCTTCAGCCACGCTTTCTGGTTATCTCTGATTGGTTTTCCCCATCCTGGAAGATCTGCTTTGCACATCCTGCTATCCACGCCATCCAGTGAACCCCGCATGCATGTTCTTGTTATCACAGCTGTTCCGAATGATGAATTATGGCCTCTTGCCGTGCAGAACGTCGTTGCTGGAGCTTCTGGTGGCCTAGTGTTCACTCTGGCGATACTGATCGCATGTGCGATTTCCTTGAGCACTTGGTTGTGTCATATCATGTAACCTTCGCTGTGTTAGAGCCGCTCTGCATGAACTCAGGACATGTTCCATTGTTTGCGTGCGGGACAGAGTGGACACGTAGGATCAGCCGATCTGCTCCATTTCACAAGATTTGAATTCTAGTGCAGGAGGTCATATACAGATCTGAGGATAAAACCAATCCTAGGAGGTGACATAAACCATATTTCACTCCAGCTCAGACTTTTTTAGAGTGCGTTGTCCCACGCAGTTGACAGTTTTCGTCGTCTTCGCTGGACCGCCTTCTGGATTCCTTCAGCATCCTCTTCTTTCGTCAACTCCCCTGCTACCATGTTTTCGCTGCTTTGCTTTTTTTTTTTCGTTTGTCAGCCACTTCATTTCTGTTGACCCCAGCCCCTGTCTGTTGCTTTGCGTGTGTCCTATTATTTCCCTGACTATAAGGTTTTCCTTTGCCAGGTCTACTGCTTCCTGAACTTTCATTTTCAGCCAGGCTATAGCTTGGGCTGAATTGATCTCACAACCGTGTCTCCGAGAGTCCTCACGTATGGTTAGTAACCCTGCTTTGCTCACTTGGTACCCTGCCAGGATGGATCTCGGGGACAGCTTCAACTTTGCTTGGGGCAGTAGAGAGTAACGTCAGTGAGACCGGATAAGACAGCAATCTGTGTCCTTGTACTTATTGCTTTTGGTCTGCATTCATTCCACTGTGCCAGTACTAACATCGCACATCAGTACAAGCCAGAGGAGCTTCGGGATCAGCAAGAAATGCAGACATCAGATCTTGCATTTACCAGGGAGGACACCCTGGTCTATCATCTGCAGATTTTCTTCTGCCGTTTGCCTGGTTTCTTTTCCCTTCTTTGTGTCTTTTAAGAAGTCATCATAAGAAGTCATCATATCACCTTCCAAACCTGCTGACTGGTTCTGTCACGGTTGAAATGGCTTGGCTGGTTAGAGTTAGGGAGTTAAACTTCTGTGAGGGAGGTTTCTTCTCTGAAGACCTTATGCTCTGAAGCTGTCCCTAGAATTTCTCCCTGCTCTACTTTTTTCGCGCGTTCTGCTCTCTCTCTCTCTCACTCTCTCTCTCCTCTCTCTCTCTCTGACGGACGGCATGAAAAACAAATGACACATGTGTATTTTCATATCAGTTTTCATTCATTCAACCACATTAAGTTGTGCAACTTGTACCATTTTAGAATGAACACTTTTTGGACACATTTGGAATCGATCTTCATGTCGTAACAGTCTTTACATGGCAGTTGGCTGAACTATGATGCCATGAATTTCATTGAAACCAGCACTGCTGCCCAAGCCGGAAAATCAGCGATTTGTATGTTTTTGAGCACGCCAAAACATCTAACATGTAGCTTGAACAAAGACACTTTCCGACTCCGGGTTATTCATGTTTCTGTGTGTTCTGACTCAGAGGCTAATGAAATTTACCTGAGAGGAAATTTTCGGCCAGCTACTGCTGGTCTTCATCAGCCCAGACTGACTGGTAGTTGTGGTGGGTGTTGGTGTCCTCTGAGTTGTCATCTCTGGTGGAGTGATTGGTGTTCAGCACACACTTGTAAATGGGGGCAGGTCATAGCCACAGTCTCTGTTCAACCTTGGTTTTCTCTCCCTGATTTCTATTGCTTCTTTCACTTTCCTTTTTGTGAACTGTGATTCAGCTGCAGTTATGGTGGCTTGAAACTTGTTGGTATGGTGGGTTGTTGTTGTCAGATGTTCATAATATGCAGAAGAAGTTTTGGTAGTGTGTTCATTTAGCCTTGTTTTCAAAGGCCGACCAGTTTCTCCTATATAGTCCTCACTGCACTCCTCACATTGAACGTGATACACCACACCACTTTTCTTTTCCAACTCTGTTCTGTCTTTGACTTTTCTGACCTGTGATCGTATAGAATTCACTGGTTTGCGTAACACTTGAACGCCGTGTTGGCTGGAAGTCCTTGACCGGCGCTCTGGCATCCCTTTCATGTAGCTGCTTCATCAGTATCTTATTCTGTCTTGGTTTTTGTGGAACATGGGCTTTCTAAGCTGTGTTAAAACCATCATCCAACACAGAACGAGGGCACTGGCCGAACGCTATCGAAATAACAGAACACGATGAATAAAAACCACGAAGACATGCTTCTTTACTCTCACATGACTCAACACAAGAGGGCGAGGTCTCCTCTGGCGGGGCTGCTCTGGCCTGTAAGACTGTTTGGTGGTGGAGGTAGGCATCAAGGATTGCAACAGAATTCTCCTGGAGGACGCGTGCAAGGCTGGAGTGGAGCGCGCAGGGTAGGGTCGTCAGTCGGCTGCCTTAACTCAACGGACATCCCCCCACCCCCACCCCCACCCCCCTTTTTTTCTTTTTTTGACAGGTCTTCGTCTACTTGGCTTGATTCCATGGAAGATAAAAAAAAATTCTTCTCTTGTCCCCGACCTTTTCTATACCATCTTCCTCTAACTCCCATCTTCCCTTTTCCACCTCGGTCCATCCTCCTCCCTCCCTCCCCCTTCCTTTCCCCCGTCTCTGTCTGTCTCTCTCTTTTCCTCACACACACACACACACACACACACACACACACCACACACACACACACACACCCCAGAAGCGTGCCAAGTCTCATAACTAATGATAGGGTTGAGGTTCGCTTTAAGCGAGAGAAGTAACACGAACCCCGCGGAACGTAGCCCTCCCTAATCCCCACGCACCCCGCCATTGGCATGTGACACTGGGGAGTTATAGCCATGGCAACCGACTGTACCGCGGGGCCCCTTATGTGCCCAGTCTGTTTGCAGTCCTGGTTCGGGCAGCTTAAGGTATGATATGTTTATAGATTAGGGGGGAAATAGGGAGGGAGGAAGGGTTGGGGTGGGGAGAGGGGTGAGGTGGGGGTTGGGGGGAGGGGGTTAAAGGGCGCCGAGGCAGATGGCGAAAGCGTCCGTCTTGAAAGCGGAAATTACGGAACTCTTTAAACGAGTTGCGACAGTCGATTGTCGCCACACACACACACACACACACACAGCACACACACACACGACACAGAGAGAGAGAGAGAGAGAGAGAGAGAGAGAGAGAGTTTACTTGGTGAGACAGACAGACAGACAGACAGACAGACAGACAGAGAGTTTACTAGTGAAAGAGAGAGAGAAAGAGAGGGTGAGTGAGAGAGAGTTTGCTAGGTGAGAGAAAGAGACAGTTTACTAGGTGAGAGAGAGAGAGAGAGAGAGAGAGAGAGAGAGAGAGAGAGAGAGAGAGAGAGAAAAGAAGAAAGTTTACTAAGTGAGAGTGAGAGAGAGAGAGTTTGCTAGGTGAGAGAAAGAGACAGTTTACTAGGTGAGAGAGAGACACACACACACACAGACAGACAGACAGACAGAGAGAGAGAGAGAGAGAGAAGAGAGAGAGAGAGAGAGAGAGAGAGAGAGAGAGAGTTTACTAGGTGTGAGAGAGAGACTTTACTAGGTAAGAGACACACACACACACACACACACACACACACACACACACACACACACACACACACATACAGAGAGAGAGAGAGAGAGAGAGAGAGAGAGAGAGAGAGAGAAGAAGACAGACAGACAGACAGACAGATAGACAGAGATTAACATATAGAAACAGTGTCAGGAAAAATATTACGACACAGAAACACATGCTAACAGACCTAATGCCTACACGTGCGCATGAATCTCTCTGTCTGTCTGTATGTCTGTCTCTCTGCGTGCGTGCGTGCGAACGTGTGTATGGGTGCTTCTGTCTGTCTGTCTGTCTGCCTCTCTGTCTGTCTGTTCCTCTCTCTGTCTCTCTCTCTGTCTCTCTCTCTATATATATAATAATATACATAATATATATATATATAAGTAGAGAGAGAGAGAGAGAGAGAGAGAGAGAGAGAGAGAGAGAAGGTGGTTCGTTAATGGTGCATTTATCTATTGTCTGTTACATCTATGTTCATACTTTTCGACCTTATATACATTTGGACATAGTTTTATTTTAAAGTTAAAGGTCAATGGTGATGAATAAAACACAACCAGCCATCATCAACAAAAATGCTCAAAAGGAAAGAGGTGGCGGACTTGAAATGAAAGGAAAGAGGAAGCGAGAAAGCGCGAGAGCTAAGTAGGTGTTGAGTATTGACGATAAGACAGGACTTACAAGAAAAGACCAGTTGTCCATTTGTACACTGAACATTCTGAAATTAAAAAGATTTTTTTTTTACCAGTGGCTTATGGTTCGAAAACAGCAACAGGTTTCCAACAACTCTCGCATTTAAAAAGGTCTTATTTCTTTACACAGTGGATGATGAAAACGTATTCAACTGTCAATTTTTCGAACTTGAAAGAAAAATCACAATTCCGCCGAACGAAAGAAACAAACGAATGACAAGACAAACACTGTTAATCTTAGGTTACAAATGCAGATGATTTCTTGGAAATATTGTGCAGATGCGGAATTTTAATATAATCTGAATCTTAAATGCTGACACCCGTACTAGATCCTGCGTACAATTCACACACACACACACACACACACACACACACACACACACACACACACACACACACACACACACACACACAGAAGGGGGGGGGGGCGTGGAGGAATATTTTAACTGCCATGCACACAGAGAGAGAGAAGAGAGAGAGAGAGAGAGAGAGAGAGAGAGAGAGAGAGAGAGAGAGAGAGAGACAGACAGACAGACAGACAGACAGACAGTGAATGGGCGTGCGTGTGCTGAGACCCGCGCCCAAGAGAGAGAGAGAGAGAGAGAGAGAGAGAGAGAGAGAGAGAGAGAAGAGAGAGAGAGAGAGAGAGAGAGAGCCCATCGGTTTGGCTACATTTTACATTCCTCTTGACGTTTTCTCCTTACCCGATGACCCTCCCTCATTCTTTTCTTTCAAAATCACCCTACCCTCCGCCCCCCCCCCCCAGCCCCTCCCCCCCCCTCCCCCCCCCTCATTCCCCCCCAACCTGCCTACCTTCTTCCTCCCCCATCTCCCCCTTCCGTTCCCCTCACCCCCCCCCCAACACACCTCCCCTCACCCCCCCCCCCCCCCCCCCCCCCCCCCCCCTACCCACTGCCCCCCCCCCCCCCCCCCCCCCCCCCCCCCCCCCCCCGTTTTCATCCCTGCCAGTTATCGTTATTCTCAACCTCTCTTCTTTGCCCCTCTTCCTTCTCCCTTCCCCTCCCCTCCCCTCTCCCCACCCCTCCCCTTCACCCTCCATCTCCGCTTTTCCCCTCTCCTACCTTGTCCCCCCCCCCCCCCCCACTCCTCTTTCGCCCTCCCACCTTATCCCATCCCGCACCCCCCTCCTCCTCCTCCTCCCGTCCCAAACCCTCCCCCTCCCCCTCCCCCACGAAGGCACGTTGTACACCTGCCGTCGCGGGGCATTGTGGTCTGCCTACGTCACGCCCTGACCAGCAAGGGCAAGGAGCGCGTGCCATTCACGCGAGACCCACGCGCGTAACCTTAGAGCAGAGGAGAACAAGGACAGAGAGAGAGAGAGAGAGAGAGAGAACTATAGTCGATGCAAGGTGTGTGTCTGTGTGTGTGTGGTTCTCTTTCTTTTTTGTGTTACTTTTTTTTTATTTCCGAGACAAACTCGAGAGACTACTATATCCCTTCGAAGTTTCTTGAGGATGCAATAAAACAACAAGAATCACAACAACAGATGCAGTAACCTTAGTAACGTTCATGCGGAGGAATGGGGATTAAGAGGCAAGCAATATGTTTGCACAGCATGGTTCAGTTCGAAACCGTTTCCGACTATGACAAGAACGTGCACAAGACCCCTTCTCTCTCTCTCTCTCTCTCTCTCTCTCTCTCTCTCTCTGTTAGATATGACAGAAGCAGTAGACACGCGGAAGAAAATTATGAATGAATAAAAGTTCAAAGCACTGAAGGGATATCAATTATATTTCATTTTTATTGTGTGGAACACTTATTTAACCTCGAAGCTTGATGGTTCAAGTGAATGTTGTTTATTTTTTCATAATATCAAGTCAGATAAATTATCTGTACAGAGAATATGTGTGAATGGGGAGAAGGGAGGATAAGGATATAAATGCGTGCGTGCAAGTCGATGGAAGTTAGGATGGATCAGTATGCGCATGTGAAGGGAATGGTTGTTGTGTGAGAATGATTTTGTTATAGAACATAGACAGGAAACACAAATGAGTGATGGAAATGGAAATATTTTTCTGATTTTGCTTAGCTGTGTAGACACCTAATTTGCAGTTTTTCTTTCGTTTTCTTTTCTTCTATGCAAAAACAAAAGACATTGTGCCCCCTTGACAAAAAGGCTATTAGCCAATGTCAATAAAAGATGTCAGTGTCAGTGTCAGTCTCTCTCTCTCTCTCTCTCTCTCTCTCTCTCTCTCTCTCTCTCTCATCCATTGATATTATCCAACATATATTCACATTTCTTTCTGTGAAGCTTAATCATAACAACATAACGAATTTTCAGGAGTATGTTGGGAGAGGAAGAGAAAGTCTGACTCAGTGTTGGGTCAAAGACAATTCGTAGCGTTGAAAGAAACACTAAGAGGTTGTTCAACACTTAACAACGCTCGCTACCAGTGGTGGCGCCCTCCGGAGGGAGAGCGCTCACTCACGCCGGCTCCGCGGCTACGCAATTATTGTCGTCAGTAGGGGGCTTAGTCGCTGGTATCCTGCGTATGTTGGATCAGAACAGGCGCCACTGAACACCACCGAAGTGGCTAGGCAGCAGTGCAGTGACTCCTCCGATGGGTTGCCTCTTGACGGCTTGACCTGGACTGCCCCCAGTGTCATTGGCAGCTCTGTTTGGGCGAAGAGCGCGTCGCCATGATAGAGAGTCACAAGTTCCATTCTTTTCTTTCCGCAGTCTGGCTGTGAACCTATCAACGTTGACTCTTCTGTAGAATTTTGCTCGGCACAACCCTGCTTTCTTAGCGTTCGGGGTTTTATTTTTCTTTTTTTTTTTTTTTTCTTTTTCTTTCTCTTTTTTTTCTTCCTTTTTTTCTTCACACGTGAACCGATTCTGTTGACAGCATCCACTAATGGTAAGTGCAAACTGCACACAGAACTTCGGTTTCTTTGTGTCAACAAACAAAAAAAAAAAATAGCCCCCAGAAAACTACCTAAGGTCAAGTGGATTTGGGGGATAAACAAAGAAAGAAACAAATCCGCCTTCTCCAAGCAAGACTGGAACCAAGGAACCCAGAGTCCTGGACGACCAAGGCAAGTGATTGCACCATCCACATGGTGACATTTCCCTTGATACCGCGTGGAAAACACACACACACACACACACACACACACACACACACACACACACACACACACACACACACACACACACACACACCGTATTCAGCTCTGTTTTTCATTTGGATCAGCTGATGGAAAGAGGTAATTTTCAAAATACTATTCTATCATTGATAAATATGAGTAGTTTTCGTTAACAGTTTTCAATGCAGTTCCATATCTTATCCTGTACGAGTGCAAAATCATCATTGTTATGAGGTATTTAATTATCACTTTCCTATATTCTTTATCCATTTACAGCATTTATTTTTATTTTCCATCTCATGTAACACCAGTGTTATCAATCTTCGTTTCCCCGTATATCTATCTTGTAGCCCAAAGCCAATTGAACATTTTGCTCTCTCTCTCTCTCTCTCTCTCTCTCTCTCCTCTCTCTCTCTCTCTCTCTCTCTCTCTCTCTCTCTCTCTCCCCTTCTTCTTCTTCTTCTCCTTCCAGATGATAGCCATGATCAAATAGAGCGATGGTTAGTCTCGGAATCGAACGCCCCTGGGTCGTCTTCTCCGACGATGTCGGGTTCCAGGATTGACTGTTTCTGTTGATAGGATGGAATGTTCAGGGATTGCGATGCCTTCATGGAATGTTCAGGGATTGCGATGCCTTCATGGAATGTTCAGGGATTGCGATGCCTTCATGGGTTGAGGCCAGAGGAAAGTCATCAGGGCTTTCTTCCCGGAACCTTCCTGGAGCTAGTCATTCGTCTGTGGTGACTGTGTTAGTAATACCCTGTCCGCTGTTCTTCTGTAGCATGTTTGCATGTTTCCACGCTTGGAGAGCAGTGTAAGACCTTTTTCCCCTAGCATTCCATCCCAGTCTCCCACACTCTGGGCCTAAGTTCCTTGATCCAGCAGAACAGCTAGCTACTCCCAATCCAAGGTCTGTCAATGCGCGGTGAAGAGTCACATCCTGTACGAAGCGATCCTTTGAAATGACTGTGAACTGGACTTTTGAAACTGGACTGCTTTGAAACGTGAATGACTGCTTTGAAACGTTGAAACTGGACTGCTTTGAAACGTTGAAACTGGACTGCTTTGAAACGTTGAAACTGGACTGCTTTGAAACGTTGAAACTGGACTGCTTTGAAATTGGATGCTTTGAAACGTTGAAACTGGACTGCTGTGAAATTGAACTGAGTTGAAACTTTGAAACTGGACTGCTTTAAAATTTTACTGCTTTGAAATTGTACTGCTTTGAAACTGGACTGCTTTGAAACTGGACTGCTTTAACTAGAGCTAAACTGGACTGCTTGAAACTGGACTGCTTTAAAACTTCTAAACTGGACTGCTCCTGAACTGGACTGCTTTGAAACTTCTAAACTGGACTGCTTTGAAACTTCTAAAACTAAAACTGCTTTGAAACTTCTAAACTGGACTGCTCCTGAACTGGACTGCTTTGAAACTGGAATGCTTTGAAACTGACTGCTGTGAAACCGGACTGCTTTGAAACCGATTGCTTTGAAACTGGACTGCTTTGAAACAACTGGACTACTCACCCTTCCAAACGAAACTCGTCAGATGTAGAGCAGCAAACTTGGAATGAAAGGTCCAGACAACTATGTTCGTAATTTGGTCAAGGCTTTGGCTCCTAGATGTGTAGCACATATGACCTACTACAAGTATGTTAACATCCCCCGGTGCCCACAACCCAAACCCCCCCCAGCTATGATAATACCACTGAGTGGACAGAGTTTAACGCATCAACTTTGGCGAATCTGTTTAGGAGAAAGAGAACTCCGTACTACAACTTTTGGTCGCGTTCTCTTGCTCGTCAGGCCACTTTTGTTTGAAACGGTCTCCACAATTCAGATACTCTGCCTCACTGGTCACTTCTGAATCCAAACTTGAATCCTTTTCTTTTCCCTATGATTTATGTATAGCAAATATGTGACGGTGCCGTTTTCAGGAGTATTCTATGTGTTTGTATGCCTGTGTTTATTCACCCGATAGTAATTGTATTTTGTTCGATGGGCGGGCGATGTGTGGGGGAGGGCGAAGGTGGATGGTGGTGGTGCATGTGAATGTGGAGTGAGCTCGAGACTGCGGGATGTTTGTGTGTGTGTGTGTGTGTGTGTGTGTGTGTGTGTGTGTGTGTGTGTGTGTGTGTGTGTATTGCGTGTTGTTCTAATTTGTTTGGCTTGCAATTTGATGTGTGTTCTTGTTTATTGTAAACGCCTGGGACATTCCGTACATTAGGCGAATAGTTGTTTTTTCCTCTTCTTAACAACAACAGCCATAATAATAATATGATGATGATGATGATGATATGAGATATAATCATAATAATGATAAGAATGATGATGATGAGATGATGATGATGATGATGATGATGATGATGGTAATAATGATAACAATTATAAAAACAAAACATAAACATAATAATAACTAATAATAATAATAATAGTAATAATAATAATGATCACAACAACAACAATGATAATAGTAAGAAGAAGAAAGAATGAAAAAGAATGACAAAAAGAAAGATACACTCGAAGGTGCGGATGGGTGTATCTTTTTCTTCTTCTTCTTTACATTATCGTTATTATTATTACTATTATCATTATATCATCATCATCATCAGTACTATTATAACTCTTAAATCAAACCCGGGCTGGGGATTCTCATAAGCCTGGGAAAAGCAGATCATGTACGAAAAGGGAAACCAGGGAAGGATGTTGCTCAGTTTGCCCTGATAAGCAGTCTTGTTAGGGCAGGGATCCTCAAATTCTGACATCCCTCTGTGCTCACAACGTAGGACTTCCGACAGAGGGATGAGCCCCCCCCCCCCCCCCCCCCCCCCCCTCAGAAAACTTAATCCAACCTGTCAAAGACAGAAGTGTGTCAGCAACGCCGCAGGTTTTTAGGGATAAAACTAGGACGCACACGCCCCAGCGATTATCAAAGGTTCTACGTCAGACTGCGTTTTCATCGTGGCCGTTTGCCTATCACCCACCACTGGGGAAAGACTGGAGCTGAACCCTCAGGCTCAACGGAGTCCACCCATGCAAACAGCGCCCTTGCTGCCATTAGTCTGGAGAAGGCAGAGTAGAGCGATCAACCAGAAAATCTCACCACTATCGTACTCATCATAGTGGCTCAGTGGAATGCACTTCGAAAGAATACTTCGTTATACGCATTCATGAAATTCATTTGAAAGATCCACAATGATTCTTCAAAAAGGCTACGAAGCCCTCCGCTCTGACGGACGATAAGACGACACAATGGATGAATCATATAAACCTCCCTACCTGAGATATAGTTCAGCAGATCTGGAAGAGAAGAACTGGAATCTGTAAACTGCTGCTAACTGTTAATTACCAACTGCTACAGTCCTCCTGACTGCCTTCTCACACCAGACAGAAGCCAGAAGCATCCACACACCTTACTGTTGAAGACTGAAACAGCCCCCCACACACCTTACTGATGAAGACTCAAACAGCCCCACACACCTTACTCTTGAAGACTGAAACAGCCCCAAACACACCTTACTATTGAAGATTTAAACAGCCCCCCACACCTTACTGTTGAAGATTTAAACAGCCCCCCCCCCCTACACCTTACTGTTGAAGATTTAAACAGCCCCACACACCTTACTGTTGAAGACTGAAACAGCCCCACACACCTTACTGTTGAAGATTTAAACAGCCCCACACACCTTACTGTTGAAGATTTAAACAGCCCCACACACCTTACTGTTGAAGACTGAAACAGTCCCACACACCTTACTGTTGAAGACCGAAACAGCCCGACTCACCTTACAGTTGAAGACTGAAACAGCCCCACACACCATACAGTTGAAGACTGAAACAGCCCCACACACCTTACTGTTGAAGACTGAAACAGCCCCACACACCATACAGTTGAAGACTGAAACAGCCCCACACACCTTACTGTTGAAGACTGAAACAGCCCCACACACCTTACTGTTGAAGACTGAAACAGCCCACACACCATACAGTTGAGACTGAAACAGCCCCACACACCTTACTGTTGAAGACTGAAACAGCCCCACACACCTTACTGTTGAAGACTGAAACAGCCCCACACACCATACAGTTGAAGACTGAAACAGCCCCATACACCATTACAGTTGAAGACTGAAACAGTCCCACACACCTTACTGTTGAAGACTAAACAGCCCCCCCCCACACCTTACTGTTGAAGACTGAAACAGTCCCACACACTTACTGTTGAAGACTGAAACAGCCCCACACACCTTACTGTTGAAGACTGAAACAGTCCCCACACACCTTACTGTTGAAAGACTGAAACAGCCCCAAACACCTTACTGTTGAAGACTGAAACAGCCCCACACACCTTACTGTTGAAGACTGAAACAGCCCCACACACCTTACTGTTGAAGACTGAAACAGCCCCACACACCTTACAGTTGAAGACTGAAACAGCCCCACACACCTTACTGTTGAAGACTGAAACAGCCCCACACACCTTACTGTTGAAGACTGAAACAGCCCACACACCTTACGTTGAAGACTGAAACAGCCCCACACACCTTACTGTTGAAGATTTAAACAGCCCCACACACCTTACTGTTGAAGATTTAAACAGCCCCACACACCTTACTGTTGAAGACTGAAACAGTCCCACACACCTTACTGTTGAAGACCGAAACAGCCCGACTCACCTTACAGTTGAAGACTGAAACAGCCCCACACACCATACAGTTGAAGACTGAAACAGCCCCACACACCATACAGTTGAAGACTGAAACAGCCCCACACACCATACAGTTGAAGACTGAAACAGCCCCACACACCTACTAGTTGAAGACTGAAACAGCCCCACACACCATACAGTTGAAGACTGAAACAGCCCCACACACCATACAGTTGAAGACTGAAACAGCCCCACACACCATACAGTTGAAGACTGAAACAGCCCCCACACCATACAGTTGAAGACTGAAACAGTCCCCACACACCTTACTGTTGAAGACTTGAACAGCCCCCCCCCCCCCCACACACCTTACTGTTGAAGACTTGAACAGCCCCACACACCTTACTGTTGAAGACTGAAACAGCCCCACACACCTTACTGTTGAAGACTGAAACAGCCCCACACACCTTACAATTGAAGACTGAAACAGCCCCACACACTTACTGTTGAAGACTGAAACAGCCCCACACACCTTACTGTTGAAGACTGAAACAGCCCCACACACCTTACTGTTGAAGACTGAAACAGCCCCCCACACCTTACTGTTGAAGACTGAAACAGCCCCACACACCTTACTGTTGAAGACTTAATGAGCACCACACACCTGACTGTTGAAGACTTAATGAGCCCCACACACCTTACTGTTGAAGACTTAAACAGCCCCCCCCCCTACACCTTACTGTTGAAGACTGAAACAGCCCCACACACCTTACTGTTGAAGACTTAAACAGCCCCACACACCTTACTGTTGAAGACTTGAACAGCCCCACACACCTTACTGTTGAAGACTTAAACAGCCCCACTCACCTTACTGTTGAAGACTGAAACAGCCCCACACACCTTACTGTTGAAGACTTGAACAGCCCCACACACCTTACAGTTGAAGACTGAAACAGCCAATTTGCCAGCTGGAGTTACACAGACATGGACTAAAAGAGTGAAGAAGTCGAGGACTGGATGGTGGAAACCAGCTAATCCATTTCAGTTACCCTGACGACAAATCGTCTAGTTATTCACAAGCGCGGAAGACTTCCTACACCTTAAACCCAGCAATGGCCACAGAGTATATTATACTTAATCAGTTTCGGAGAAGTCAGCACCCAGCTAAGAGGAAGTAACTATCTGCCAGCGATTCTTAACATCTGCAGCATATTGAGAACATCATGGAACCAGGATCGGAATTTCAAACGAAGCAATGGATCCTATGTAGGAAAAAAAAGCTCACGATCTCTACAAAGACATCAGAACATCCAGCAACTTTTGCAAGAATGTCCGGTATTTTACTGAAACTGTGCCACAAACAGCAAAGCAGACAATCCCACACAGTAAACACAACAATTACGGTCCGTAATGGAGAGCCCCTCAAGAAGAGTTCCAAGCAGAACTGGACCCAACTGGCGGAAGGTATGAAGCAGAACTCAGCATCAGAGATAAGTAAAAAAGAAAACAGCGTTGGTGAAATAATCAACTCGCGGAGAAAGACAGACATTCAGTGGAAAGCGGGATGAAAAGATGACCAATTTCAACCTAGAGGCGCTAGGTGAACACCGACGACTAGTGGAATCTGACAAGAACCTTGAATGAAGACACAGGAAGTCTTTATTATGCAGCAGAACTGGTACTGAGGAAGACGCTGGTCAAGAAAGCAGCAAACATCCTGGCAGATATCTACAAACAGGAAATGATAACAAGTCTTTCCAACGCTCAGGTGAAGGAAGCCTTTCGGCAGATCAGACATAACCTTAAACATCAGAACCGAGTCCCCTTCGTGATGTCAGTGTTATCCACAGCAGAACTCAACGCAGCCACCAACACCCCCAAACCAAAGAAAGCCCCCCAAAGAAAGAGGTAATTCCAAACAACATTGTCAAGAATTTCGGTCTTAGAACCAAACAGATACTCCGTCTGGTCATTAACCAATCGTGAAAGCTGTGAAATTTCCACACCGCTAGAAAGAAGTAGTTATCATTCTCCATCGGAAAGAAGCAGACAATAATCCAGCGACTGGCCAGCCAGTTTCCTCGAATGCCTGCGCAAAGTGAGGGATAGAATGGCTGACACAAGACTGTTGAAGCATCTTGAAAAGTACCACCTGCTCAGCAACGAAGTTGCTAAGTGTGCATGAAGAACCGCGGCACAGATCATCTAGTATACTTTGCCCAGGAGATCAAAAATCCTTTTCAGAAGGAAAAGGTGATAGTCGCTGTATTACTGAACCTGAAGGCAGTCGTTGACAAGGTACGGAAAAAAAGAACTTCTCCTGAAGCTGCTCAACGAGAAAGTGGAAGTAACACCAGCAGACAATCCCTTTCAGACTGATGACTTGGCTACTGCAGACCCCTGTGTCACCTCAACTACCTCAACTGATTAAATGCTAC
>CM065717.1:49892120-49907120 GCA_033310375.1 Conus canariensis
ACACACACACACACACACACACACACACACACACACACACACACACTCCCCTCGATCCGATACCGCATATGAAACAGGCAACCCCCGCAACAACGCATTCCCTATACAACTACCACCATCTGTACACTACACGAAGCAGCGTGCCTGTGAACTGTGCTGAAGATCACTGCCTCCTCCTGTCCATCCATCCACCCACACCAGCAGGCACCAAAATCCAACGGTTTCAGGCTCGGATCCCATGAATCTGTGATGGAACTCAATGTAATCATCACCCTATGAATTGGGTTCCTTCAGTAACGTCCCATGGATCTGTGATAGAACTCAATGTAATCATCACCATATGAATTGGGTTCCTTCCGTAACGTCCCATGAATCTGTGATATAACTTAATGTAATCATCGCCATATGAATTACATTCCTTCAGTAATATCCCATGAATCTGTGATAGAACTCAATGTAATCATCACCATATGAATTAGATTCCATCAGTAATGTCCCATAAATCTGTGATAGAACTCAATGTAATCATCGCCATATGAATTAGATTCCATCAGTAATGTCCCATGAATCTGTGTTAGAACTCAATGTAATCGTCGCCATATGAATTAGATTCCATCAGTAATGTCCCATGAATCTGTGTTAGAACTCAATGTAATCGTCGCCATATGAATTAGATTCCATCAGTTATGTCCCATGAATCTGTGATAGAACTCAATGCAATCATCGCCATATCAATAAGTTTTCTTCAGTAACGTCTCCCAGGCCTGCTTGACCAGTCTGCCAGAACTCCAGGCAATAAAGAGCACCAGCCCCTCACTTCTTCCGCAATCCCTAATCCATGTGTGAACCTCATTTCTACAGAGGAAAGTAGACTCTAGATGGCAACAGAAACAAACTGCAGCGTTACTGGAACACGACAAAAAAGCAGAAGAGCACACAAAACAAAGTGTGAAGTAACGCAGTTTTAATGCACGACACAAAACAGGACAAGAAATTTTCGGCAATATGCCTTCCTCACTTTGGCTTCACAAGGGGAGTATTGTGCATGTTTATGTCTGTATTTTTTTGTCGCTGAGGAAGGCATATTGCCGAAAATTTCTTGTCCTATTTTGTGTCGTGCATTAAAACTGCGTTACTTCACACTTTGTTTTGTGTGCTCTTCTGCTTTTTTGTCAGACTCTAGATGAGTATAAGTAAATGGCTCTGTTCAATATACAGAACTCAATGGCTGCCATAGCTGTCAATTAAGAATCTCATATCTATACGAAAGTAAATATGAAACGAGGCAGGGAACAGTAAACAGGGGATGTTTCCTTGTTGGTTATGTGTGCTCTGTGCTGTCATATCTGCTAGGCGATTCGGTGTCGTAAGCAGCATTCCTTTGGAGTTGTGGGCGCGTATTTGTTTTCTTGTGGGAGCAGGAGTTACCCTTTTTAATTTTAAAGTTTAAAGCCACCCTTTTCCATACTATCTGTGCTCCGCCTCTGTCTCTGTGCGTTTGTGTCACTGCTTCTGTCTCCACATCAGACTGAAAATGGCAAAAATTGTATGCATCATTGTCGTTCTGGATTTTTTCACCACATTGCTTCACCATGGATCCACAGCACGACTTTCCTTTTGTGAACCGTTTAGTGGTACATTACAATCTCTTCTCTTTTTGCCAAGTGTTTCCACATGCATCTGAATTTGCATTGGCTTCCCCCCCTGGCCTTTCTCGGTAAGTGTCTTCCATGCTCTGGTGCGACGTCATTTGTTACAGGTGTCTGAGGTAGTCAGGATATTTTTTCTTCCATTCCTTAAATTCTTCGAGTTCTGATAACTGGCACGCAAACTGTGTCTGTCTTTTGCCTGTCCGATCCATGATTTTCCACGTCTTATACGAGTTACTTTTGTTTCTTTGACTGCCCCTTGTTGTGGGTGTGGGGGATTTTCAAGTGCTCTAAAACATGTCTTCGCTTGTTATAGAAGATCAGCGGCCAGTGGATGACGGCAGATGGTGTGTACATCCCCAAAGAGCAAAACTCAAGTGACATTAGCCAGTTCAGGCCAATATCACTACTGAACGTCGAAGGGAAAATCTTCTTCTCTGTCATGGCAGCAAGGCTGACCAAGTACCTGATGGAAAACAAGTACTTGGATGTGTCAGTCCAGAAAGGTGGCATCCCAGGCGTGGCGGGCTGTGTAGAACACGCCACAATGATCTGGGACGCAATCCAAAAAGCAAAAACAGAAAAGAGAGACCTGGACGTAGTGTGGCTTGATCTGGCAAACGCATATGGATCTGTGCCCCATGAGATGATACAGTTGGCTCTTGAGATGTACCATGTGCCAAAGAACATCCGCGACATGCTCAAGAAGTACTTCAATGGCTTCTCAATGCGGTTCTCTACCAAGGAGTACACAACAGACTGGATCAACTTGGAAGTGGGTATTGCAATGGGCTGTGCAATTTCCCCAATACTGTTCGTGCTGGCAATGGAACTCATCTTGAAAGCAGCAACAAACAACGCGAGACAAACAGACCTTGGCGATGGATACAAGATGCCTCCTCTCAAGGCCTTCATGGATGACACTACAGTGATTTCATCCAGAGAAGACGAGACACGTCATGTGCTGGAGAGGCTGGACGACATAGTTGCCTCATCCAGAATGAAGTTCAAGCCAAAGAAATCACGGAGTCTCTCACTGAGGAAAGGAAAAGTGGCCGGATCTGTGGTCTTCAGTGTTGCCAACCAGGCCATTCCAACAGTCACAGAAGAACCAGTCAAGAGCCTTGGAAGATGGTATGATGATACGCTGAAAGACACACAAAGAGCAAAAGAAACCAAGCAGATGGCGGAGGAAGGCTTGGAGACCATTGACCAGTGTGGGCTCCCTGGCAAATACAAGGTCTGGTGTCTGCAGTTCATGCTGATACCAAAGCTGCTATGGCCTCTGATGATATACGACATCTGCACCAGCATAGTGGAGGCAATGGAAGCCAAAATCAACAAGTTCACAAGGAAATGGCTTGGTGTCCCACCCTGTCTGACTGACATAGCGCTGTACTGTCGCCAAGCAAAGCTGAAACTACCCCTGAAATCCATCCTGGAGGAATACAAAGCAGGGAAGATCAGACTTCAAAGCATGCTGGAGGACTCAGGAGACAAGGTGGTAGAAGCAATTAAGCCCCAGCTGAAGACAGGCAGAAAATGGAAAGTTCAAGAGGCGATGGATTCTGCAAAAGAAAGTCTCAAGATCAGAGAAATAACAGGACACACACAGACCAACAGACAGGGACTGGGGGTGACCAAAACTGAATGGTGGTCAAAGGCCAAAGGAAAAGCCAAAAGAGACATGATGATTCAGGAGATGAGAAAAGAAGAAGACCAAAAAAGACTCCAAAAAGCAGTCCAGCAGAGCCAGCAAGGGCAATGGACAACGTGGGAGAATGCACTCCAAAGAAGTCTCACTTGGAATGACATTTGGCACATGGCCCCTCTCAGGATCAGCTTCATTCTCAGATCTGCATATGACCTTCTGCCCTCAAATGCAAACCTGGTGAAGTGGGGGAAAACAGACGATCCTGCATGCCCCCTCTGCCATGAAAAACAAACAGTGGAGCATGTCCTAAGCTCATGTAAAGTAGCCCTGGCTCAAGGAAGGTACACATGGAGGCACAACCAAGTGCTCAAAGAAATTGTACAAGTAGTCTGGGCTAGTACCAACACCACAAAAGGGAAAATCAGGACTCCAAAAGCACCCGCAACATTCTTCACGGCAGGAGGCAGCAAATCATGGCCAAGAACAACAGTGCCACTCGAAACATGCAGGCAGAGTCTGCTGGACGGGGCAGATGACTGGGAGTGCACTGCAGACCTCCCAGAATGGAAGAGTCACCCAGAGATCATCAGCAAGAGTGGCATGAGACCAGACATAGTAGTCCACTCTAAGTCAACCAAGCAGCTGATCATGATCGAGCTCACGGTGCCATATGAGAACAGAATGGAGGCAGCTCAAATCTACAAGACTGAAAAGTATGCTGATCTGGCAAACAGCCTGAGGAGAGAAGGCTATCAGGTCAAAGTCCTCACTGCAGAAATTGGAGCTAGGGGGTTTGTAGGAACGTCTGCATACAGCCTCATGAAACAGCTCTCAGTTGCAGGGAAGGAAAAAACCAGAGCCCTGAAAGCAATGGCAGAAGCGGCAGAGAGGTGTTCAAGCTGGATCTGGTCAAGGAGGAACAAAAGTGAACTTCATAAGGCTTAATTTCCCTACAAATATCAGGTGTCCCTGTGGCTCAGTGGTTAAAGCGCGAGTCATTAAGTGGAAAATGAGCATGTCCAGAGGGTCATGGGTTCGAATCCCAGCCATGGCTCGTCCCAAGATGGGAAAAAAAAGGGGCAGCAGAGGGACATCCGGAGTCATGAACCGGGTGTGGCCCAACCCCCCTAGAGTGTCAGGAGATAAGGGCCGAAACACTTGCTTGAAGGGGGCTTCTCTTCTGAGGACTCTCTGCTGCCACGCTCTCCACGAGTTTCTTTCTACTGTCTGACCTGCATTGAAAGGAAGTCGAGCAGGTAACGTATGCTTTCTACTGGTTTGTCCTTCGTTGTTCCCAAGATCAGTCCCATTAGTTCATTTCATTTTTAATTCTAATTTAGGAAGATTGCTCTAGGACAGTGTTGTAAGCCCTAATCCATGATGAGTTACAATGATTAGAACTGCCTGATGCAACCGGTAAGAGATTGCGTTGTTTAAAATCTTTAGCTGCCATCGCTTTTAAGGCAGACTAACCCTTTTCTGCATTTCAGAACAACATTTTCAGCATGCTTTGAAAAGATCAGCACTACATCAAAATCTATACCCAAGTAACGTTGTCGTTTGGTTCGATTTGTGTTTCACTGAAGTACACTGGTGAGAGAAATTTTCCTGTTTTTTTTTCTTTCTTTCTTTTCTTGTTGTTGAAAATTCTGACCAGTGTTTGGGCTTTTGTAGGGTTGATGGACGATCCAGTTTCTTGGCAACACTAAGCAATGTTGTTTCATTGCTGATGGATTGCTTTTGTTAACTCTTTGGCATTCTTTAACGTTTTGTAGATCAGAATCATCTGTTCGTGTCAACACTCGCGCAGTTCCGTTTCTTTAAAGCTGCAAGGCATATGATAAAAAAAAACAACCTTTGTTCGGACTAGGGGGGAGAGAACTTTGATGTATGCCCATAGACACTTCAAGAGGTTCACACATCCAGACTCCAAATCACTGGATTACGATTCACTCTTCAAGAGCAGGCTGTGGCAGAGGTTTCAGGTGACCATGTGTCCAGTCTTCTAAGACATAGCCTTTATCAAACCTGTCCTAGGAGGGGACTGACGATCTGAGCCTTGTCTTCATCTAAGAGCTATTTATTATCTAGATAACATATTTTGTCTGGACCTAGAATACTATCGTTAGTGCATTTAGCTTATTGCTTCTTCCACTTCACGTGCTGTGAATCCGTCACCAATGCCAGTTTGAGCTATATGTTGATCTAACTCGGTCATATTTCTTTTCTTTTCCTCCAAATTTCTCCGATCACCTTTTTCTATTAAGCGTTTCAGTACAGCCGACCATTTGTTCCCATTTGTCTACAACTCTGTGGTCCCATAACCGTCTAAAATATCTAGGATGGCATTTGTACTGCGTTTTCCCTCCGTGTAATGATAGAATTGCCAGATCTGAATGAGTATAATGTCATAATTGAATAATCCACAAAATTCTTGTCATCCAGTTTCTTTTACTTCTACTTTTTTAACTGCTCAGTCTTTTGATTCGTGTTCGTTTCAATACCTGGATCTAGGAGATTTTTTTTCACTGCCAAATTCTCACAGAATGACGTTTCTCTTCCCAGGTTGTTTCTGTATCTCTGTACCACCAAAAGGGTTGAACGAGTTGCTTAGCTTTCCCGTTGTTTCTTTTGCATCTTCTACTCCTTGACTTTCCTGTGATATTTTCCTCATCGTCTCACTGTGAAAAGGGTCCTTTTGTTTCGTTTATTTTCCTTCTTGATGGTTTCTGTAGACTGAATGCGACAGGGAAATGATCACTTCCATGATGAAGAAGTGTTTCCGCACTCGTGTCCGCTGTGAATTTTGATGGTACGGGTGCAAAGTTAATGACACCATCAGTGCCCCTCTGCCGTCCCGTGTGCGTCGGAGATAATGTTTACAGGTCACGGAGAAGCACCTCAACCAGGATTTCTTCTAGGGCAAATCCTTAAGTGGTACGTTGCTGAGCCCACGAATCTGACCTTGAATTAGAGTCTCCACATGGTATTATGGAATCTCCAAATTCATCTTCTATTTCTTCCAAGAAGGTCCAAGCTGTTTTGAACGTATGGGATCCTGGATGAATGTGTGCATCGATGAATAGGAAGTCTTCTGATTCCCGTCAGGTCTGTCCAGTCGCACAGCCTTTAGTTCATGTGTGCTGCTACACCATTTTTGAAAGTCTGTACTGGACAGTGCGGTTTTCAGGTTTATTGTTACATCATTGCTAGTCCTCGTTTTTCATGCGTTTGAAAAATGAAGCCGTCCAAAGTGATACTTGTAGCCTCTTGCAGACACAGAATATCAAAATCATATGCTAGTGTTTCAATTGTTGAGCGCTGTTTTCAGCTTGCAGACACAAAACATCAAAGTCGTATCCTAGCGCTTTAATTGTCGAGCACTGTATTTGGTACTACAGCAGTTACAAGTACAAAACCTGAAGTAGTTTGAGTGTCCTCAAACTAGATTTTGCTATACTCCTACCTAATTGTCTTCTTTTCCCACTTTTTTTTTTTTTTTTTTTTTTTTGCAACGCTGACTGTTGTTTTGAGGGGATCTAGTTTTGCGTCACAGTGCCTGCTCCTGATAATCATCAAAATGCAAGGGAGAGAAAAGTTTCCGAGAGTCCATGAAAAGATTAATTTGTTAGTGGTGGGGAACATGGGTATAGACACATGTAGGGAATGCCCACACATGTAAAATCCGTCAGCTTGCTGTCGCTCTAAGGCCAGACTGCGCACAGTTCAAGACTGTTCAACCCAACAGTCATTCAGCTCATCAGTGCTGTATGAAAGCCTTGAGATTGGGGGAGATAACTCCTAAATGGAAGGGAAATATAGGGGACATAATAGTAAAAGATATACAATCTTTTTTGTTACAATCGATGTTTGTTTGAAAGCTTTTTCATATTTTTTTTTAAAATTGAGATAAACCAGCCAAACATTGACAAAGAACACACAAAAAAGTAGATTACACACCTGCGTCCCATTTTAGTGAGATTAAAAAAAAAAGAAATTCTGACTATTTAGACTTGTTATAACAGATTTTGATCTGACTTGTTGTCGACTAGCTGAGTATGTCCACCATTTCACCAGCTCTCAGTCGGAAATATCTTGAGACTGAAGAGTTCCCCACTGCCCCTTGTGAACTGCTGACTTAAACACAATCATTGTGTAAAGAATCGTGCATTTCTTCTATCTGTATAATTATGGATAGTTTTTCATTTTGTTTTTATCACTGTTGCCTGTTATTTTATCTGCCTGAAGGATGCCCCTAGTTTATCTATAATTTGTTAATTGCACAGATAATGTACTTTTGTTGCTGAGTTTAACGGCGTGTGTGTGTGTGTGTGTGTGTGTGTGTGTGTGTGTGTGTGTGTGTGTGTGTGTGTGTGTGTGTGTGTGTATGTGTGTGTGTGTGTGTGTGTGTGTTGTGTGTGTGTGTGTGTGTGTGTGTGTGTGGACGATTCTGTATGATGAGATGGGTTAGCTTTGTTACAGTCAAAGTGAAACGGAAGAAGGCCTATCGTCATTTCAAAGCCCGGCGAACCAGTTCTGCTCTCCATTGAGTGGTCATGAAAAATTTCATCCTGAGACTTTGCGCTCTGTCGGCTATACGGTTCAGCATGGCTACTGTCAGGCCCTGAAAACAACGCAACAAGACACCATTTCAAGTCATCTGTGCCAGCACATATATACCTTCTCTTCAAACCGTCTTCACTGGACATCTGATACTGACTACATGCTGTCGATTGCTGGTGCCCGGGGCTGCGACTGGACAAACCGGGCACCTTTCACTTGGAATCACGTTTCTTATTCTGTCCGATATCCAGCATCTCTGTCATCGCTACAGGTAACTTACCATCTTATCAGATACAACTCGCATGGCTGTTTTTCAGACTTTGGTGATTCACATAACCCGACATTATTTTATATCATTTTGTATAGAGAAAAGAGATAGAGGTGAACGACTTAGTCCATACTTCAGTTCTTTCCTCTCCACCTTCAACACGAAACGATCAGTGTTGTCTTGACTGGCTAGAGGTCGGAGAGAAAATCGTTCCCGCATATGTACCACCATTATTGGTTTTGTTATTGTTGTTGATGTTGTTGCTATTGTTGTGTTGTTGTTGTTGTCGTCGTCGCCGTTGTTGTTTTGTTCCTTTTTCATGCACTGGAAATAGTAACATCCTCTGATTGGGAAATGAAATGATTCGGAACCTCAGTTTCATCTTTTCAGAAATGCTGGCATTTTCAGTTCGTCACCTCTCTCTCTCTCTCTTTGTGTGTGTGTGTGCGTGCGTGCGTGTGCGCGCATGCGCGCGTGCGTACCATGAGAGAGAGAGAGAGAGAGAGAGAGAGGAAGAGAGAGAGAGAGAGAGAATCCCTCTCGCGAACTGGATTCCTGCAAATGTGCAGAAAGAAGGGAACTGGTATCTCAACTCGTTTTCCTACCACTCGCCTTTGTGAAGTCCCCTGTTCCAGGGGTCAGAATTGTTCAGTCAGCCGGGTTGCCCTCTCAGGTAACAAGGCATACTAATTTACTGTTGTCCGCTACAAAGCAAGATGACCCTACTGCCTGCACGCAGCCATTGTCCGCGCGCGAACCTCTGTAGGTGTGCTTCTAATTTGACAGTGTAACGCTATCAGCTGGGAAGTGCGGTGGACAGACAGCTAACCTATGAACAGGAAGCAGACGAAGAGCTGATCAGTCAACCGGAAGTGGTGAATGCCTTCAATTGTGCAGTGGAACTGCAAACAGTCAAAGCCGGAGATCCTGTCCTGATCCTGATACTGATCCTGTCCGCTTTCTATCTCTGGTCCACGGAGCCATGTCTTGAGATCGAGGACCATCGTTTCTGTTCTTCACCCTCACCGCCAGAACTCCGGCTTGCTGCCTCTGGTATGGCCGACGATCACGCCTAGTCTTCCTCCTCTTGTCAGCTAACATCTTCATAACGGGTCCTTTCACCTGGCCACACTGGCGACCACTCATTACCCCCCTTCGTTCTACCTGTACGCATCTGATAATGACAGTCTCTTCGACGACCGAGCGAGGAGGGCAGAAGGAACCTTTGTCTGGAGGCTGTCGGGAGGAGAGACTGTCTGAAGTGTCGGTGAGCTACCGTGATGTTGCGTATCATCATCATCGTCATCCGTGGGCTGCAAATGAGGAGTGAATTGTTGCTCGTCGTCTGAAATCCCCTGTTTCCTTGAGAGCAGGGACAACGACGGTGCCATGAGGGGGCACCCAAAGTAGCTGGTTAGCGCAAAAGTGAAAGCCAGGGTCGTGGGAAGATTTTTGAGGGGAAATCCAGGAGAAACATAGGTTGGGAAAGGGGTGGGGGACGAGAGGAGGGAGACAGAGGGGAAGGTTGGTGAGAGGGGGGGGGGGTTAAGTAGAGAAGGGAGGAGGTAGACAGACCCCTGGGTGAAGACCTTTGTGAAAGACTGTGGAATGTGTGTACACGGCTGTGGATGGTAGTGATGATGAGCTAGTGTCTTGGTCCGAGGACTTTCTGGTGAAATGAAAGTGATAATGGTATCGTCGTCGGCTTGTGAATGGTGGGTTTGGTCGGCTAGTGCCAGGAACGTATTCAGAGCTTTTGCAGACTACCTGCCCCACACCTTCCCACTACTGCCCCCCCCCCCCCTCTCTCTCTCTCTCTCTCTCGTTGATGAGTGCGAAGAAAGGAGGGACTAACCCCCTCCCCCATCTTCCCACACCTCCCCCCCTCTCTCTCTCTCTTTCTTCCCCCTTCTTTTTTGTCTCTCTCAGGGTCTGTCTGTCTGTCTGTCTGTCTGTCTGTCTGTCTGTCTCTCTCTCTCTCTCTCTCTCTCTCTCTCTCTCGCTCTCTCTCTCTCCGAGTGTTTCACATAAAAAAAACGCTTTCAGTAGGCAGCTGTGAAACTGCCATTACGGGTGGAGAAAATGTAGAATACGTTTCTTCCGGAAATATGCTCATTATCCTTTAAAATGAAAGATTGACAGAAAACCAGCTTGATGTGGTATTTCAACTGACGACTGCCCATCAAGCTTCTGGGACACAGGGTGACACTGTCGTATTTTGAAGGACGGTTCCATCACAAACTGCCAGAAACGAGAGCCAAAGATATACAGAGGTTTGAGAGAATAGCGGAAGACAAGTGTTCCTGTATTCCTCTCTGGCCTGTTTCTTCCACCACCACCACCCCCCCCTTCCCCCTCCCCCAAGTTTACTTCACAATACAGAAAACTTGACTGCGTCCGACATATTCCCTGATGGTAACCTCACTGATAATCCTAAATTGATCTATAGCTAAAAAATTCAAAGGCAACACGGCCGTACATGAACAGTGTCGGCAAAACACAGTGTGTAGCACTGATCAAAAGACTGACATTATGTCACACCGACCTGACAGTACGAAACGAGGCTGATAGTCACGTTCATGCCATTGACAAGGATGCAGAAAAAAAAAGACAGCCCTCAATCCATTGTGCACCACTTGACAACACAGCAGAAACTGAGTCAGCGTCATACATGCAGAACACTTGATGAAGAAGGGGATGACAGTACGTATCCTGGTGCATATTTCCAGTCAACAACTTCCGCACTGTCGTATGAAACTCGCAGAGAAAGATTCCGCCGGGCCGTTTCGGTTCAGGGGATTTTCCCCTCGGAGTTAACGTTAGTTCTGACTCCATTTCCCATACAGTCCTTCGAATGAGACTATAAACCGAGGTTCCGTGTGTGAACGCACGCATAACATCTTGCACACACGTAAAATCCCATCACCGATTTCGGAAGAGAAGGCCAGTTTGGCCGTGGTATGGATGACACGTTACACATAGCATGCACCTTCCCCGAAGATGGAGTATGGCTGCCTTAATGGCGGAATAATAGTTAACGGTCATACACACAAAACTCCACTCCCTTTGTTGGGTAGATGGATTAATACTTGTCTGTCCATATAGGGAGTGTCCGCAGGAGTATCAGCCTGCGTACGCAGAAGCAGAAGAGAAGATTAAATTGTTTGTAAGAAACATCCAAAGAAATGGACGGACTGCAGCACAAGCATCAGACGGTAGGACGATTCCAAAAGCTGGTGAGGATGGAAGTCCATACTGGACACTCTGGAAACATCGACACCGTCAACTACAATTACACATACATGTTGGCAGACAGTATAATCATTTAAAGTGTAGTCCTACTGACCACGGAGTCTGTTGTTTTATCATTTGCAACCAGTGCTGGAATCTGGCTCCCTTGTGGTGAAGATCATGTCCACTGTTATTTGTAATATTTGTTCATGTCTATTTCAGTTTAGATGTCCGGTCCACCTCTCATATACCTTCTTGTGTCTATGGGCCGAAAACTTAACGCATAAAACCATTCGTTTTGGTATTCGTACTCTCTCTCTCTCTCTCTCTCTCTCTCTCTCTCTCTCTCTCTCTCTCTCTCTCTCTCTCTCTCTCTCTCAATAAAACTTTCCATAGTAAGAAGGAACTTTAGGGAGAGCTTGACAGCAAAAGGTCTTCAAAGAAGAAACCCCCCCTCAGACAAGTGTTTCGGCCCTAAACTCCTTACACTCTATGGGGGTCGGACCGCATCCAGGTCATGACTCCGAGATGCCCTTCTACTGCCAACTTAAAAAAAGAAAAATAATGATAATGATAATAATAACAACAACAATAATGATGATGATATAATAATAATGATAACATCATCATCATCATCACATCATAATGACAATAACAATAGTAACAACAATAATGGTGATGATGATAATAATAATAATGATAATGATAATAAATAATAATAATGATGATGATGATGAATGATAACAACAACACCACTTCCATACCTTTTAATCAACTTTCAGCTTTAAGAAATTTAGCTGTCAGCATCCATATCAAACATTTCTTTCTTCTTTGCAGTGCAACTTCAGTGGCAGTGCCCTACGCCGCTCATTCCGGCTCGCTTCAGCGTCAGTGCCCTACGCCGCTCATTCCGGCTCGCTTCAGTGGCAGTGCCCTCACGCCGCTCATTCCGGCTCGCTTCAGTGGCAGTGCCCTACGCCGCTCATTCTGGCTCACTTCAGTGGTAGTGCCCTACGCCGCTCTTCCGGCTCACTTCAGTGGCAGTGCCCTACGCCGCTCCTTCCGGCTCGCTTCAGTGGCAGTGCCCTACGCCGCTCATTCTGGCTTGCTTCAGTGGCAGTGCCCTACGCCGCTCATTCTGGCTCGCTTCAGTGGCAGTGCCCTACGCCACTCCTTCCCGCTCGTTTTAGTGGCAGTGCCCTACGCCGCTCATTCCGGCTCGCTTCAGTGGCAGTGCCCTACGCCGCTCATTCCGGCTTGCTTCAGTGGCAGCGCCCTACGCCACTCATTCTGGCTTGCTTCAGTGGCAGTGCCCTACGCCGCTCATTCCGGCTCGCTTCAGCGTCAGTGCCCTACGCCGCTCCTTTCGGCTTCGCTCAGTGCAGTGCCCAGCGCTCATTCGCTCGCTTCAGTGCGTGCCCGCACTCCTTCCCGCTCGTTTAGTGGCAGTGCCCTACGCCGCTCATTCGGCTCGCTTCAGTGGCATGCCCTACGCGCTCATTCTGGCTCGCTTCAGTGGCAGTGCCCTGCCGCTCATTCTGGCTCGCTCAGTGCAGTGCCCTACCACTCCTCCCGCTCGTTTTAGTGGCAGTGCCCTACGCCGCTCATTCCGGCTCGCTTCAGTGGCAGTGCCCTACGCCGCTCATTCCGGCTCGCTTCAGTGCAGTGCCTACCCGCTCATTCCGCTCGCTTCAGTGCATGCCCCCGCCATTCGCCCGTCTACCGCCAGACCCCGCGTTTGTCTTTTCTCCAGCTCCGGTTTCAATCCACTGGGAGCAGTCAATGTCAAGTCGTTATGAGGCAACCCACCGGAGGAAACACTGCACTGCTGCCGTGTCACTTCGGTGGTGTTCAGTAGTGCCTGCTCTGGTTCAATATACGAAGGACGCGACCTACTATGCCTTCTGCTGATCGCAGTAACTGGTTAGTTGTGGAGCCAGCATGATTGAGTGCCCCCTTCCCCTACCCCTACCCCCTACGTCTGTCCAGTGACAGTCCCCACCAACTTCCCGATACTGGCGACCACAGCACAAACTCACCAAGGATACAGACGTGGAGAGGAAATCCTAACAGATGACCATGAGAGCAGGGTATGAAGGACCACGACGGAATTTGAGACTTTTTCCCTGTGTGCTGATCGACGATGACGAGGTGATGAAAATGATACCATGGAGTGCCATTCTGGTCTGAGACTTCATGACATGGTTGTACTCTAAGCTTACTTTCATAATATATCCCAGCGTCAATCAGGCCCGAGATATACAGACGCCTGCAGTGTTGGTCAGGAAATTTGAGCAGTACTCTCAGGGGCGCATTCATTAAGTGGATGAGACTCATCTGTGTGGTTCCAGTCTTCTCGATTGAATCCGTAGCATACTCACCCTGCGTAGGAGCCGGCCGGGGAAGAAAATCCTCATGAGTGAATGGCTCTGATGGAAATATAGCCACGATTCCCCAGCCAGGAATCCGCGACGCTAACTTCTGTGCGACGTAGGCTGGTATGTCAGATTCAGTCTGTCTGAATCATACATTGTTATCTTACAGAAGCTTTTGATCTCCTTGGTTATAACAGAATACTTTTTAAAAAAATAACAGAAAAAAATGATTTTTTTCAAGCTTAACCACGTAACATAGTTCATGTTTTGGAATAACGGGTTCACCATTCTGTTAAAAAAAAACAAACCCTAGGAAGTCCCAAGACTGATCTGAGTCTATCTTTACCTTGCTTGCTAATTACAGATCCGCTAATGTCCATAGCAGATCCAAGTATCCAATGTGATAACTTCATCAATGACGTTTTCCTCTACTCAAACACAGAGGAATTGCCGTTAGTCCAAAACAAATTACAGCTAGGTTTTAAGGATGTTTTTACAAAGTGCCGCCATAATTACACAATATCTAATCGCAAAAAAAGACGAAATGTTTTACGATCACTTGATTACAAAAGTTCAAAATAAAGGTTCTCACTCTTAATTTGATTGTACGTTACACCAGTGAACAAGTACACGAGTACCGTACTCTGGGAGTGATAGTGGATGACAACTCACGTTGGCAACCCCTTATTGACACACCTGTTAGCAGTTTCTTCCTGCTCAGACAGAGGCACGCGGACACAAAAACATTCATGGGTCACTATTTCACTCATGTCATGCATCTGCGCTCTAAGGCTGTACTACCTCCACCCCACACACCCCCACGTCCACCCCCCAAAATCATATAAAATTTAACCCCGCCTATAGAAGCAGTTAAGACAATGCTACCAGATTTCTCCTCATGCACCTCACAGAAGGGCGTTGAATTGAGCATACTGCCGCTGCAAAGCAGCCGCTCTTCCGCAAAGCTGTGATCAGACTCCGGCAATGTTTCGGCTCCATAACGCCTATATCATTTACTTACCTAAACCCTACGTGAACAAGGCTCTTAAAAACAAACTACTTACGCGGGTAAACAAGCTCAAGGCCACGAATGCATTTAGGGACGTCCATATGGAACTTAAATGGAACCATATCCCATACAAAAATCTGCTCTTCCATGCACACTTTCAGAAAAAAAAAAGATAAAAGAAAGAAAGAAAAGAAGGAAGTGAGAAACAAAGAAAGGAAGAAGGAGAGAAAACAAGAAAGAAAGCAAGAAAA
>CM065717.1:49909620-49919620 GCA_033310375.1 Conus canariensis
TTTTTTGTCATAATACTGGTCGGATCGTTATGTCTACACACGTCTATGCGGTGTGTGTGTGTGGTGTGTGTGTGTGTGTGTGTGTGTGTGTGTGTGTGTGTGTGTGTGTGTGTGTGTCTGTGTCTGTGTCTGTGTGTCTGTCTGTGTCTGTCTGTGTGTCTGTGTCTGTGTCTGTGTGTCTGTGTCTGTTCATAGCCATAAAAATAAATACCGAAGAATATGAAAACGTGTTAAACCAGCACCAATTAAAAAACCTCTTTTTCATTCAGAATAGAATATCTGGTTTCTTGTAAGTTTCTAAACCTTAATCATCATAATTACTGAAAATAGCTGTACCACCAGTTATAAAGATGTGTATCACTGTACTATGGAAATTCAATGGTCAGTCTTGCAGATACTATTTTCAGTAGAGAAAGTGGAGTTTCAGAGCACGCTTAAGTCTTAATGCGCGTATACCCCAACATTGACAATATTGTATCAGCCGCCATGGCGAATTGGTTAGCGTCACGGACTCCCAGCAGGGAGGTCATGAGCTCATTTCCCCTCAGAGCCATTTATTTGTGGGATTTGTCTGCCCTGACAGGTTTATTCCCGGAACTGAGTTTGCTATGGGTACAATCGGGAAGACTGGGCCCACACAATCGAGTTTCATCCACTTTATGGATACATCTCTGAGAGCGTCGCTCACATTTTCGGACAAACATCGCAGGGTATTGTATCTGTCGGGCCTGGTTGACGCCGGGGTACGTTACGAAAGTAAGCGAGCAGCGCAGTCCTGTCACGCAGTTTTTAGACCAGAATGGACATTCGTGGCATCATCTTCATCACTCTCAACCTCATCAGTCAACATAAAAAAATGTCTCAACTTTTGTGGCTTTTCGTGGCCCCGCTCTCTTAGTGTGGTGACGTCCGTTTTGATTTTCTCTTCACGTCTCTACTATCGCCAAAGTTCGTGTTGAGGTTGGAGGTATCGGCGAATTCATTGTGTCTGCCGTTGGACTGACGTTCGCGCCCTCCAGACAGAGAGAGAGAGAGAGAGAGGAGAGAGAGAGAGAGAGAGAGAGAGGTGTCCCTCACGATGTCTACGCTACTCAGCAAATATTGTCGTCAGAAGTGGGTGGTGTCCTGCGTATGTCGAACAGGCACTACTGAACACCACCGAAGTGACTCGGCAGCAGTGCAGTGTCTCCTCTGGTGGGTTGCCTCATGACGATTTGAAATCGACTGCTCCCTGCGGATCTCTGGTGACGGGACTGTAGCCGGACAAGCCAGGCCGTGGATGCGAATGGATGGGGAGCCGGAAAGAGCGGCGTGGATGCAATGCCACTGAGGCAGCAGGAAAAATGAGACAGAAAAAAAAAAAATTAACAAGCTGTAGAAGAATGGGTATGGAACCACATACCTGCTCATTCAATTACACCGCAGCTAAAAAGTTTTCTGAACAACAAACGGCCGACGAGACAGGGACTAGGGAGCCGGTAGTGACGTAAGCACTCTCCGACTTCCGGTGAGATGGACAGGGAAGGAGGTAGTGGGGTGGGGATGGGGGTGGGGGTAGGGGGTGGGGGAGACAGGAATGAAAGGAGACAGGATCGATGCAGTGCTGGCAAGCCGACATCTCCGCCTCGCTTCCCTCCTTGCCCCCCCTCCCCCCCCCCCCTCCCCTCCCCCCAAGCCATTAAAGAGATGGGCGCATGTCCAGCTGATGTAACGGCAATTTTTCGCCCGGTCGGACACCGTCGCAGCCTGTAGCCGGCAGCGGAGAGACAACTGACAAAAGGTTAGTGCCAGAACAAAGGCCTTGAAGAAGTGAGGTGGAGCTAATACGCTGTGTAGTAGCCAATGACCTGGCTGTCTGACAACTGAAAAGACAATTGAGTAACCGACGGGTTGGTTGGTTGGGGGGTTTCCCCCCGGCCTCCCCCTAAAAAAAAATTTTTTTCTTTTTTCTCCCTCCACAAATGGGTCTTGCTACAGGTGAGCTCTTAGACTTGCAAAAATATTTATTTCCTTTCGGCATTGGTCAGCTTCCTGCTAGCTGTTGGAAAAGTACGGGCAGAGAGAGAGAGAGAGAGAGAGAGAGAGAGAGGAGAGAGAGAGAGAGAGAGAGAGAGAGAGAGAGATGATGATGATGATGATGATGTAGGTCTTTAAACACTGAAGTAGTCAAGCCCACTATTATAGAGAACGAACCGCGAAAAATCTCTACTAATCAGTACACGCGTTCATTCATGGTGCATTTATGAAGAGAAATAAAAGGGGAAAAAAGCTAGCTGTGCATATTTAGAAAAGTTTTTTTTCCTTTTTGGCCTCTAGTATATAAACTACAAAATCCATCGTGATGAAGGGAATTATAAACAGGAAGCAAATTGATTTAGAGACCGATTTGTTTTAAGCTTTCCCTCCTTTTTTTTTTCTAAATGTCTTTCTTCTTTATTTCATACATATGGAGAGAGAGAGAGAGAGAGAGAGAGAGAGAGAGAGAGAGAGAAGAGAGAGAGAGAGAGAGAGAGAGAGATTCGCTTAACACTGTAAACTCCCTCTTGATTGGTGCCCATTTAAAGCGGTGTTGTTTACCGACGGTTTTGCGCATGTCCCCGCCGTCATTCCTCAGTCCCTCTCCCCGTTCCCATACTCGGCTCCCCTCCCCAATTCGCCCCCCCCCCCCCCCATCCCAGCTCAATTGTGCAGGTATGGGTTCTTGCTGTCGTATATTAATGTTGACTGATTGCTGAACTTTAGTCTGAGACAACTCGGACAGCCACCACTGCGCATAGAAGAGTTCAAAATGCACTACCTGACTGACGAGCGTAACAATAAATTAACTTTATTAATAACATAATTAACGAACAGCAACTAAAACAAGCCTGGCCCTGAGATTTTTTTTTTTTTTTTTTTTTTTTTTTGGCGTCAGTTCACTTTAAAATGAATTAAAAGCTACTGCTGTTTATTCTGCACTGCGTTTTGTGCGACTGCTTCCCCTTTCTCATCCACCCAATCCCAATCTCTCTCTCTCTCTCTCTCTCTCTCTCTCTCTCTCTCTCTCTCTCTAATAAACCTATTTCTAAAGAAGTATTACCCGCAATAACTTAATTACAGAAAATCGGAAGACGGTCGGACCTGATGGTATCATCGGCGAATTGTATAAAAACTCTTAACACGTAGCATCTTTTTTTTTTTTTTTGAAATTGTGTTGTAAAATGTTCGACAATGGTGTGCACCCAACAAACTGGTGTGAATCAGGCATTTTCCCAATTTTCAAGAAAGTCAACATCAATAATTCCAATAACTATAGAGACATTTTTTTTCTCAGTGACATAAGTAGTGAATTATTTCGAATAATAATCAATAACAGGCTACAAGAATGGATTGGAGACAATAACATTACAGGTGACAAACAACCTGGATTTGAAAGCGGATATTCTACTGTGAACCCTACGTTTACCTTATCAGCACTTGCACAGAAACAATTTTCTTATAATCGCAAATTCTTTACACACTTTGAAGAATCCTTTGATTCGATCGACCAAAATCCTCTTTGGCCATTTTTGCTAAAATTGGTATTCAATGTAAAGTTTTTAGATGTATTAGAAGTATGTATAATGTAGTAAGAGCTCGGGTTCAAAGTGGTGCTGAATTGACAAATCATATCAATTATACAACCGGAGTAAAACAGGGAGATGCTTGCAGTCCTATTTTGTTTTCTTTATTTATAAATAAGTCAGCGGTTGAAGTTAACAACAATGGAAGACACGGGGCTTTACTTCCTCTTGACGCCTGTGAATTGCTTATTCTTTTGTTAGCTAATGATGTTTTAATATCCGAAACTGTTATTGTTCTGAAAACACAATTAAACAGTGCAGCCACGACGCTACAGTTTAAAGTTAATATGTCTGAAAGTAATATCATATTTTGTAAAGGTGGTTATGTAAATGTAAGGGAAAGATGGTGAATGTACCTGAAACAACTGATGTCAATGTTCATAACGATTTGGGAATTTTCTTCTCTACACGTTTAAGCATTGCTAGTGCATGCACAGACCTGGCAAGTAGGGCCAAACCCACTTTAATCTGCATTATGAAAAGGTTAGATAACCTCAATAGCACTTACTTTTGTTATTTATTAAGTTATTTGACACTCAAGTGCAGCGAATAGCTCAGTATAGTTCTGAGTTACTGGGTATGGATATAGCTGCGATCAAATGCGACAAGAGCGAATGTGCGTATATGTGCGTGTGTGTATACGTAAGAGAGAGAGAGAGAGAGAGAGAGAGAAAAGAGAGAGAGAGAGAGAGAGAGAGAGAGGGAGAGAGAGAGGAGAGAGAGAGTAAAGAAAATCAAATCACAGCCTTCAGACGCCGCGGAGACAACACTGTACAGTGACCGACGGGCAGCAGCCTTAGCTTTGAATCAGGCAGGACAGGATACGGGAGCCATCGATTAATCGATGCCCGACTCCCACCGTTGGCCTCAGGTCTCCATAGACGCCAGGGGTCAGCGGCCATCCATGGGGAAGTAAGAGGCATGAAATTCTTCTCACAATATTGGAGGGCCGATTCACGCACGTGCACAGGCCCGCTTAATCGCGTGGTGGGATTTCTTTTTCTTTTTTTGCTGGTCAAAAGGCTTTGATCCGTCGTTATTCAGACCGCACCCTGCGCGCTGCCACCCTCCTCACCCCTGATGTCCTTCTGTCCAGTTCCACTTTCAGGTCTCCCATCATCCCTACATCTCCCTTCCCTCTCTCCCATTCTCTGTAACTCAGAGACAGGTGGAAGAATAGAAGGTTAAGTAGCGCGCGCGCGCGCGCGCGCGCGTGTGTGTGGTGTGTGTGTGTGTGTTGTGTGTGTGTGTGTGCGTGTGTGTGTGTTGTGTGTGGCGTGTGCGTGTGCGTGTGTGTGTGTGTGTGTGTCTTAGTGTGGTAAGCAGTCTTCAATTTAATGTCTGTTCATGTTGTGTGATCATAGAAAAAAGGAACAATAAAAACAATGAACACAGAATCAAATTGAAAACAAAACAAAACAAAACAAGCACACAAACCCAAGTAACATCAAATACAAAGATACAACACCTGCCATTCTTTACAGGTAACTTAAATTCGAAGTCAATACTAATTCAATGTCACATGTTAGTGAGGAATAATTTAAGATTTCACCTGAGGAAGATTCAGAACAGGTAGACAAAATACTTTTCAACTGTTTACATTTGAAAAGTACATGCTAATTTGATATCTCTTCATCACAAATACAATTACGTCTGTGGTAAATTTTGTTTTAAAAGCATTAAGTTTAAGTCTGTAAATCAAAGAGGTAATTGACCATGCGTGATACAAGCCATCACGAGTACTTGAAATAGGATTACACCGTAGTGGCTGATGTTGTAGGATGGGCAAAAAGGACTCAGAATCCTCCAGCTTCTTTCTGAAGTGCCTCCAACACACGTTCTGTAATAATCTATATCCCTCCGGAAGAGGCAGAGGAATATTTAAAATACATGCATTGTCAGCACGTTTCGCTCCACGTTTTTGCCAGTCTTTCAACTCTCACCTTACAATGAATTCCACAATGCGAGGGCATCCAGCTACTCTCAAAAGTAGGAAGTGCACTAAACACTTGATTTCAACGATAAACTGTTGGTCGACAGTTGGGTTTGATTTGCTTAGAACATCTAAAACTGACCTTGAATCAGCACAGAAAAAAAATTTGAAATATATCTTCAGCGGGAAAAAAAGTAAACAATACAGAGCCATAAGAAGAGCGGTGAGTTCTATCGTGGATATTGATATCTATTTTCAATCATTAAAAGAACTGTCCACTTTTAAAGAAGGACTAATGAAAGCAGCCCCTGCTTCCTGGTTGTCCAACAGAGATCGATTCGTGTCAACATTTAAATAATCAGGGTATTGATTGTTTATATGATTTTTTACTGATGCATCAAGGATTTTATCACTGTCACTTTTTTTTTTCTTATTAAGGAAGAATGTTTAACATCAAAATCAGCCACTTGAAGTCCCATGGTGGGCAAGGGAGAATTTCACTTTCTGACTTTACCATTTTCTCTAAAACCTTTTCTATTGTCAGAATAAATCAGATAAGTTCCAACCCGTAGCAAAGAAGAAGAAGAAGAAGAAAAAAAAAAAATATATATATATATATTTGCCTTTTCGGAAAATCTGTATCAGATCGTAGGCTAACTTCATTTTTTAACATTATGGTTGTCGACTGAGCTACGTGGAACATATTTTGCAAGAGCTAGTTGTCTATACTCATCCGAAAGGTAGAACTCCTACTTTCCTACATGTACCCATAGTTGATGCATGATATGGTCCCTAGAAACTATGCTGTGAGAATGTTAAACTCGACCTCCATCACTTCAGCTCCAGAGGAACAGAGTGCAGAAACTGAAGAGCTGCAAGAACGATCAATGCTGCAGGTGGTCATTGTTAGGTTCTGAGAAAGTGGAGAGAGATCATGTTCAGTCCGGTTGCCACTGCTCTTCAGCGCGCGCGCGCCAGCGCGTGTGTGTGTGCGGGTGAGTGAGTGTGTGTGTGTGTGTGTGTGTGTGTGTGTGTGTGTGTGTGTGTGTGTGTGTGTGTGTGTGTGTGCGCGCGTGCGTGTGTGTGTGCGTGTGTGCGTGCGTGCTTGAGTGTGTGTGTGTGTGCGTGCATGCGCGCGCGCGCGCGTATGTGTGTGTATGTCCGTGCATGCGTGTGTGTGTGTGTGTGTGTGTGTGTGTGTGTGTGAGAGTAGGGGAGAGATGAGAGAGAGAGAGAGAGAGAGAGAGAGAGAGAGTGACACACTGACACAGACACAATTTTATTGCCATTAGCAAAATGTCCTGTTGGCAAGGGGGTATCATGAGTCATATCTAGCCACAGCGGCTCAGAACAGCGACTAAAAAGGAAACAAATACAAAAACTTCCCTTGTGATGTTACAAATATTCCAAGACATATAACTGTTACAAAAAAGATCAACGAATCAAACATTCACAAATTCACATGAATACACACGCACACACACACACATTCACCCCCCCCCCCCCCCCGCCTCACACACCCACACACGCACGCACACATTCTCACAATACAAACATACACACACGCGCACACACACACACACACTCATACACACACGCACGCATGTACGCACGCACGCATGTACGCATGCACAAACGCACGCACGCGCACGTACACACAATACACCACTGACTTAGACTATCAGGTTATGAACATGACTGAGCCAATGTACCTTTAAGGAAGTGTTTATCTTACTCATTCGTGATATGCTTTTTACGAAATGTGCTCACTTCTGCGACATACTTCGCAAATTCTGCTACAGTTTTTTCGTTTCCACTTGCTAAAATCGCTACTGAATCTCTTTTTGGAGCAATTGATTCATTGAAAGGTGCACACTCTCTACGGATATTGGCGTATGCAGCACAATCAAACACAAAATGTACTTCATTCTCAACACTGTCTCTTTCTTTACACACAGGACAAGATTTATTGTTTGATTTCTCGAACCATTTTTGGTTTGCGTTACGACCGAACGTTCTGGATCGAAATTTTACTTAACTATATCTATGCCATTTATGCGTTACAATTTTAAGATATTTCTCTGTTTTGAGATTGCTTTTAAAATGAGAGAAACCAGTCGTATTTATCATTTCCACCCATGCCAGCATGCCAGTTTTGTTTACATAAGAACAAATTAAACGGTCCTTGGATTCAGAAATAAATTCGGCTTTGTTACCGACTCCTTGTGACAGCCAAACTATGCCAAAACCATTATCTGTCAATATTTTCTTAACGCAAGAGACGCAGTTGAATTTTTCACTTTCATGTCGCAGCATCAGTATTGCATACGCCTGACCGCAGAGTCTGGTTATTGGTAGGTTTACTAATTTCAACCAGTATTTGATAACTGTAACGGAAGTGGTAACAAAGAGAGGGTATCGTCCACTTTCGCCGTAAACCATTTTATTCGATGCGTGCAAGGGTGCGTGGATGATACGCTTTATCGCATAGGTATGAAATTAAATATGAAATGAGGCAGGGAACAGTAAATAATAAACAACAAACAAGTAGGGTAACTCTTGCTCCTACAGGAAAACATAACTCCAAAGGAATGTGCTTATGACACCGAATCGCCTAGCAGACATGACAGCACAGAGCACACAGAACAAACATGAACTTTTTCCATTTCAGTATTATCCAACATGCCCCAAACTTCTAATGCATATGTCAAAATAGGCTGTATCTGTGAATCGAATAATTTTCAAAATAGATTTACATCATCGGAGTTCAATTTCTTCGTAGTTCTCAAAATATCCATGACACCTCTCTTTCCCTTTCTGCACATCTCAAGCCAGCACTTCCTCAACCTTAATTTCATTGTGAAGAACATCCCAAGGTACTTATAACTACTTGTCACTTTAACTTCTGCTCCACCATAAAACCATTTTTCATATTTTGATAAGTAACCGCCATTTCTAAAAACTATCATATTAGTTTTGTTTAGATTCACTGTTAATTTTAACCTATCTGATTCTCTTTTCAAAATGTCTAATTGATTCTGCAAACCAACAGGTGTATCTGCGAGGAGGATAACATCATCAGCGAAAAGCATTAGAAATAAGTCAGCAGCACCAGGCAACGTATGAATTCCATGTTTCCCTCTCTTTGATATCTCTATCGCTAATACATTTATGAAGAATGTGAACAACAGTGGGCTATGCAGACACTCTTGCTCCACTCCAAGGGGGCAGCTGAAATAATCGGAATAAGCTCCTTTCTCCCGAACACATGCAAGGACAGATTCATACATTCCATGAACAGCTGGATACAACTTCCCATCTACACCATTTTTCCTCAGAATATACCATAGAACATTTCTGTTGACTGAATCGAAAGCTTTCTAGAAATCAATGAATGCAACATACAATCTGGATTTTGTTATTAAGTATTTTTGTACTAAGGCATACAGAGTAAATATGTGGTCTATTATATTATATTTGGATCAAAATCCAGCCTGCTCTTCTACTATTTTCTCCTCTCTCCTCTCTCTCTCTCTCTCTCTCTCTCTCTCTCTCTCTGCCCATACTTTTAATCCTTTGTTGAGTATATGCGTATACATTTTACAAATAACACTTGTCAATGCAATGCCTCGATAGTTATCAGGATTGTTACTATCACCTTTCTTGTGAAGAGGAACTATTATGGAGAGAGAGAGAGAGAGAGAGAGAGAGAGAGAGAGAGAGAGAGAGAGAGAGAGCGAGAGAGAGAGAGAGAGAACGCGTATTTGTGTGTTTGGAACTGAATCCACAGGCCCCTCTCCCTCCCCATTTGTCTCACCCACCCTCTGCCCTTTATCATTGTGCAGCATGTTCTAGTCACACGTGTGTTAAACAGGCTATTCTCTTTCTTCTTTCTTTTCTTACAGTCATTTTAACCTCTTCTTTCTATCTTCCTCTCTTATTTGGAAAGGCCATTTTTCCCATTCTTTCTCTGCCTTTCTTCCTTTCCTTTTCTTTCTTTCTTTCTTTCTTTTTCTTTCAATCCCTTTTTAACCCTTTCTTTTTGTACTTATTTTCTTTTCATCCTCTTCGCTTTTTCTTTCCTTTTCTGTCCTTTTTACGTTTTCTTTTCTGTGTGTTTTTTTTCCTGTTATGTTTCATTTTCTTTTTCTGCGCTTTTCCTTTCTTTCGTTTCTTTTCCTTTTTTTTTTTTTTCTTTTTTTTTTGAGACTGAACGCATGACTGCAACCTATCCCCTTCATCAAAGGACTGCAGGTCCAGTGTGATCTTGACTCGGAGGGCATTGTCTTTAAAGCCCGTGCTGGTCCAGTGAAGCAGAAGTGAAAGACCGAAAAGAACACTGCGTCCGCTGAGGACGTCCCTTGCTTGGCTGCCTGCCATTGATCCGGATAGCAGCCTTGCTGAAATGCAGCCACCGCCTGTCTGAGACTGAGACTGAGCCCCGGGGGGATGAGAGAGAGAGCGA
>CM065717.1:49924620-49929620 GCA_033310375.1 Conus canariensis
ACACAGCAAGAAAAAGAGCTCTTTCAGACACGCTTCATCAGGGAACCTGTTTTAGTTTCCCAAATGCCATCGAAACCTTATCCTCAGCATTCAAAGACACCGACTGATTGCCACGTGTTATTTGAACAAATCAAACACACACACACACACACACACACACACACACACACACACACACACACACACACACACAATGACACACACACACACACACACACACAACACACACACAATGACACATACACACACACACACAATGACACACACACACACACACACACACACACACACACACACACACACACACACACACACACACACACACACATACCTTGCGTGGTTACTTCCTTTCTTCTCGTTGACAAAATGGCGCATGTTGTCGCTGACGCCGCTTCAAGATGGAATTCAATCACACAGGACATCCTTGTGTTCAAAACATACAGAAAGATGAACAACATGAATCGCAGTTATTATGTAAAGTAGGCTGAAATGCTTTCCATTGCACAATATCAACTGAAAGAAGGAAAGCGGTACAATAAAGTTTTTTTTGTCGTGGGTGTGCACGAGAGCCAGTGACAGAGTGAGCACACTCACAGAAAAATTGGAGTGGTAGCGATACAAGTTGTCAGTGGGGTCGGGTGAGTGACTGCACGTGCGTCACGGTTATCTGTGTCGACGCCAAATCAAGCCAGGCCTATTTTTACACACAGACAGGCCAGAACACATGAACAACCTGAAAAGAAGATTCACGAGCTGTAAAAATTAAGATTTAGACAGAAAAGGGGTTAGTTACCGCCACAGATACCGACAAACAGATTACAGGACAAAACACAATGCATGTCGACCTCTTGGGTCTTCTTCAGGCAAAAACAAACAACAATTAGGGTAGTGAAAACGAAGAACGGGAAACCACTTATCTTCTCATATCCGGCGCAAAATGACTGTTTTGTCCTGTAATCTGTTTGTCTGTATCTGTGAAAATTAAGTAAAATTTCTACACTTAACTCGGGCGATCACACAAAAACTCAACGAGGTTCCAGACTCCAGCTGAGACGTAGGAATCAGCATTAATTTTCCCCAAAGTTCCTCGTATCCCATAGTAAATTCCGTCTGGAACCCTTCATTAAATGTCAAGAACGTCCTGGAACCCGACAACAAAATTCCACAAAAGTCATGGGATCTCTCATTAATTTCCCTAAAGATCTCAGAATTCTATTCTATTTCAATACCTCCAAAGGTCCTTGAACCCCAACAATAATTCCCGTGAAGATCCTGGAATCCAACATTAAAGTACCTAAAGTTCATGGGATTCCATTTAGTTTCCCTCTAGGTCCAGGAATCCACATGAATTTCCCTAAGGTGCTGGGATCCCGCAGTAATTTTTTGTGAAGGTCCAAGAATCCCATATAAGGCCCTGCAACCTCATTTTTCCCCTGAAGGTACTGGAATCCCATATCAATTTTCCTCAATGTCTTGGAATGCCACATACATTTCCTACATTTCCTGGAATTCCACATTAAGTTCCCAAAATAATCCTAGGAGTCCGTGTTAAATTCACATCGAAGTTTTAGAACACTTAATTAAATTTCCAGAAGGTCTAAATGAAAATAGGCATTTAAATTCCCCTAAGGTCCTTGAACCCCCATATCAAATTCCACAACGGTCCTGAAATTCTATATCAAATTCCCAGCAAGTACTGGAAACCGACATTATTCTTCCTATAGGTCATGAACCCCTCTGTTAATTCCCCTAAAGATCCTTGGATCCCACATGATGTTTGTTGGATATACTGGGACCGTCTAATCACAATAGAATAACAGAGGATATCAATGTCAGAGTGGCCATGCGGCGAGAGAATGCTGGAAAATGACTCACAGGAACGTTTCGACACGAGATTCATGATTAAGACAAGAGTGGAAAGGCCCAAAGTTTCTTGTTACATGTATCAGTCTAATCTAACATCTGTGTTAGATCAAAAGCAAGAGAATAAGAAAAAAAAAATCAAAAAATTAATTCCCTCATCATGCCCTCATTGGAAATCTCACTGCCAACGAAATTACTCAATTGAATTCTCTCAAAAGCACTTTAGTACATAACGTGCATGCAACCTTATCTGTATTTTTTTCCGATTGGACGTTTCTCTCACACCTACCTCCCTGCGATGAAGCCCAGAAATACAAAATATTCAAAATGAGAGCCTTTGTTGTATCTGAAGCACAAAAGTCTTACTCTTCGATTCACATTAATGTAAAAAGTCACGCAAGTGTACTTGAAATAAAGAGATACTTCATGTCTTTCTTTTTTTTTGCGTCTTAACCATTTTATTTCCTTTCTTCTGATAGAAAAGATCGATCTTTTAAGCTCCCTTATTTCAATTTCAGTTTCATTTAGCCTGAAAAGGTATTATTGCGCGCGGATGGTTTCGTTTGCGCTACAGTTCATGTGCGAATCGATATTAGCCGCCGAGGGACCACGTCCTTAACAGACTAAGTCCTCCTCGGTTCTTGATCTGGTTTGACAAGAAAAGTCGTGTATTTCCTTCCAGACCCGTAAGCAGTGCACAGCGCCTCCGGGTGGATGAAAGCCGCACCACTCTTTCTTCCTGTTCTTCCATTGATTTCTCTCCCTTTCCTCTCCAGGAAGAAAGGGCGCTTAATCCGATTGACGTTTTGCCTCTTCCGGCTGATTTTTTTTCCCTTGCCAGGTTAGTTTCCACTCTGAGGCTGGACAAAATCTTTTATGTTCCAGAAACTTTCGACAGGATTATTAATTTCAACCAGAAGCGAAAAAAGAAATGTGGAAAGGTTAAGAAGTGTGAAGGGTATAGCTGAAATAGAGTTCTGAGATATCCCACCAAACTGGTACAGACTAATTGTTTATACACTGTGATGAGCAAAACGTTTTTATAATGATTTAATATTCAGTCACAAAAAGCCATCATTGTATATGGGAAGTTCCATATGCGGTGCATTTCATGCCTTTCTAACTTTAGTGAAGTCCAGTCTCTTTCTGGTTGTTTGCGGCTATGAAATCATAATCGAGGTCATGGTGCTTACAGCCCAAGTGACCACAGAGGCTGCATCGGAGCTGTTTCTTAATACCAATGAATGTGTACAAGCGTAAACCATGTACACGGTCTGCATTTTGAATCGACGTAAAGAAAATCATACCCAAAAGTGCCTCTTGCCAAGGTTGCATGAAGGAGTCTTTCTAACTGTTTTCTACATTATTACACAAAGATGTTACAGTTACGAAACTCTGTGACACGTGTGTGTGTGTGTGTGTGTGTGTGTGTGTGTGTGTGTGTGTGTGTGTGTGTGTGTGTGTGTGTGTGTGTGTGTGTGAACCCTTATATCCCATGATTTATCGCCCTCCCCCCCCCCCCTCCTCACTCCCTCATTTTTAACTGATGGTTCAGTTAAATACGTCCGTTAGCGGTTCAGGATTCGCTGTTCTAAGGTTAAATTTAGGAAGATATTTTCATCTTGGAAAAGGGTTTTCAATGTGCTAGGCAGAATTATATACAATACTGATGGCCTTGACTTATATGATAAACCAGTGTCCTTCTTTAATGTTCTACGTTATGTTGACTCGAAGTCTTCGCAATACTGGGGTTGTAGAGCCAGAACAGATTTACTCTATGAAATGAAGTACTCACTATATTGTATAATGTCCCATGATTTAAGTGTAGATTCTGTTCTGTTAGTTTCATCGTGTAAGTTAGTCACTCTGTTTCTAATCGCAAATTCTCTGAAGTAAGTACGGCAGCATTTCTTGAAGATGTCAGTATCATTTCTCGTGGAATGTACTCGCTGTCCAATTTTGATAAGTTGCCTCAGGTGATGTATTTTGTTGATTGTCAGCGCAACATTGAAAGCAGTCGTAACTTGCAAACATTGGTGTTGTCATTTTTTTTTTGACAGGTAGCCGTTAAATTCACTTCCATTAAATATATCTTTGCACTTTAGAAAAGCATTATTCCTTCTATCCCACCCCTCAATTGTTGGGAAAGAATAAAACTTCAGTTGACATGTCATTCGTTTTGGTAAATTGTTGATTTCTTTTTTGCAAACAAATCTCAGGCTTCAAATGAGGGTTACATTGAAGATGACAGTTCAGTTTTTTCAAAACTGGAATCTACACGGTCGTGTCTGGCTGCATTCTTCGTGTCTTCACTGGCACCTCAGTACGGGAGATGGCCGTCAGTGTGACAGTGTCAAACACTTCCTGTCCCGTGAAAACACAAAGGCCTTGGACACACAGAGAAGGAGGTCAAGAGCGTATGTCCCGGACTTGTGGACTTAGGACAGCATCAGGTGGGTCAAATGTTCTTCTGTACTCCTTGTTTGCGGATAGTTCTTGACCCACCTCATGGCATGAAACGTCCGTTCACTTACAGCGTTAGTTACTGCTATGACCATGATGGGCTTCAAGTTAGACACCACTTGACAGCTTCCCTTGGACAAGTGACAGCTTCCTGAGAGTGATGCAAGGTCTGGTCTGGTACTCTCAGAATATTTAATGTTGTGTGTGTGTCAATCATCATATTAAAGATAAACATCTTTCACAATTTCACATATACGGTCAACAGAATTTTTTTTCAGTGGTAGAAGTGGTGGCATGTTCAGTGGATTCTGTTGGTTTAATGAACAAGTTTGCCGCTCTGTTCCTAATTGTGAATTCTATTAGGTAAGTTCAGCAGCATTTCGTGAACATTTTGTCAGTATTATTTCCTGTTATATGCCCTTACTGTTCAGTGTTTAGCAAGTGACCACAGATGATGTCTCTTTGTTTCCGCATTCATTTTGCTGACTGTCAATGCAGCTTGGAAAAAAGTCACAACTTCCAAAACTTGGTGATGTCTTTTTTGACACATAGCTGTAAAAATTCACTTCAGTTATAAACCATCTCCTCCTTGCAAAAAAAAAAGCATTTTTCACCCTGCCCCATCTCTCAATCGTTAGGAAAGCACAAAGCTTCGGTTGACATGTCGTTCGTTC
>CM065717.1:49939620-49945688 GCA_033310375.1 Conus canariensis
GTCCGTCCAACCGGTCCCTGACCATAACGCCACGCGAGAAACACGAGACTAGTACCATGTGTGCCACGTGTCAATGTATGGATCACCGATGACTGCCTCTTGACTGCCACGACTTTGACTCGGCGCAGTCCATCTGAGGTCCCTGACTGGCGATCTGACTAGATCATCTTCAGCTGCATCATCAATCATCATCATCATCACCAACACCAGGCTGGCTTTGTCCCAAGATCAAGGTCATGTCTCGGAAGGGTCTGGACCACGTGCTTCCTGTTGAGCATGCGCCTGCTCGCACTTGGGCGGAAGTGTGCTATATTATCTGCACAGCTGTTCATGTTTACCACCACTGTCTTGAGTTGTATCTCTGCACAGTGTGAATGAAGGGCGAGTTTAACGTCCTTTCAGCCAGACACTTTTATAAACACATGTTATTCCCGGGCAAGTCCACAGAGAATCGTGATCTCCACACAGTTTTTTTTTTCCCCGTTCCCCTTCACAATAATTATACATTGTGGACATGCGTTACGGATTAAAATGACATGTGCCATTCTCACTTAACCTTGTAGGCAGTTAACGCGCACCAGTTTCTGTGCACTTTGGATGTCAACGGCACAACATTCCCTCTACCACTACCCTACTACCCCACCTACATTAGCCCCACCTATCTTGTTGGTGAATTCAGTACGCGGAACATCAACCCCCGTTCCTGATCTGAGCACTGCTTTCAAGACAGAAGAAGCTCCTTTTAAAGTTGACACACGACTGGTTTTCAGGCCGCCAGAAACTCCTGAAAAAAAGAAAAAGGTTGACAGAGGTCTGGACCTTCGCGCATGCACATATGTAAAGAGTCAACTGAAAGGAAGGACTGTTGTTCCGCGTGTCTCCATCACATCTGAAGTGTCCTGCATGAGCCGCTGGCTGCCTGGATGCAGCGCTTGGTTCCAGACACAGGCAGTTCTGACGGGGTCTGTTTTACACAGGGATTCGGCCTGCAGACAAGTCAGGCATGGATCCCACGTCCCTTCCTCACACCTCCCCCAGCTGTTCCATCCAGTTGGGCGACTTGAAGAACTCGGGGAGAGGTTCGTCCATGCGGGCGATCACCTTGTAGATGGCCTTCTTCCACGACGACTCCAGGTCCTTCTTGGTGTAGATGGCTCGGAAGAACTCTCTCAGCGTCGCCTCCACCACCCCGCGGAAAGACTCTGGCGCCTGGACAGACAGAGGAGAGGGTTTGGGGCATATTCAATCATTGCTGACAACATTCCACAACAACATATATCAATGATAACATCTTCTGAAAGAGAACACTCATCTCAACCCGTAGGACATATACAAACTCATGACAACATCATTATTCGTATGAATATTGGAGAGACCTGGTAACAACTGTGGCTGTAACTGTAATGTACAAGATTATTAACATACATCTGGGTTTTTGTATGTCGAGGATGGGTCGAACAGCGGATAAAGTGAATGTGGATCTCAAAGTAATTCAACAGCAGTAACACACTCCTTGGTGCTAAATATCACGCTCCCGCATTTTACAGTGGAGCAAACTATACGCAAAAACGGAGGATAGGGGGCCTACTACCATCTTCAACACCCCACCCCCACCCCCACCATACCCCCCCCCCCCAAAAAAAAAAAAAGAAAAGAAAAAAAACCCAACAAAAAACAAGCAAACAAACAAACATCCGCCGCACTACAACTCAAATGTTCTTCAAACACAAACACTACGGACCTCATTTACTGTTACTACTGTAAATTACTCGCCCGAAGCAAGGCTTTCTCACGACAAATTCCATTTCTCCTACTACCGACAACACCAGCAACCTAACTAAGTCAGCATCACATCCGTCCGTAGCCAGCCAACACAGCCAGCCCAATTCCTTGGCACACCGATCGATGACGCTCTAAGATGTCTGCGACTGTGGCTTCCTGAAGACGCTCCCCGCTATCTCCTTCTCGCAGACAGGCGGCCAATCGATAGCCGTCTTGAGGACCTGGCTCAACACCCCCCGCGCCAATGGGAGCTGTTGTTTTCCGAGATGGTGGGGGGCGGGAGGGAGCACTGGTTGTGAGAGACGTCTTCAAGACAGTGTCAGCGTGTGGCTTCAGCCAATACCGGCGTGGCACAGGACGCGAGGGTGGAGAGGAGGAGGCAGAGCCGTTCGATGCGCTTGCTTCGGCGTCTTCTTGCCGTCTTTCTTCGTTCCCCGGCGAGGTGAGATTTTGACGTAGGCAACCGTTTTCGATCCCACCAGTAAGGTAGCCACGTTACATCTTCAGGAATAATGCGTCTCAACACGACAGCAGTTCGTACGAGTTAAATTTTCGTGTCATCCAACCCATCCTGTATAAACTATGGCCTACTTTTCTCTCTCTCCTCTCTCTCCTCTCTCTCTCTCTCTCCTCTCTGAAAGATGGAAAAGGATTTTTAGACCTGTGTGCAAGATTTTTTTTTCTTGCATGCATTCTTGAAGGAGTGTCGGTGTAAAATCCTATCCAAAAACAAAAACCAAACCAAACCAAACCAAACCAAACCAAACAAAAGCTATGAGGGGACTAGACTCTGAAGAGATGTTACCTCCGAACAGACAATCTCTCTTCCTGTCTTGCTTTCTCACGTCGGAATCGAACTATAGACCTTGGGAACAATAGTCTGACCCACGTATAAGCCACTACGCCAACTAAGCCCCCTTGCTTTAAACCTTTGGTGGTCAGAATGTCGCCAACAAGACTTCAGGCTGGCATCACAACTCGTCCGTAGGGGGTGTGCCACCACCAGCACGTTGCTCTCACCATCATGGTGAAGATTCCACCGGCTGACAGTTCCGAACAAGGACCGTTAAAGCCCCTTTGTGTTTGAGGAGACAGATGACTGACCGGCCATGACATCAATGACAGCTAAGAGACTCCATTAACAAGTGGTGCTATTGACACAACGTGCAGCTTTCGTTTCTCTTGTGAAAGTAATCTCTCATCGCCAAGAAATGAATATTTTAACTCGTTCGCAGTTGTCAACTACACAATACCTTACAATGATGGCAAGTCTCTAAAACCTGTTTACCATTTTTTTCGGAGGAGAGAGAGAGAGAGAGAGAGAGAGAGAGAGAGAGAGAGAGAGAGAGAGAGAGAGAGTGAATGCGTGCGTGCTAGCGTGTGAGGGCGCGTGCGGTGTGTGTGTGTGTGTGTGTGTGTGTGTGTGTGTGTGTGTGTGTGTGTGTGTGTGCTCGCGCGCGTGTGTGTGTGCGCGCGCGTGCTTGTGTGTGTGTGTGTGTGTGTGTGTGTGTGTGTGTGTGTGTGTGTGTGTGTGTGTGAATGCGTGCGTGCTTGCGTGCGAGAGCGCGTGTGCAGAGTGTGTGTGTGTGTGGTGTGTGTGTGTGTGTGTGTGTGTGTGTGTGTTCCATAAAATATACATTTCGGTTTTAAGTTGCTTCTCTGTCTTTGGTCGACTTGCGTCTGCCCTTTCTCCCCGTTTCTCTTCGCTTGAGTAAAAACTCCCATTCTTACCAACATGTAGTCATTCTTCCGTCCTGTACCGCTCCACATAGCATTGTATTGTGCTGGATTGTAAGTGTTCTCGTATGTCACATTAGGCCTATATCGTATTCTTCTGTATTGTTTACACTGACTTTTCAACAGCGGCGTAAAGAGTATGTTCCTGACAAAGACTGCTTCAGATCAATGATTCTGAAGACTTTTCATTATCATTATTATTATCATTATTATTACATCTATTCTTATTACTAGTAGTAGTAGTAGTATTATCATTATTATTTTTTTTTTTACTATCATTATTATTATAATCATTATCATCATCAACATTATTATTATAATAATATAGTAATAATAATTACTATTATTATTATTAACAATAATATTATCATTATGATAATTATAGCCCACTTGGCCACTTACGGTCTTTTGGGGGTTGTCCACATGTAAGGGAGGGGAAAATGTCCCACCCCACAAAAGAAGTAAACAACAAAAACCAGTGTTTACACAAACAAATTCCAAAGGCACATCACTCAACAACAAAGATGCTGAATCTGTCACATCCTTCAGACGGAAAGCACGGAGCCGGATTGAGAGGATCAGCAGCTACTCCGCTGAATGTATCACTCCCACAAAACACAAAACAAAAACCCCAAACAAACAACAACAACAAAACAAAAACAAACAAACAAACAAAAACCCGTTCATTCAAAAGGTGTAATTCGTCACTCCCAGATTTAACAAACAAATCAGACGTAAAAAAAAAAAAATTGAAAATTAAAAAAAAGTATCAAATGGCCATATGTGTCAACACAGATTGCAGAATGGATAGCTTGTGGCCGCGGTGGACAGTGAGTGTAATTATCTTCTCTGCCGAGTCGCGAGATCAATTCTTTCCTAGGTAGGCCTACTCGGTTAGTATAAAATAGTTGTTGTGCATCAGTTTCATAACGGAGCGCGGGCTAATCCATGTACGCTTACCCTATCTGCTTGAGGGCGTGAAGCCAGAAGGAGCATGGATAAGACACAAACAAAATTAATAAATAGATATATCAATAAATCTGTAAATAAAAAAATGAACACATAAATAAATGAATGCATAAATAAATAATTAAATGAATAAATAAATAATGAATGTATGTATGAATGAATGGATGGATGGATGAATGAATGAATGAATGAATTAATGTATGAGTGAATGAATGAATGAACGACTGAATGAATGAAGGAATGTATAAATGAATGAATGGGAAATGGAGATGAGGGGAAAAGTACTTCCATCCCCCCCCCCCCCCCCCCCCCCCCATTATCTGAAATTATCAATGTTCAACTTTCAAGTTGTACAAGATTTCCATCCAGCATTTGGGGCTCGGGTTCTACAACCCAAGGTGTTTTTTTTTTTTGTTTTTTTTTTACTTAAAAAAAAAATTTCTTTCCTTCTTAATTTCATTTCAATAACAGAAGAAACGATCAATTGCTTCAATCAGAAATGTGAACGGAGAAAAAAAAAGAAAAAGAAAAAGAAAACTTACACGGAACAACAGTATTTTGAATTATCACAACTCCGTCTTTCTCGACGTGATCTATCACAATTACTAAAACACCTGAGTGTCACGAAAATGGACAAAACAAATAAACAAATTAAAAAAGAAAAAAAAAAAACTGGCAAAGTTCGATCTCAAACGAAGTAGTCTTTACAAAAGCACTGTAACTTTGGCCTATGACTTTGTTTGTGTGTTTGGTTGTTGTTGTTGTTGTTTTTCTCCCCCCACCAGACTTCATTTCTCTGGGGAATTCAAATTCCAGTGACACCTACAGCACCGACCGGCATGGAATGAGCGCGACTGATGTGGTCTGGCAGCACAGAGCGCAGGGGTTAACAGGCAAATCTGTTTATGCCATAATTGCCACATCTTTGATAAGTATGCTGAGGCTGTTACAGTAAATGGCCGCTGGTCGGAACTTGGGGAGGCGTACACAATGTGAAAGGCAGGAGGTTTACGTATTAATTGCCGACGTGATATTTCGCTGGGCCGCGGAGGAAAATTGGGCAATTCGGCAGGCTCTCACAAGACTTGTGTAGCATATATACTGGCCTCCCCCCCCCCCCCCCCCCACACACACACACACACACACATACCTCACCCATCTCTTTTTCCCTTACATCCATCCCTGGCTATCCTCCCCCCCCCCCCCCCCTCCCCTTCCCCTTTCCTTTTCTTTTTTTTTATTTTTGATTTATTGTTGAGAGAGAGAGACAGAGAGAGAGAGAGACAGAGAGAGACAGAGACAGAGACAGAGAGACAGAGAGAGAGAGAGACAGAGAGAGAGAGAGAGAGAGCAGAAGGAAGGGAGTGGTGGTAGTGGTGGGAACCTTTGCAAGTATGGGAGAAATACCAACAAAAATACTGTACTGCTGGAAAATAAAGGGGAAAAATCCCACCCTCGCCCCTCTCTCTCTCTCTCTCTCTCTCTCTCTGTATAACGGGGGGAGGGAGGGGGGATCGCCCCCATCTACCGCCCCAAAATGCGTGCGTTTGTACATGAGTGCGTGAGAGAGAGAGAGAGAG
>CM065717.1:49950788-49955788 GCA_033310375.1 Conus canariensis
GTGTGTGTGTGTGTGTGTGTGTGTGTGTGTGAGTGTGTGAGAGAGAGAGAGAGAGAGAGAGAAAGAGAGAGAGAGAGAGAGAGAGACAAAGAGAGAGACAGACAGACAGGCGGACAGACAGGCAGGCAGGCAGGCAAACAGACAAAAGAGGAGGAGCAGGATCGGGATTGGAGGGGGAGGAGGAGGAGGAGGGGGGGGGGGGGGGTGCTGCAAACTGACGTAGCATTCCTGACATTCCTAAGCAATGCATGAATTCACAGAATGCCGATCGAGTCTCTTCTGTTGGCTTGCTTGCTGCTATTCACTACAGAAAGTTGACTGCTCTGGCGTGGGTGTTTATTGTCAGTGTTTGACAGATCATGAATGATTAAAGACCCCCCCCCTCCTCCCCCGGCCCCCACCTCCCCCTCCCTCCCTCTCTCTCTCTCTCTCTCTCTCTCTCTCTCTCTCGTAAAGCCTGGAGTACGGGGAAGCGCGCGGGGGGGGGGGGGGGGGGGGGGGGAGGGGGGGGGGACTACCACAGATGAAGCATAGTAGTTTCGAAAGCTTACTGTTGTTTGTTTCCCTGCCTGAAGGAAACAGTCATTATCCTTCAAGAAAACAGCGGTGATGTCTGTTTTCACACTGAAATCACTTATTGTCGCTGTTTTCTGAAATGGTAATAACCCCGTTTCTAGGGGGCGGGGGGTGGGGGTGGGGGTGGGCGGTGCGGGGTGGTGGGGGTGGTGGTGGGCGGGGTTTTTTTTTTTTATGACTGTTCTCTTGAAAATTTCAGCTAAGTTCCTCAGGAAAACGGTTATCATGAATTTACCACGCTAATACGTTTATTTAATTATGTGACGGTGATCTCTCTCTCTCTCTCTCTCTCTCTCTCTCTCTCTCTCTCTCTCTCTCTCTCTCTCACACACACCACACACACACAACACTGTACTGAAAAAAAAAAAATCGACCAAAATGCTCTGTTCATTTCTTTCTGTAGGCACACACGAACTGTAGACCCCCACCCCCACCCCACCCACCCACCCACACACCACCCCACCCCACACACACACACACACACACACACACACAACAGAGCGTTAGTTCCTGATTAAATATTGACACTGTCCATCAACCTGTCATCCATCCGTTAGTTTCTCTTCCCACGAAGAGGATACAACACCGACGGAATTTCCACTGGTCGAGAAAATCGGCGTCTAACCCATTCTCGTTTCGTCTCCTCCCCTCTAATTAGCATTCCAGGCAAACGAGCGAAAAGCGAACCACCCCAGTCAGATTTGACCCAGCCTGATATAAATCCTGTATCGTTAAAGAGGAACAAGTGCGCCCAGGACTGACGTGACCCGGAAACACACGGGGGAACCACGCTGACCCCGACAGTCGTAAGGGAGGCAATTGGTGACGAAGGGGACAACAAAGACCGGTCAACACGTTGGCAAATAGTCTCCCCACTCTCTTAGGGTGGAGGACGCTAGTGTGTGTGTGGGTGTGGGTGTGGGTGTGTACACGGAGGAGTGACAAACTGCAGGTGCTACATTTTCACAACTCTACTCGTGCTAGACTGTACCCTGGAACGTTTGGCACCAGTTAAAAATGCCCCCCCCTCCCTCCCCATCCCACCCCACAACCCCACTCCTTTCCTCCTTTTTTTCAACTCCCCCCCCCCCCCCCAAAAAAAAAAAAAAAAGAAATGATGGGTTCTGATGGCACTGTATGTATGTATGTATGTATGTGTGTAGTATGTATGTATGCATACATGTATATGTGTGTATGTATGTATGTATAATGTATGTATGTATGTATGTATGCATGCATGCATGTATGTATCTATGTAAATATGTATGTGTGTATGCAAGTATGTATGTACGTATTTTTTTCTTGCTGTGGGCGACAATTCGCCGGAAAATGACCCAGCTGAGAACGTGGAATCTCTTGAAACGACGGCTGCGCTTATTTTATTTTTTTTTAATTTTATTTATTTATTTTTTGTGACGGGGAGAATGTTTTGATGCCAAACTGCCAATGAGAAACATGTTGTTCATAATGAGCAAATGTTGAGGGAATGTTTCTTTTCATCTGAGTGGAGTGGTCTGAGAAGATGATGACATCGTCAACAGGGTTTCTGATATTGTTAATGAACATTGAAAAAAAAAATGGAAAGACAGCTTTCAGTCTAAATTACTGCACATTTAGATTACATAAGTTTCCACACCTTCACAGCTTCCACCTTCTTCGGAAATACTACCTCTGAGCAAACAATCAACTTGTCCTTCTAAGTTTGAAGGGGGTCTAATTCACGCTGAAAATGATTATTACTTCTCTGCGTAACTAGCACTTCTCTGCATAATTATACTGCCGGCATAACGATCTGACCCGCGTAGGCCTACTTCGCCTTTCATCATTTACCTTGAACGCTGAAAAAAAAAAGTCCGGGGAGCACTTCTGCACTGGGAGGGCCCCCCTTTCACCGGTGACAACGAAATCGAAAGGTCTACCCAGCCGTCGTCACCCTTTGAAAGTCACTGTTGAAGTGGGCCACTGAAGCCAAAAGCTGGGCGGAAGAGCGAGTGACGGTGACAAAGAAGGCTGATTTCCTCACTTTGACCCCCACGCGTGTCAACGAGCCGGCCAACTAACTTGAACAGCACCCAACCCTTAATCTTGGGGGGCGTCAAGGGTCCCCAAGCACTGAGCAAACACCGGTCAACACGTTGGCAAATAGTCCCCCCTCTCTCTGAAAAGATCCACGGCGTGAGAAATTAGCTCCTATCCCCCCCGCGCGCCCCGCTCTCTCTCTCTCCACGTGTGTGTGTGCGTGTGTGTGTGTGTGTGTGTGTGTGTGTGTGTGTGTGTGTGTGTGTGTGTGTGTGCGTGTGTGTGTGTGTGTGTGTGTGTGTGTGTGTGTGTGTGTGTGTGTGTGTAACATGAGAAGGAATGGAGGGAATAAGAGTCTTTATACACGAACAAAGCTGTGTGTACCAACACCGGAAAATGGTGACTGATATGATGAACGATATCTAAACCAATCAGAAAACCGCTTTTGTTTGAATTGGATTGCCGAAAATGTCACACCTACCAGGCAGATTAACCCTTTCAGCCGCGTCCGTTTGTCTGTCTGTCTGTCTGTCAGTCAACAAGTGTACGAATGACAGATCTATGAACCTGTTTCATCCAAACTTGGCGGAAAGGTGGTTAAGCGGTCCAACGTCAAAGTCACTAAGTATTGATGTGGATCTAGATCAAAACGGGGGTCAAGCAAGATTTAAAAAAAAAAAAAAAAAAAAAAAAAAGCATTTTCAACTGTACACTAACACGGTGTAGTTTTAGTCGACGACTTACAACTAATGATATAAACGCTGACCTTTCGTATTTTCTGTAGCATCTTACAAAAAAATATATATATGGGAAGCAACTCTTTATCTATCCGTTCTACAATGTAACTGACCTAAAAGCAGTGAGACTGGTATGAGCTTTATCTAACCTTTCTACATTCTAATTGAACTAAAAGCAGTGAGACCAGTACGAGCTTTATCTATCCGTTCTACAATGTAACTGACCTGGAAACAGTGAGATTAGTATGAGCTTCATTTTTTCCGTTCTATAGTCTAACTGACCTAGAAGCGGTGAAACTGGTATGAGCTTTACCCGTTCGTTCTACAACGTCTGTAAACTGTGAGACTAGGGTGAGCTCTCTGTCTGATATACAACGCTTGAAACATGAAATCCGTGGGGCTGAAATCAAGCTCCATCTGCCAATGAATTCTACCATGTAACTGACCTGATGGCTGGGAGACTGGCATGAACTCTGTCCGCCCGATCTCCCACGATGCGTCCGACCTGATACCCAAGGACTGGAATGAGCCATAAATGTACATCAGGAACATGGGGATGACTTGGAACCAGCTGGAGAAAAGAGCCCAGGACAGAGATGCCTTGAGGTCCTTGGTTGGCGGCCTGTACCCCAGGAGGAGTAATAGGCGATGATGATGATTCCTACAATGTGCCTGACCAGATATTACCTGGCAGATGTGAGAATGGGGTGCGCTTTTTTTTTTTTTTTTTCCAATTCTACAATGCTACTGACCTGAAAGCTGCGAGAGTGGGATAGGCTCCATCTGTCCGTTCTATAACGTTGTTCATATGAAGGCTGTGAGATTGGGATAGGCTCCATCTGTCCGTTCTATAACGTTGTTCATATGAAGGCTGTGAGATTGGGATAGGCTCCATCTGTCCGTTCTATAACGTTGTTCATATGAAGGCTGTGAGATTGGGATAGGCTCCATCTGTCCGTTCTATAACATTGTTCATATGAAGGCTGTGAGATTGGGATAGGCTCCATCTGTCCGTTCTATAACGTTGTTCATATGAAGGCTGTGAGATTGGGATAGGCTCCATCTGTCCGTTCTATAACGTTGTTCATCTGAAGGCTGTGAGATTGGGATAGGCTCCATCTGTCCGTTCTCTAACGTTGTTCATTGAAGGCTGTGAGATTGGGATAGGCTCCATCTGTCCGTTCTCTAACGTTGTTCATCTGAAGGCTGTGAGATTGGGATAGGCTCCATCTGTCCGTTCTATAACGTTGTTCATATGAAGGCTGTGAGAGTGGGATAGGCTCCATCTGTCCGTTCTATAACGTTGTTCATATGAAGGCTGTGAGATTGGGATAGGCTCCATCTGTCCGTTCTATAACGTTGTTCATATGAAGGCTGTGAGATTGGGATAGGCTCCATCTGTCCGTTCTATAACATTGTTCATCTGAAGGCTGTGAGATTGGGATACTATAGGCTCCATCTGTCCGTTCTATAACGTTGTTCATCTGAAGGCTGTGAGATTGGGATACTATAGGCTCTATCTGTCCATTCTATAACGTTGTTCATCTGAAGGCTGTGAGATTGAGATGGGCTCTATTTGCCGGATCTATAATGTTATTAACACAGTCTTTCTATTTTGTACCTTATAGATCATATGGATTTTTATGGATTTTCCTTTTCCTTTAGTTT
>CM065717.1:49958288-49963288 GCA_033310375.1 Conus canariensis
CAGTGAAATGATTTATAGATACCACGTCCCATTTGCCCTAATGGACGTCAAACAATCGTCCTCTATTGGATTTCGGTAGGGGAGAGAGACAAAGAGTGGCTTCCCCTGTCACACCTAGCGGCGGACTCTCTCTCTCTCTCTCTCTCGTTCTCTCTCTCTCTCTCTCTCCGTTTGGGGGCGACATGAATATTGAAGACAGCGCCGCCGTGCTGATGGGCATACGTTTTGCTAGACACAATACACACACACACACACACCACACACACACACACACACGCACGCACGCACACACACACACACACACACACACACACACACACACACACACACACGGATCCTCTCCCAGCCTTCTGATAACAAAAAAAACAAAAAACAAAAACAAAAAAATCCTCCTCCTCCTCCGCACTTGATGATCGCCTTTATCAAAGACGCCGCGCGCTTGTCTACTGCAGCCAGCCGAGGACAAGTAGTGCCAGAACCTGCCCCCGCCCCCCCCCCCCCGCCCCATCACCACTCCCCCCACCCTCCACCCTCCCCTACCCTTCCCCCCACCCTCCCGGGAGTGCCTCTCCTGCATTACTGGATTGACAGGCGAGGGCGGGATGTCTGCAACCTATCCCTCATCTATATTTCAATGGCACGGCAAACTGGGGAGGGCACATGAAGGAGAGGAGGGAGGGGGGGGGGGGAGAGGGGGAAGGGGCCGGGGGGGGGGGGGGGGTAATTATACATTTGGCACTCTCATTTTCGACTCGTATCCTAATCATCGCTGTCGTCAATGTCGATAAATAGATAAGTGGCTCTCTATATCAACAGAGACTGGGGGAAGGGGGGGGGGGGGGGGAAGGGGGTCTAAAAAAAAAAAGAGTAAAAAAGAAAAGAAAGAAAGAAAGAAGAAGAAGAATCGATGTCGCAGTTGTATTTTTGTTTTTTTTTTCCGAGTACACTGCCTGATGAGTTCGTCCATAAAAATGTCAGGATTCGTCCTATCTTGTTCTCTCTGCTCCCGAACATACAGTCCCAGGCTGGCTACTTCTTCCTACGCACGCGCGCGCGCGCCCCCCCCCCCCCCCCCTCCACACACACATACACACACACACACACATTATCTCTCTCTGTCTCTCTTTCTCCCTCCCCCTCTCTCTTTCTCTTTCTCCTTCTCCCCCCTCTCTCTCCCCCTCTCTCTCCCTCTCTGTCCCCCCCTCTCTCTCTCCCTCTCTCTTTCTCTCTCTTCCATCCTCTCTCTCTCTCTCTCTCTCCCTCTCTCTCTTCCACACACACACACACACACACACACACACACACACACACACACACACACACACATACACACACACGGACGAACGGACAGACGGACGGACGTAGGGGACACAGACACACGGACACAGTGTGGTGGCACCGTTCTGGCACCGTCAGGCCCGGGGCTCTAATTTGATCAGTGCTGTCCGCAGGGAATGGACGCGGTGACAGGGATGGCGGAGTCTGCGCCACACCCACACCACCGTACGGCCATCAAGAGTCGGGCGTGAAAACACAAGGAAAACCCAGTGTGTGTGTGTGTGTGTGTGTGTGGGGAGGGGGGGGGAGGGGATGGGGTGGAGTGGGGGAGGAAGAGGGGGGTGGAAGGGAGGGGAAGGGAGGGGGAGGAGATGGGATGGGATGACCAGAGCTGCGGAGGACGAGGGTGCGAGAGCGAGAGAGAGAGAGAGAGAGAGAGAGAGAGGGAGAGAGAGAGAGAGAGAGAGAGGGAGAGAGAGAGAGAGAGAGAGAGAGAGGGAGAGAGAGAGAGAAGAGAGAGAGAGAGAGAGAGAGAGAGAGACAGAGACAAGATGATGGGGAGGTCAGCGCCGCTCGGCCCCCCCCCTCTCTCTCTCTCTCTCTTTTCCCCCTCCCCCTGATTCTCACTTCATCAGCAAACAAGGAGAGGGAAAGGAAAGAAGAAGCGGAAAGGTAGCCAGGCATGATGGGAGAGGTGGGTGGATGGGTGGATGGATGGGGAGGGAGGGAGGGAAGTGGAGGGAGAAGGGGAGTGAGGGGGGGGGGGGAAGGGGCGAGAAGCGGAAGTTGGTGTTTTTGGGGTTGGGTTTTTTTTTTTTGGGTGGTGGTGGTGGTGAGCGGCTATTCTTTTTGAAAGGGGGGGGGGGGGGGGTCACGAATAAACAAATGGAAGTGTATAAACAGAGTAAGAGTAACTTCTACACGATGTATATTTGTAAGGCAAAATCGAAAATGAATTCAGGGGATAAAAAGGAAGTGGATTGGATGGATGGCTCGAAGAAATGAATACATTTGTCAAAAATGCAGAAAACTGTTCACATTGTTGTTGTTGTTGTTGTTGTTTTTTTTTTTTATAACTATCATGATTAATACCTAATGTCAATACCTAATATTCTGCGTGAGAAATGGACAGAATGAAGGAAGTAAGGAAAACTGAGTGAACGATATTGAACGATATTGACTGGAAGACACGGGAAACGACCGAATGATGCGCCAAGCTGGCAGCTCTTCAGTCGGCACTACCAGGTAGGCAGCCCGTTGTGTAACCGAGTGTGGACTGTAAAGCGCTTAGAGCTTGGTCTCTAGCCAAGAATAGGCGTTATATGAGTATTCATTATTATTATTATTATTATTATTATATTTGCACTCTGGGTACCCATGAACCTCGAAGCCACAGACTGGCAGGAGCCAGCATAGCTTTGGTTAATAAATAAGAATTGTCTGGAACCAGACAGAAGGAGAAGGAGAACTAAGAACAAGAGAATGCAGTCCAGCAGTAGAAGATTTCAATTTCTTCGAAAATGAATAAATGAATGAATGAATAAAGCTTCAAAAAGGATATGACAATCTATAGCTGCGTGGGAAAAAAAAATCATTTACTGCTATTCATCAAAGTATCTGTACAGACTGCAAGTAAATTTCTCATGCTAAAAATTTACAATGCTATCATAAACTGCATCTGTTAGAGATGACTGGCTTAGGAAAATAGGAAAACAAATGTTACACAGACATCTTTGTGCATCTACATGTGTGTATGCATGTATTTATAGGCCTATGTTATTTTTTCCTGTTTGTGGTTTATTCGTTACATTACTTTTTTTTCTGTCTTATTCATTGAGACTGTTTAGGTCGTTAATCTATAGCTATTGATTTACTCTCTGTTACTTGCATCTATGCTATTCTCTTCTTCATTTTGTTTCTCCAGTTGCTTTCACAGAACCTAAAGAAAATGTTTTTGCATGTACATCAGTAAAATGAACTGAATGGGGAAAGGATATGCAGTGAAACAAACATGAATGCTTTGTGTTAACATGTCAGGTGTGGCTGCTTATTTTCATTTTAATTAAGAAGAAGCCAGCTGCTCATTGATTGAAACACGCACGCGCGAGCGCGCGCGCACACACACACACACACACACACACACCACACACACGCACACACACGCGCGCGCGCGCGCGCACACACATACACATGCGTGTACGTGCACACATATATACATGCACATGCGCGCTTGCGCACACACATGCACGCACACACGCACTTGCGCGCGCACGCGTGCGCAAACATACACGCACAGAGGAAAAGCCTACATTAGTTACATATGCTCTGCTGATTGTGCACGATAACTGTTACAGTTAAACATAGTTTTGTATCATCAATTTATGTATATCATGCATGAATATGCCTATTATATGTGTGAAAATCTCCGCGCGCTGTCCTCTTTCTGCGCATATGTAAGCTCTCCTGTTGCTTGAATAAAATGCGTGGGGAAAAAATTTTACAATTCTTTCATGATCATAATTATTTTTTTTACTATTCATACAAGATTGTTCTTGTGATAATGACGGATGACATTGGGAAGGTCAAAACACACACACACACACAAGACACACACAGACACACACAGACACACACAGACACACACACACGCACACACACACACACACACACACTCACACACACACACACACACACACACACACACACAAATGCAACACACACACACACACACACACACACACACACACACACACACACACTTCAAAGTGTGTACGGATCACAACGAAGACAATGATAGCAACTTAGCCACCATCCATCATATCAAAAATGAATCTAATGGTGGTGAGGGAAAGGGAGGGTAGGGAGGATGAGACACCACAGAAACACCAGAAGAAAGAAATGGAGGGATAGGGATGGAATAGGCAATTGTGGAGGGGGTGGGGGTGGGGGACCACAGAAACATCGTAGGGTGAGAGAGAGAGAGAGAGAGAGAGAGAGAGAGAGAGAGAGGGGGGGGGGAGGGGAGAGGGAAGCGAAAGAGGGGAAGAGAAACAACAGAAACATCGCGAAGTGTGTGAAACGTGACATCAATGAGATGTTTGAACCTCGAGCTGATGAGATAAAACCGAAAAAAAAAAAAAAAAAAAAAATGAAAAGAAGGGCGCGGTGACTTATATTCTGAAATTCCGAGAGTAAAAGCCGAATGCGAGAGATCTGGCGCGCCATCTGTCGTCTGTTCGGAAAGGAAGCAGCTTGGAGTCGTCTCCCTTTCATCTGGCAACAACTGTGACTTGGTCATGTGCTTTTCTCCTCTCTTTTCACATTTCGTTCACTGCATTCTCTCCCCTGATTATGACCCCACGCGCATGGGTTTTACCCAAGCTTTATTTTGAAAGAACAAAAATGTATAAGTTACACTATACAACGAAGAGAAAGAGAGAGAGGAGGGGGGGGGGGGGGGGCAGAGAGAGAAAGAGAGAACGATAGAGAGAGCGGAGGGAGATGGAGGGAAAAGAGAGAGGGGGGTGGGAAGGGAGGGAGGAAGTCAGAGAGAGAGAGAGAGATGTGTGTGTGTGTGTGTGTGTGTGTGAACACCCGCGCACGCATGCATACACACACACACACACACACACACACACACACACCCCTACACACACACACACACACACACACACACACACACACACACACACACACACACTCACCCCTACACACACACACAC
>CM065717.1:49975788-49980788 GCA_033310375.1 Conus canariensis
CAGAGAATGAGGCAGACAGACAGACAGACAGACACAGACAGACAAGAGAGAGAGAGAGAGACAGAGACAGAGACAGGGGCAGACAGAGAGAACGCATGTAAGCCGAACCGAACCGAAAATATCTTTAAACTTACTAACAACAGTGACCGTATACAGATGCATAGAGAGATTTCAGTAACGGATGGTTTGTGACACACACACACACATTCTTGTTCATGCAGCTTTTAAAACATGTTCTATTGGGCTTTAAAGGACAAGCTGTTCATCGGTCAAGATCGTAAAAAGAGTCGTGGGGTTTTTCCCACAGCAGATCATGTGCGTGCCATATTGAGTCGTGGGTTTTTCCCACAGCAGATCATATGCGTGCCATATTGAGTCGTGGGGTTTTCCCACAGCAGATCATGTGCGTGCCATATTGAGTCGTGGGTTTTTCCCACAGCAGATCATGTGCGTGCCATATTCGTTTGCCAGCCACGAAGATGAAAAAGATAACTTTGGGTGAACATGCACCTAAGGACAGGCGCCAGGGATTCTGGGCAGAATGGCGGCAGAGGACAACGTCAACAAACCAACCTCAAAATGAACAAAACAAACATTTCCACACAAATCATTTCACATCCCTGATCTTGGTGGGTTTTTTTTTTGTTTGTTTTTTTTTAATAATTTCAAACTATTTTAGAGCCAGTCCTCAGAAAGGATTAAAAAGGACTTTTTAATTAAAGCCCACAACGGACGACGACAAAGAAAGCAAAAGAAAAGCTGCCGGAGTATATATATAGAGGACAATCTTGACATTCCGTGCGAGAGAGAGAGAGAGAGAGAGAGAGAGAGAGAGAGAGAGGAGAGAGAGAGAGAGAGAGAGAGAGAGAGACAGACAGACAGACAGACAGACAGACAGACAGACAGACAAGAGAGAGGAGAGAGAGAGAGAGAGAGAGAGAGAGAGAGAGAGAGAGAGACAAAGACAAACAGAGACAGAGAGAGTGAGAACGACAGAAAGACAGAAGCATCGGCCTCTAGGACAGGGATAAGATAGGTAAAGGAATGTATAAAGATACATAGGCACGATAAGGGAGCGCACTTTGAAACCAAAATTAGGGCCACTGACAAAAATATGAAAACGACAATATTGTCATCTATGATATGAACGACTGTTTATCATCACTCCTGTCAGATATCTCTAAATTGTAGCACGCAAAAAAAAAAAAAAAAAAAAAAAAAAAACTTGCACGCGCACAGAAATGATAGGCAGAACCGTTGGTTGCACGAGAGAATGGGGGAAGGGGGTGGGGGTGGGGGTGGAGGGACCCCACGAGGGAGAGTGGTAAGTAAGGGGGGGGGGAGGGGGAGAGGGAATACAGTCAGCCTGCAATCTTGAAACAGACGAGTGTCATCAAATATGTCGTTTTTATCTCCTGGTTCTGATTTCCAACGAATGAAGACGATCTTGGTAGCGGTTCACTATCAGTGTAAACCAGATATATATAAGGGTACCGCGCAGGTGGTTGTTGTTGACAAGGAATTCATCCACCAATCCAACCAACTAGGCGGCTGATAACCAAGAAAGCAAGACCAGTTGACCACCGCAGAAGATTCTCTATACCCTCTACTAGGTTCCATATAATGAGTCAGACACTTAAGTTGTTGGTTTTTTTTGTTTCGTTTTTTTTTTTTTTTTTTTTTTTTTTTTTTTTACTAAACATTGCATGGTGTAATACTACACTCATTTATGTCTGTTGCTGCCAGTTTCTCCATCAACGGTTGTATAATTATTTACCTGATACTAATTTTTCCCACAATTTAAGTTCATTCCGTTTTGGTGAACTATCACTCTTCAGTTCTCTCTCTCTCTCTCTCTCTCTCGGTGCGTGTAGTGTGTGTGTGTGTGTGCGTGCATGCATCCGTGCGTACGTGCTTGCTTGCGTGTGTGCATGAGTGCATGTGTGGGCGCGCGAATGTGTTTATATGTGAGTGGGTGGATGGGTGGGTGGGTACCTGCGTCTCCATTATATTATCATCTAGTACCGCACACCCCAACAACCTCCCATGACGAATACCGTTGCACATACTGGATCAACAGAAAAACAAACAAGCAAACGTAAAAAAAAAAAAAAAAAAAAGTTCAAAAACAAGACCACGCAACAAAACGATATCGCTTAGACATAACCGCCCACCACACCATCCCCCACCTTTCCCCACCCCACCCCCTCAAACATCTCTCTCTCAGAGAGAGAGAGAGAGAGAGAGAGAGAGAGAGAGACAACAACAATAATAACGATGAACAAAAGCGGTCTACTTTCTTTGTAGCACAATATCGTACGTCGTGGGTTGTTATCTCCTTCGGCACGTAAACTTGCGTTCAAGAGTCAGGGTATTTTAGTATAGGGGGCCGATAGACCCAAGAGATAACCCAAGGCTCGGTCGTACTTTCATCCGGTTCGCCTGCGCCGTGCCAGGTGGAACGTCGCGTTCGTACTGCTGATTGTCGAAGCCTAGAACAAGGTCTCGGGGAGGTCTTGACAAGATTTCTTAGCTCCTGATAACCGGTAAGGTAATGATGTTGCTCCTAGCCCAGCCGACCGCAAAGGGCCATCCATATCAGGGCTGTCAACGCGCTGAAGTCGACTCACCAGTCTCTCTCCTGATAACAACTCCACCAGGGACCCAGAAGAGCAGAACTGGACGAAAGCCGCTAGTTGTAATGATGATGATGATGATGATGATGATGACGATGATGATGATGACGACGATGATGATGATGATGATGACGATGATGATGATGATGATGACGATGACGATGATGATGATGATGATGATGACGACGATGACGATGATAATGATGGTGATGATGACTGTCATTGCTGCTGTAATTTGACAAGGTCGGATGAGGTCAGCCCTTGGCTGATAGGTACGTATACACACCGCCTGTAAACGGTAGCGGTGGGACTAAAACACTTCCTCGTAATCAATCAATCGGCGGTGATGATTAATTAGTCACATTCCTGGACTTGATTGCCAGTCATCTCATCACAAGACACGAGCAGGGGGCGGAGATTTTACGTGTTGTTATTTTCTTCTTTTTTTTTTTTTTTTTTTTTTTTTTTTTTTTTGGGGGGGGGATAGTGCCTTAACATGTTACTGTTGTGTATCTATTAATAGAGCTTACGCTCTCTCTCTCTCTCTCTCTTAGTATGTCAGTTTGGAGAGCTTTTAGTTTTACAGTATAATCTCTCTCTCTCTCTCTCTCTCTCTCTCTCTCTCTCTCTCTCTCGCTTTCTTAATATCTGTCACTCTGGAGAGCGTTTATTTCTCTCTCTCTCTCTCTCTCTCTCTCTCTCTCTCTCTCTCTCCTTCCCACTCCCTCCATTACAGACTGTGACAAGGAGAGAGAGAGAGAGAGAAGAGAGAGAGAGAGAGAGAGAAGGAGAGAGAGAGAGAGAGAAGGAGAGAGAGACGAGAGAGGGAGAGGGGGGGGGGGGAGGTCAGACAGACGGTAAAAATACTTTTTTTCATACTGACGGACGTTATGCAAAAGCGATAAATAAAAAAAAAAAAAACAGAAAGAAAGAAAGAAAGGGAAGGGAGCAGGGGGGAGGGGGGGGGGGGCAGCAAGAAGAAAATTAACAAGTCCATAAATATCTTCGAAAGTACAAAAAGAAACCATCTCTCTCTCTCTCTCTCTCTCTCTCTCTCTCTCTCTCTCTCTCTCTCTCTCTCTCTCTCTCATCCCCAACCCCCACCCTCCTCTCTCTCTCTCTCTCCCGCGACAAATCCCCCACCCACCCACCATCACCCCGCTACAACAACAACAACAACAACAACAACAACAACAACTATCGCCCATCCTCTTGTTCTCATCCGCCGTCTTATTATTAAAGCGTTTGTCTGTCTGTCTTCCTTTGTTGTCTGTCTTCCTTTGTTGTCTGTCTGTCTTCCTTTGTTGTCTGTCTGTCTTCCTTTGTTGTCTGGCTGCCTTCCTTTGTTGTCTGTCTGTCTTCCTTTGTCGCGGAGAGAGCGAAAAGCGGAGCTCTCCCAACCGCAAAACAAAACAACAAAGCCCACAGGGGGCCGGGAGACGGAGAGGGTGGTGAGGGAGGGGGGCGATGAGGAGGGAGGAGAGAAGAGAGGAAGAGAGTTGGTATGGCGGGAGGAGGGGGGGAGGGGGGGAGGGGCTAGGGAAGGGAGAGGAGAAAGAAAGAAAAAGACCCCCCCCCCCCCTTCCTTCCCTCAACCTCTCCCGTCAACCCTCTCGAGAGCGAGCCAGAGCCAGAGCCCGAGCCCGAGCCCGACGAGATGGTTCAAGCGTTCATTTTGAGTAATTTCCTTTCTGGACAGCGTCTTGACAACAGACGGCCACCGTCGGGGAAGACTTGACGGGGGACAAAAGGAAACGCAAGCCCGAAGGAAGCCGGCGCTCGAGTGTCTTGGAGACTAATCTAAATTCCATTTTGCAGCATTGAAAGGCAGGGCAGGCCGGGCGTGGAGGAGGGGTGGTTCATAATTCATGGGCAGGGATCTTGAGGCTGTCACTTGATTATCTTAAGTGTCCGTTTTCAGACCGACTTGCTTGCGCGGCCCCCCGCCCGCCCGCCCGCCCGCCGCGGCTACTTCAGCAGGGCTCGTCGTGAAGCCTTGAAGCTGGGCTGGGCTGGGCTGGGCTGGGCTGGCTGGCTGGCTGGCTGGCTGGCTATTGACAGACAGCTCCAACCCCCGCAACTGTACCGTCTTGTTGCCGGGTTTGTCGATGACAATTAGTATTACCACGGCGACAACGGCTGCCACAACAACAACACTTACTTACATACACAATGTGTATGTATGTATGTGTGTATATATGTATATATATAATTATATCTATGTATATAATTATATATATATATATATATACACACACACACACCATACATACATAAAAAGAGAGAGAGATCTGTTTGTAGACAGATAAATAGATACGTATGCAGACAGGCACAGACAGACGGACAAACAGATAGACAGACAGA
>CM065717.1:49985788-49988288 GCA_033310375.1 Conus canariensis
GGGGGGGGGGGGGGGGGGGGGGGGGGGAGGGGGGGGAGGGGGGAGGGGAGCTGCCCTAGAAACATACAACTGCAACAAAGAAAAGCTATTTGGTTTTCAAGCAGGTGTTTGTGACAGACAAAAGATAGAGGGGGTGGCGGGTGGGGACAGAGAGGGAGAGGGAGAGAAAGACAGAGAGAGAGGGAGAGGGAGAGAGAGAGACAGACAGACAGAGACAGAGACAGAGAGAGAGAGAAAAAAAACGGGGAAGAAGAAGAAGAGGAAAGAGAGAGAGAGAGAGAGAGAGAGAGAGAGAGAGAGAGAGAGAGAGAGAGAGAGAGACAGACAGACAGACAGACAGACAGTCAGAGACAGAGAGACTGAGCGACACACACACACACACACACACACGCGCGCGCGCGCGCGCGCGCGCGCGCGCGTGCGCACACACACACAAAGACTGACAAAGAAAGAGCGGAGGGGAGACAAACTAGTGTCAGAGCCAAGAACGGAGCTCGTTCGTTTAGGATCATGACATCCACGGGCTGGCTAGGGGGCGTCTGCAGATCGCCCTGATACGTCTTTGTCGGCCGACAGGAAACGGAGAGTGGCAATTATGGCAGGTAAACCAAGACACCTGAACCAGGGGAGCCTCGGGCCCGACAGAAAACCATCCCCGGCCGTGCTGCAGGATCTCAATGACTGCTGGATCAACAATGACTGTAGGATCAACGATGACTGTTGGATCAACAATGACTGCTGGATCAACAATGACTGCTGGATCACAATCACTCCTGGATCACAATGACGGCAGGATCTCAATGACTGCAGATGAACAATGACTGCAGGATCAACAATGACGGCAGGATCTCAATGACTGCAGGATCTCAATGACTGCAGGATGACAATGACGGCAGGATGACAATGACTGCAGGATCTTAATGACTGCAGGATGACGACTACAGAATGACAATGACTGCAGGATCTAAATGACTGCAGGATGACAATGACTTCAGGATCACACTGACTGCAGTATGACAATGACTGTCGGATCACAATGACTGCAGGATCGTAATGACTGCAGGATGACAATGACTACAGGATGACAATGACTGCAGGATGACAATAATTGCAGGATCTCAATGACTGCAGGTTCTCCGTGACTGCAGGATCTCAATGCATGCAGGATGACAATGACTGCAGGATCACAATGACTACAGAATTTCAATGACTGCAGGATCTCAATGACTGCAGGATGACAATGACTAGCTCAGGTGTTCAAGGAGCTATGTCGATTCAGTCCGTGTTGTTTATAGCCCAGTCGACCGCTAGGGGCCATTTCAAGGCTGTCAAATCAGATCCGTACACAGAAGATTAAAAGAGAGAGAGAGAGAGAAGAAGAAGAAGATGAAGAAGAAAGAAAGAAAGAAAGAAAGAAAGGAAGACAGAAAGAAGGAAAGAAAGAAAGAAGAAGAAGAAGAAAAGAAAGAAAGAAAGAAGAAGAAGAAGAAGAAGACCTTATAAGGACAATTATATATGGTCCTTGTTTCTCTCAAGCAGAAAAATGAGGTGAAGATCTCGAGTCGGTTTTTGTTGTTGTTTGTTTGTTTGTTTGTTTTCCCGTTATATTTACAGAAATAAATACTAGTAAGACGCGTTTAGAGAAAGAATCTTAGTCCTGTGAATATTTCATTGTCAAGCATTTCCAAAAAAAGCATCTGAAGTTCTTAAGATCTCGTAAGTTTTATGCTTGTTGACGCAAACGAACATGTGCTTTGGAACAGTTTTAGCAACTGAAGAGAAGCTACTAAGATCGGGTCAGTTTTAGCCTTGGACTCAAAGAAAGATGAGTCCTGGAAACATTCGTCATTTGACGTCAGCAATTTTAGAAACTGAGCCCGATAAGTTTGATACTTTTGATTTCAACAAGGATGAGTCTTGTGGGCGTTTCACTTGTGACTCTACCTGTTTTAGCGACAAAAGTAAGATTCTTAATTCTAAGAAATCAAGATGAACATATCTTGAGCAGTCCACAAGCCCTTGAACAGTTCAATATTTATGACATTTCGACACGTTTTAGGAAAGCGTGTCCTGTCTTTCCAAATCCCATATTTTAATCATTTGAAAAACAATGTTTGAATAGTGCAATATTTGTTTGTTTGCTTCTCGATGTGCAAAAACATTTGAGATAAGCGTATGGAATACTTTTATGATTTGCAATACTATTAGCTCTAACAAGCAGTAATCCTGAGTCGCCGCCAATGTCGTACTTTTTTCACCCTCGCAACACACGTTCGCAGGGTTTTTGTAAGCTGAGAACACATGAATTAAGAATCTGTAAATATTCGCGATACTATTTCCGTTCTGTTGCTGGAGATGTGTTGCTTGAGAAGATCCCCTCCCCAATTCTCTCTCCCCCCCCCCCCCCCCCCGGCCCTCCCCGCTCTCTCCCCCCCTCTTATAAAACCTTCGGGCAAGTTCTAGATGAAAAACGTACGTTGGACTCTTGATCAACAATGCA
>CM065717.1:49990788-49993288 GCA_033310375.1 Conus canariensis
TTTTCCACAGTCTTCCGGCAGACATGACCATACCAAACTGGCTGTCTCAGCCGCTCTGTACACATGCTTGCTTGTTTGTTTGTTTGCTTGCTTGTTAAGCGTAACGAGAGACCACGAACATGTATAATGTGAAACTAATACATTCATTGGGTATTCAGGTTAATAACAAGAAACGACTACAACATAAACTACAGCAAAAAAAAAAAAAATTAACAGTGGTGTTACTGATGTTAATATATGAAAGCGAATGAATAAACGAACGTCCCAAATATGGAGAGACAGAGACAGACAGACAGACAGACAAAGATAGACAGACGGACAGACAGAGAGACAGACAGGCAGAAAGAGAGAGGGTATGTGTGTGTGTGTGTATGTGTGTGTGACACAGACAGAAAGAGAAGAGAGAGAGAGAGAGAGAGAGAGAGAGAGAGAGAGAGAGAGAGACAGACAGACAGACAGACAGACAGACAGACAGAGACGGAGGCGAAAAAACAAACGAAACAAAAACAAAACAAACAAAACGAGAAACAAACACACAAACGAAGCCAAAACACACCGTCCCCAAACGAACCAACCAACAAACCAACCATACCACACCACACCACACCACACCACACCACGACACCACACCACACCACACCACACCACACAAACCAACACACCTTCGTTCATCAACAGGAGACCACCCCCACCATCAGGGACTTTGAGGAGGGTCATCATCAAACAAGACACCCAAAGGATATTTTCTGCGAAGACTGCCCATCCAGGGAGTCAGGGTTGGAGCTGTCGAAGACGTCCCCCTTCAGGAGCCCATGCATGCCGTCCTGCAGACCCGGGGACTTGGGCGAACTTCGCTCCGGCAGCAGAGGCGGCGACGGAAGCCGGCTGTCGTACAGGTTGTCGTGGAACCGGAAGCTGAAGAGGTCCGAGCGGTGCAGGCTGGGATTGGTGATGGCCACGGAGGTGGGCAGGACCGGGGGGAGGTAAGGGTGGGGGAAGTGGGAGGGGAGGACCGGGTGCCTGTCCGCGACCTCCCCCAGCATGCTGGGCAGGCTGACCATGGGGCTGTCCTGCAGGAGGGCGGTCTTGGCCCGGGGAGACAGGCGAGTGTCCGTCACCTTGGTGCGCTTCTTCTTGGGCACGTTGGAGACCACCAGAGGCAGAGCCTCCGTCTGCTCAGGCTCCACGGGGAAGACAGGGGGCAGAAGACCCGCGGGCATGTAGCTGTAAGGGTAGTGAGGGGGGAAGGGGAGAGCGGAGCTCGTGTGGGGCTTGATCAGGTCCGAGCCCTCGCTGCGGTGGAGAGGCTCGAAGGCGCTGATCTTCTCCGGCAGGCGGTTGTGGCTGAACCGCTCCAGGAAGTTGAGGTGGTCCGGGTACGGGACGATCATGTCCGGGGTCCTCTCCGTCTGGGAGTTGGACACCGTCTCTCTCAGGGCTTCGCGTTCCGGCCTGGGCCGTGGGGCGCCCAGCGTTAGCGGGAAAGGCTCTGGCAGTTTGTTGGACTGAGACGATGGCAACTGTTGTTGGGCAGGTGGTTGCTGCTGTTGTTGTTGTTGCTGCTGCTGTTGCTGTTGTTGTTGCTGTTGTTGTTGCTGTTGCTGTTGTTGTTGCCGCTCTTGCTGCTGTTGCTGCTGCTGCCGCTCTTGCTGCTGCTGTTGTTGTTGTTGTAGTTGTTGAGACTGCTGGTTGTGGGATTCTGATTTGACGGGTTCTGGGCGCTGTTGGTCGTTCATGACGGCAGCGTGTTTCTCCAGAACAGTGCTCAGAGCAGAGTCCACGGCTTCTGCCACAGCTTCGATGATCTCGGTCTTGAGCGTCATGGCGGCCTGCTGGAGACCTGCCGGCGGGGGCCCGGCCGGAACTGCCGCAGTGCCGTTCTGTGGGCCGAGACTGTCCCTGGTCTTCATCAGGCGGTTCAGGCTGACCAGCTCTTCCCCTAGAGGCTTGGCATTGAAACGGAACGGGGTGGACATCAACGGTCCCGGCTCGTCCCTGGCTGGGTGAGCGCGTGGACTCAGTCTGTTCATGAACGGCGACACCGCAGGGTCTTTCTCCCTTTGAGACACTCGCAGAAAATTGTCCTGAACCGGGCTGTTTGTCTTCTCGCTCTCTGCGTCTTCATGGTTGTTGCTGAGGTCCTTGTCCTCCTCTTCCTCCGAGTCGGACTGGGAGGAGATCTGGTGGAAGCTTCTTTCCACAGCGTGCAGCTGTTCCTGAAGGTGACGGATGTGCTCCTGGAGAACCATCTTGCGGTATTTGTTGTCAGGCGCCAGGAGAGACTTGACATCATGTTGCTGCGGCTGAGGCTGCTTCCGTTTCTGCCTCTTCATCTCGTAGCTGCTTTGGGAGAACGATTCGAAACCTGCTTGTGGCGACTGGCGAATGGTGGTGAGGATGTTCTCCACGCGTGCTCGTTTGGCTTCTTTGGAATCTGACGGGTTCTGGTGATCGGCCAGCTCTGTCGTGGTGTCGTGCTCCGCGTCGTTCTCCTTCTGGG
>CM065717.1:49998288-50000788 GCA_033310375.1 Conus canariensis
CACACACAGATGAGGAAAGGAGGTCAGGGATAGGCTAGGGAAGGAGGAGGAGGAGGAGGTGGGGAGGGAGGGGAAGATAAGGAAAGAAAGAAAAAGAAAAGGAAAGAGAGGGGGCGGAGGAGGGGAGGGAAGGAGAGAGAGAGAGGGAGGGAGGGAGGGAGGGAGGGGAAGAAAGAGAAAGACACAAAGTCAAGACGCATCGATCATCAACACCCCCTCTGCCCACACACAGGCCCCACCCCCATATCCTACCTGTCTTTTCTTTTCTTCTTCTTCCTTTTCTTTTCTTTTTTTTTCTTCTTCTTTCTCTCTCATTCTCCTCAGCCTGCCACAGAAGACTGACAGTGGGAATAATGCATGAGGGGCAAGAAAACCCTTCTTTAAGAGAGACTCTGAATGTTTCATCCACCTATTCTTCAAACTCACCACGACTCTCGGCAGGGAGAGACTGTACGACTGTGGGACGGGGACAGAGGGGGGAGGGGGGGGGGAGAGAAAAAAGAAAGAAAGAGAGTGCTGCTGGTGTGTGTGTGTGTGTGGATGGGGAGGGGAAGTGAGGGTTGGGGGTGTGGGTGGGTGGGGGTGGGTAGTGGGTGGGTGTGGGGTGGTGGGGTGGGGGGTGCCGTCTTGGAGTCTTCAAGACTGCATGCACGGTAGAGAGTCTTTGTGGGCCAGTTCTGGCACCAGGAGGATCAGACGGCTGACTGCAGGATGCGCTGCTTTCCTACTGCTAGCTGTCAGCGGGGTGGCACTTCAGTTGTTGTTGTTGTTGTTGTTGTGTTGTTATCTGGTTGCCAGGGAAACCGGGAACTGATACAATGCGTGCGTGTGTGTGTGTGTGTGTGTGTATGTATGTGTGTGTGTGTGTGTGTGTGTGTGTGTGTAGAGAGAGAGAGAGAGAGAGAGAGAGAGAGAGAGGAGAGAGAGAAAGAGGCAGAGACAGAGAGACAGACAGACAGACAGACGAACAGGTAGAGGGAGAGAGAGAGACAGAGAGAGTGAGAGAGAATACTATGGTATATCAGCTCAATATAATATGAACAGAAAATATGACTGAGAGAGAGAGACAGAGACAGAGAGACAGATTAGGAAAGACAAACACAGAGACAGACAGACAGACACACAGACACTAAGAAACAGAAAGACGGAAATATTGAGAGAGAGAGGAGAGAGAGAGAGAGAGAGAGAGAGAGAGAGAGAGAGAGAGAGAAAGAGATTCAGAGAGAAGAGAGAGAGAGAGAGAGAGAGAGATTCAGAGAGAGAGAGAGATAGAGGCACATACCAACAAACAAAAAACCCATCCTCTTTTTTTCTCAGAAAAAAAAAAAAAAAAGATCAACGCTATGTGTACCGTGAACCATATGCTACAGGAACGTCCTAGTAGAACACCTGCGCCACTACTTCAAAAGTACTTCAACAGATAGGGGAGACAAGCCGCGACCACCCACCAAGACATTGTCTCGAGCGATCAGGGGCGAAGCGAAAAGCGTCATCTGGCGACGACACCCCAAGACGAGCTACAAGGTGATATGGGCCATATTTCATTTATCTCCACACACACACACACACACACACACACACAGAACTGCACTCGTTAGTTCTCTCATCTTTTGTGAGGTGTCAGTGAGGCCCCATTAGCCTTGGACATTGTCAGTCAGTCAGTATACTTGCAAAGTCGTGAAGTCTTGAATTATGAAGAGTACTTGACGGACACGCTGACGGTGTAGTTATCGAAGTAGGCCAGGTTATTTTTAGAGACCTTATTTCATGCCTTCCACGGTGATTAGCGTGTCTCGTCGCCTCGTTTTCTTCTTCTTCTTCTTCTTCTTCTTTTTAAGTCTGTCCCTACTCAATGATCTGTTGTGCTGTTTGCTGGGTCTCTGTCTCTGTCTCTCTCTCGTTCACACACACACACACACCACACACACACACACACACACACACACACACATAATTACACACACACACACATACACACACACACACGTATCACACACATACACACACACACACACACACACATCACACACACACACACACACACACACACACACACACACACAAAAGCGCGCGCGTGCGCGCACGCACTCGTGCACGCACGCACATAATCAATATGATTGTGTAATTGATTACAAGTGTGATGTAGAAAAAAAAAAGAATTATCCAATACATGCTGAGTGAGAAATTGTCTTCTGTCTTGTGCTTTTAAATCTTCAACTTGTTAATTGCCGTATCACAGAAGACATCGGTATGAATTATTACATTAACTAAACAGTTAAGTGAACAACTCAGACTAAATAATCAACAGCACATGTCAATACCGGGCTCGGAAAAAGCACAGAGAACTACTGAAATACATGTTTGAAAGTAAATAATGAAAAGCCAAACTGAAAGTTCATTTATCTACTTATCAGTCAGTTTTATGTATAAAGCAATAGATTTCTGGGGGAAAAACAATAGTGGCCATTTGCAATAGTCTCAAAATATAACTATCCGTAGG
>CM065717.1:50008288-50010788 GCA_033310375.1 Conus canariensis
CTTCCTTTGTATGGGTTCTGCTCTCAGACACTTTCGAACGATGCGCCTTGTTTGTCCGTGTCAAAGTATTAACACGTGAACATAAAGAAATGAACAAGGAAAAAAAGAACACTGAGTAGTCAGGAGAACAAATACACAACGTCGAAAATGTTTGTAGTACTCGCTTGATTAATTCACTGGTGTAGTTTTACTTATTAAAATAAGATAAAAATAACAAAAAAACAAAAAAGTCGAGTTGTGTTATCCAAGCATAGATCAAGTCCCACCAACACAAGGCAAGCTTGAGAAGAGCGACTGGTAGCGAGTGTCGCTAGTCGAACGGCTGCTGCCTGCACTGTCACTTGAAGCTTGGTCAGGTCTCATTGTATTATCAGGCGCTGGCGCCCTCCTCCTCCTTCCTCCTCCTTCTCCTCCTCTCGCTCCTCCTTCCACGCGGCTTTCTTGTCGCAGGTGTCGCACGGGTACAGCACACGATGTCCGCGCTGTCTGGAGGGTCGCTCTCTCTTTCTTCTCCCTCTCCGTCCCCCACCACCCCTCTCTCTCTCTCTCGCTCTCTCTCTCTCTCTCTCTCTCAGACTCTCGGCCTCGCTCGCTCGCTCGCTCGCTCGCTTCTCCTTCAAGCCGGTGAGAATTTCCGTTGCAAGCCGCCGCCCCCCGTTTATCCACAGACCACTTGCTCCCTCTTGCCGCGCGTGCTTGGGGCGGAGTCTGTGCGCGAGCTGTCAAAGGGTAAGGCTCAGGAAGACCGCCCGTCTTTCTCAGTCGCCGCAGAGACGGCGGCGCCGATTGGCTTGAAGGCAGCGCGTGCACGTCGCGAGTCATCACTCAAGACACGCGCTTGTTGACACACTCCCGGGAGCAAGTGACACCACAAGACCCCACACGCTGGGCACTGACACTCGGAGTCCGGGGTGCTGTTGGACAGGGAGGAGAAAGGGTGGTGTGGTGTGGGTTGGGTAGGTTGGTGGTTGGTTGGCTGGCTGGGGGTAGGGCCTACCCTTACTACCTCTTAAGGAGGCTCGCTCGCATCGTCGTTGTCATCGTCGTCACGGTCGTGGTGGCAGACATCTTTGGTCGGAAGATCGTCGTCGCCTGGCCTCTGTTGTCCCCGCCGCTCTCTTACTATTCGCCGGTCGCGGGTCTGGCACCAGTTGGCCGTTTAAGGTCATCTGACAGCAGCAGCAGCAGCAGTAGCAGCAGCAGCAGCAGCAGCAAGCAGGAGCAGCAGCAAGCAGGAGCAGCAGAGCCGGTTGCCTATCGTCATGCCTGTACCGTACCATGGCTGGCATCATTGTGTGTGGTGTGTGTGTGTGTGTGTGTGTGTGTGTGGTATGTCACTGACGCCAGAACAGCTTTCCTCTTCCCAACTCGGCGGCAGGGACGACAGACAGACAGACAGATTAGCCCGACTGCCACCGACAGACCTCACTGCGTGCTGTGTTCCAAGCCTGTGGAGAGAGAGAGAGAGAGAGAGAGAGAGGCCCGGTGGTTGGGTCCAGTAGTTGGGACAGATGTGATGTAGGTCAACATTTTGGCGAGTCGAAGAAGAGCGGGCAGGGAGATGGGGGGGGGGGGGGGGGGTGGGCGGGCGGAGGGGGTTGTAAAAGGAGGGGAGGGGGACGAGAGGGAGGCGTAGTGGGGGGGGGGGGGGGGGGGGGGGGGGGGAAGGGGGGACGGAAGTGGGTGTTTTATAGTTGGGGTCAGTCTACCTCATGTCCATTTTCGTTTCCAGATCGGGAGGTCGCTGAACAATGCTGTCAATAGTGCCAAAAGCGCATGCATGGGTGCTTCTAAAAGAAATCCGAATAAAAAAAAAAGTCCACTGCCAATCGCGTCTTGGGCCCATTGGCCCTGTGGTCCTGATTCTCTCTCTCTCTCTCTCTCTCTCTCTCTCTCTCTCTCTCACACACACACACACACACACACACACACACACACACACACACACACACACACCAAACACACACACACACACACACACACACACACACACACACACACACACACACACACTTACTGAAACAATTTATTGTCAGATTAACTCATGGTTGTACTGACATTTAAGAAAACATTATGAAAAGAATGTCACTTTTTTATTCAAAGAAAAGGAACATAATAAACACACGAATACGCGAGCGGCGCGCGCGCGCGCGCGCACACACACACACACACACACACACACACACACACACAACACACACACACACACACACACACACACACACACACACACTTGATTGGGCTGTCCTCTTTTAAGCAGCAACTGACTGACTAGCCACTTATCCGCTCCCGTCGGAGAGACAATAGTTCTGAATGGAGGTTCTGGTCAGATTGCAGCCCCCCCCCCCCCCCCCTTCTCTTCCCTGTCTTCCTCTCTTCTCTCCATCCTCCAGGACTTGCTCTTGACTTCTGTCTTCCGTCTTTTATGTCTTTCTATTTTGTTTTGTTTTAAGATGGGAGGAGGGAAGGGGGGGGGGGGGATGTATAACAAAGCAAACGG
>CM065717.1:50015788-50018288 GCA_033310375.1 Conus canariensis
TTCTACTGCCGCACCCAACCCTAGGGACTCAACCCATGAGGATGCTCGCCAATGCCCTGACGTCCTCTGGACTTGACAATTGGTTCTAACCCGCCCCAGAAGAAGAAGAAATGAACATCTACAACTACAACGAATGGAGACAACTTTAACGACTACCACCGTCGAATAACAACAATGACCATCCGCACCACGAACATCTCTTAAATCCAGTGACACCAAAGACTACCGTGAATGAAAGACATGTCCCTAAAAGCTTTCGCTATGAGGACGTAAATCTCAACTATTATCGCTCTCACCCTTCTTTCCCCAACGCTGTTGTAGCCACTTTCACCCTTCTTTCCCCAACGCTGTTGTAGCCACTTTCACCCTTCTTTCCCCAACGCTGTTGTAGCCACTTTCACCCTTCTTTCCCCGCCGCTGTTGTAGCCACTTTCACCCTTCTTTCCCCAACGCTGTTGTAGCCACTTTCACCCTTCTCTCCCCAACGCTGTTGTAGCCACTTTCACCCTTCTTTCCCCGCCGCTGTTGTAGCCACTTTCACCCTTCTTTCCCCAACGCTGTTGTAGCCACTTTCACCCTTCTTTCCCCAACGCTGTTGTAGCCACTTTCACCCTTCTTTCCCCAACGCTGTTGTAGCCACTTTCACCCTTCTTTCCCCGCCGCTGTTGTAGCCACTTTCACCCTTCTTTCCCCGCCGCTGTTGTAGCCACTTTCACCCTTCTTTCCCCACGCTGTTGTAGCCACTTTCACCCTTCTTTCCCCACGCTGTTGTAGCCACTTTCACCCTTCTTTCCCCGCCGCTGTTGTAGCCACTTTCACCCTTCTTTCCCCGCCGCTGTTGTAGCCACTTTCACCCTTCTTTCCCCAACGCTGTGTAGCCACTTTCACCCTTCTTTCCCCCGCTGTTGTAGCCACTTTCACCCTTCTCTCCCCCGCTGTTGTAGCCACTTTCACCCTTCTTCCCCGCCGCTGTGTAGCCACTTTCACCCTTCTTTCCCCAACGCTGTTGTAGCCACTTTCACCCTTCTCTCCCCAACGCTGTTGTAGCCACTTTCACCCTTCTTCCCCACGCTGTTGTAGCCACTTTCACCCTTCTTTCCCCACGCTGTTGTAGCCACTTTCACCCTTCTTTCCCCAACGCTGTTGTAGCCACTTTCACCCTTCTTTCCCCCGCTGTTGTAGCCACTTTCACCCTTCTCTCCCCGCCGCTGTTGTAGCCACTTTCACCCTTCTTTCCCCAACGCTGTTGTAGCCACTTTCACCCTTCTTTCCCCCAACGCTGTTGTAGCCACTTTCACCTCTTCTCCCCCGCCTGTTGTAGCCACTTTCACCCTTCTTTCCCCAACGCTGTTGTAGCCACTTTCACCCTTCTTTCCCCAACGCTGTTGTAGCCACTTTCACCCTTCTTTCCCCAACGCTGTTGTAGCCACTTTCACCCTTCTTTCCCCAACGCTGTTGTAGCCACTTTCACCCTTCTTTCCCCACGCTGTTGTAGCCACTTTCACCCTTCTTTCCCCCCCCTGATGTAGCCACTTTCACCCTTCTTTCCCCAACGCTGTTGTAGCCACTTTCACCCTTCTTTCCCCAACGCTGTTGTAGCCACTTTCACCCTTCTTTCCCCAACGCTGTTGTAGCCACTTTCACCCTTCTCTCCCCAACGCTGTTGTAGCCACTTTCACCCTTCTTTCCCCGCCGCTGTTGTAGCCACTTTCACCCTTCTTTCCCCAACGCTGTTGTAGCCACTTTCACCCTTTTTCCCCAACGCTGTTGTAGCCACTTTCACCCTTCTTTCCCCGCCGCTGTGTAGCCACTTTCACCTTCTTTCCCCAACGCTGATGTAGCCACTTTCACCCTTCTTTCCCCAACGCTGGTGTAGCCACTTTCACCCTTCTCTCCCCGCCGCTGTTGTAGCCACTTTCACTCTTCTATCCTGCGCTAGCGAAATTACTTCCACCCTTCGTTTCCCGCCGCTAGCGTAGCCCCCCCCCCCCCCCCCCCCTCTTCTCTCCGACCTTCATCTCTTCTTTGGTTCTCTAGTAATGATATGAGCGTCGCGTGTGACTCCGATTCGTGATAGAAGGGTAATCACACCGTCTGATAGGATTTTAATCCTACTCGTCATTCACGTCTGTCTGACTGTCGGTCACAGGAGAGTTCTGCTGCAAGGGTTTGTCTTGCAATGTTCCCAAGAGTTCGAGCTAAGATGGCGTCGTGTGTGTGTGTGTGTGTGTGTGTGTGTGTGTGTGTTGAACTTGGATTCGTCGGCTACCGCAAAAGTCGTTGGTTTGGGTTTTCAGGAAGATTCACGTGTTCTGTCCAACGAAAGAGACAAACAAATCACAAGACAAAACACGACGCGTTTCGACCTCTTTGGTCTTCTTCTTCAGGCAAGACAAACAACAATTAAGACACCGAAAACGAAGAACGAACTTTTAAATTCAAGACAGTGAACACGAAGAACGAACTTAATAATCAAGAGAATGAAAACGAAGAAATGTCA
>CM065717.1:50023288-50025788 GCA_033310375.1 Conus canariensis
AATATGCCAGTCCTGTATGAGAGCCTTTTGATGCCATTATGGTCAGGAGGTGGGCGACTAGACAGGTGCGACACAGTATCAGGCAAACCCCCGGTGTGGATACTATAGCGAACGAACCGAAGTGGCCAACTCGAACGAAGATGACCGGGACTGACCATCCTGTACAACCTTCATCATCAGCTCATCGTCGTCAACGCCAAGTGTCCCTCGACCACCCATCTACAGAGAACAAACCGAAGACAGTTCCACCCCTACGCTGTCCACTCTCACAGGACTCAGGACTCTACACCACCAGACAAGCTTCCTCCCTCCCCCCCCCCCCCCCCCCGTACAGTTCCAGAGTGGAATGGACTCCCGGAGGAGGATAACTGTGCTTCTTCTCCGGAGCAGTTTACTTCCGTCCTCAACAAACATTTCCACAAACCAGACAGCCGCCCCCCTCCCCCCCTCCCCCCCTCTTCCCACTCATAAGGAAGGTCGATGAAGGCTGGGGATGTGCAGGTCGGGTGTATTCCCAAGGGACGCTACCGTAGCCGGAGAGGCCCGGTTAGAGTCGTGAAACTATCAATGTCTTCTTTTGCAACATCCCCCAGTTATCCGTGGCGTCTTCCATCAGTTGAATGACGTTGGCCTTTAAAGCCTTAAAAAAAAACACACAAAATAAACAAACAAACAAACAAACAAATAAAAAAACCCACCACACACACAAAACAGAAATACCTCCGCTTCCCTTCCCTAGCTCTCCCTACTCCTCCCCCCTCCCACCCTCTGCCCCCCCCCCCCTCCCGCTCGTCGTCCCTACATCTCTTCCCCTCCCCTGTTCACTTTCTCCTTAGGTCTATGTTCCCGAATTCACACCTACATCTCCCCATCACCTCTTCCAGTTGGTTTTCAGAGGTCCTTAGACCTAGGCTTCCTTCTGGTCTGTGTTTTCCCCAAGAGCTGTTTCCTTGCAAACAACAGGCCCCCAGATCAGTGGTCTCCCACGTCTTTGTTTCTTCGCGTCAGTGTGTGTATCCCAGATCTATATTCCCGTCCAGGTGTTTTCGGGTCAATATTCTCTCGGGTCCAAACCCCTCACTCGCCCCGTCCCTTTCCTCTAGCCGTTACGCCCCCTGCCCCATTCTCCACAGCTCTTCATAGGTCTGCACTGGAAATCTGTGGCTATATCCGCAGCAAGCGAAACACACACACACACACACAACACACACACACACACACACACACACACACCACACACACCACACAGGTTCCCTATCACAAAGAAGGTTGCCTCAGGAAAGAACTGAAAGTACTTCTGATGATATTGACATACTTTCATTCTTGCTATAGATGACCAACAGAACTTTTTTTTTTTTTTTTTTTTTTTTTTTTTTTCTTGGTCACAGTAATGACCAACAGAACTAATGTGAAAACTTCTCGAGTAGAAAGCAAGAGAGTTTGCTAATCTGCCGAACAAAGCTACTAGAAATATTTTGTAATTCTTTGAAGCAGAGTACGGCTTCGTCACTGAAACAAGCTTCAAACATTTTATTTTACTGAGTGTATTGTCATCATCTACGCTTAGGCTCTGCTGCTCATCGTCGTCGATTTCTTTCTTCGGACAAATACAGGGTCGCAGTTGTCGTTTTTTACCCTGGACCCAAACACAGGATCCCAGTTGTCGTTCTTTACCCTGGACCCAAACACAGGATCCCAGTTGTCGTTCTTTACCCTGGACCCAAACACAGGATCCAAGTTGTCGTTCTTTACCCTTGACCCAAACACAGGATTCCAGTTATTCTTTACCCTGGACCCAAACACAGGATCCCAGTTGTCGTTCTTTACCCTGCACCCAAACACAGGATCCCAGTTGTCGTTCTTTACCCCGCACCCAAACACAGGATCCCAGTTGTCGTTCTTTACCCCGCACCCAAACACAGGATCCCAGTTGTCGTTCTTTACCCTGGACCCAAACACAGGATCCAAGTTGTCGTTCTTTACCCTTGACCCAAACACAGGATCCGAGTTATTCTTTACCCTGGACCCAAACACAGGATCCCAGTTGTCGTTCTTTACCCTGGACCCAAACACAGGATCCCAGTTGTCGTTCTTTACCCTGGACCCAAACACAGGATCCCAGTTGTCGTTTTTTATCCTGGACCCAAACACAGGATCCCAGTTGTCGTTCTTTACCCTGGACCCAAACACAGGATCCCAGTTGTCGTTCTTTACCCTGGACCCAAACACAGGATCCAAGTTGTCGTTCTTTACCCTTGACCCAAACACAGGATTCCAGTTATTCTTTACCCTGGACCCAAACACAGGATCCCAGTTGTCGTTCTTTACCCTTGACCCAAACACAGGATCCCAGTTGTCGTTCTTTACCCCGCACCCAAACACAGGATCCCAGTTGTCGTTCTTTACCCCGCACCCAAACACAGGATCCCAGTTGTCGTTCTTTACCCTGGACCCAAACACAGGATCCAAGTTGTCGTTCTTTACCCTTGACCCAAACACA
>CM065717.1:50038288-50040788 GCA_033310375.1 Conus canariensis
GGAGGGAAGGAGGAGGGGAGGAAGGTGAGGGGTGGGTGGGGGTGGGCTATGGGGGTGGGGGTAATAAAGCAAAGCATCAGCCGTATCCGTGTGGCTGTTTAGTTTCTGCATCCATCGATCTCAACCAACATATTGCTGGTTTGAAATATGGACTGGCTGACGCCGATAGCGTAGGCTAGACAAAGGACACGGTTTGTTGACGTTCTCGTTTCAATCGAGATGACTGATGACAGTGAGAATCACCAAGCTAGCACAGCAAAGTAGTGTCACGTGAAGGGATGAGGGGGGGGGGGGGGGGATATGGATGCAGAGGGGCGAAGGGGAGGAGAAGAGGGGGGGGGTAGGCAAGGTGTGGGAAGAAAGAAAGGAAGGAGGTAGAAGGGCGGGGGGGGGGGGGGGGGAGAGTCTGCGGAGGGGGTGGGGGGAAGGGATGAAGAGGGGTGGTGGTGGGGGAGCTCGAGTCCTTTAGGTACTCTCCCCAAAGACACTTTTTCCTCTAGACAATGTTTCTTAGTGAAAGGAACATGAAACTCAACTTCATATTATTTAGAACCCTGTAGTTTTCATCTTGAACAGACTATTTAGAACCCTGTAGCTTTCATCTTGAACAGACTATTTAGAACCCTGTAGTTTTCATCTTGAACAGACTATTCAGAACCCTGTAGCTTTCATCTTGAACAGACTATTTAGAACCCTGTAGTTTTCATCTTGAACAGACTATTTAGAACCCTGTAGCTTTCATCTTGAACAGACTATTTAGAACCCTGTAGTTTTCATCTTGAACAGACTATTCAGAACCCTGTAGCTTTCATCTTGAACAGACTATTTAGAACCCTGTAGTTTTCATCTTGAACAGACTATTCAGAACCCTGTAGTTTTCATCTTGAACAGACTATTCAGAACCCTGTAGTTTTCATCTTGAACAGACTATTCAGAACCCTGTAGTTTTCATCTTGAACAGACTATTCAGAACCCTGTAGTTTTATCTTGAACAGACTATTAGAACCCTTAGTTTTCATCTTGAACAGACTATTTAGAACCCTGTAGTTTTCATCTTGAACAGACTATTTAGAACCCTGTAGTTTTCATCTTGAACAGACTATTTAGAACCCTGTAGTTTTCATCTTGAACAGACTATTAGAACCCTGTAGTTTTCATCTTGAACAGACTATTTAGAACCCTGTAGTTTTCATCTTAAACAGACTATTTAGAACCCTGTAGTTTTCATCTTGAACAGACTATTTAGAACCCTGTAGTTTTCATCTTGAACAGACTATTTAGAACCCTGTAGTTTTCATCTTGAACAGACTATTTAGAACCCTGTAGCTTTCATCTTGAACAGACTATTTAGAACCCTGTAGTTTTCATCTTGAACAGACTATTCAGAACCCTGATAGTTTTCATCTTGAACAGACTATTTAGAACCCTGTAGTTTTCATCTTGAACAGACCATTCAGAACCCTGTAGTTTTCATCTTAAACAGACTATTGAGAACCCTGTAGTTTTCATCTAAACAGACTATTTAGAACCCTGTAGTTTCATCTCAAACAGACTATTTAGAACCCTTAGCTTTCATCTTAACAGACTATTCAGAACCCTATAGTTTTCATCTCTAAACAGCTATTTAGAACCCTATAGCTTTTCATCTTAACAGACTATTAGAACCCTGTAGTTTTCATCTTAAACAGACTATTTAGAATCCTATAGTTTTCATCTCATACAGACTATTTAGAACCCTTAGTTTTCATATCAAACAGACTATTTAGAACCCTATAGCTTTCATCTTAAACAGACTATTCAGAACCCTATAGTTTTCATCTCAAACAGGACTATTTAGAACCCTATAGGTTTCATCTTAAACAGACTATTTAGAACCCTATAGCTTTCATCTTAAACAGACTATTTAGAACCCTATAGCTTTCATCTTAAACAGACTATTTAGAACCGTATAGCTTTCATCTTAAAACTAGGTGCATTGTGAATTCAGGTGCGGTTGCAAGAGAAAACTAAGGCGTCTCAAAAGGAAAAGGTGTTGATATTCCACAGAATTTTCACTTCTGGTAGGTTGTTCTTTTATAGAGTCACCAACTTGTAACGTAACGTATGCGACCAGGAAAGCATTTGGCTTTCAAAGCTGACTAGAATGTCCCTTTAACGATATTGATGGTCGTGGTTAGGTTGACATCAAGGTCTGACAAGCGCGTTGGGCTAATGGGTAGGTCAGTCATTGACTAAGTCGTACCCATGAAACCCTCTTCTTTAAAATTCTCTCGTCTTAGTTATGAATCAATTTAGCCATCAGCTTTAACTCATACGCAGTGTATTCTCCAAATTTAGATGTGGTGTAGCGTATATAGACCAGTCCGCACGCAGTGACGCCTCCTTGATACAACTGAAACTGATAGTCGTGGAGAGCGTTTTTACACGCAAATACATGGACAAGAATGTTTTCGAGTCAAGGCACGTTTTGCTGGAGACAGAGCTTTAAAATCTCTTTTCT
>CM065717.1:50048288-50050788 GCA_033310375.1 Conus canariensis
ACACACAACTCAATTCTTCTGCATATGCCGCGGTTTCGAATCCACACGAATGGCTAAACAACATAGCCAAACAACTGCCTTTTTTTTTTTTCCTTTTTTTTTTTTTAACCATGAGCTCAATACTGGAAAGACAAAAACAGGCCTGCAATATTTCACACCCAGCCAAAAATTGTGAGGGCTGCTTCTTCTAATACTGCCCAGTTAAGCGTGTCATCGGTCACACTGGTGTTGGAGGCGCGTCGTCACATCATCACAATACCTCTTTATGGAAACAGAATGGAAACTGCACCTCGTGCACTCGACGATTCAGCACGAAGCGAACACAATCCCTCAACCGGCTCTCAGTCTGGTGCGCACACACGCGAGAGTGATGAAAAAGCCTTCATTATAAACGCAAACAGGCAAGCAAACAAACAAACCAACCTCGAAAAGTTCACGTTAGAACACCATCTCCGCCAATTACGTCGAATCAATCTTGGATTCACGCTTTGAGTCAGTTCATGAATGGGAAGAAAGAAAAAAAAGAAAGAAGAAAACGCCAGGGGAAGTAATTGGGAGCACAGACTGGATGAGTCACCTCCCTACTTTTTTTTAAAAATGAACCTGTTAAATATGAACGTTTATATCGTTTGAAATTGTAACTAATTCATTAACGGTTCATTACTACGTAAACAGTGATCAGTTCACGACATAAATTTCACAGTGCCCATGATCAGTGTCAAGTTTGTGTATACTCTGAACGTGTGTATCCTGTCTGAGACGTTTGTCTTGGCATAGAAATTGTAGGCTGGCAGGTTGGGTTGAGAAGTCTGGGTTAGCGTTGGTTGGAGGGTCCTGGGAGAGATGGCGCCGTCAGGCAGGAGCCTAGATTAGGTAGCTAGTCGTTAGGACCGCCGCCGAGCGGTCGTCTGAAGGTGGTTCGGCTGCGGTTCATGTTGGTGTTGTCATCGTCTTCGTGGTGGTTCCTCCATGGCCGTCGTCAGGGCTACCATCTTCATGCTGAGTGGCGACGGTCGTGTGCCGCGTGAGGCCGGCTCGAGAGACGTACAGGGTACAAGTCGCAGAGTCGCTCCTCCCCCCCCCTCCCCTCTGCTACCTGGGTGCCTTCTACCGGTCTCTGCCACTGACCAGCAGAAAATGAAGGTTGTTTCAAATCGTTCCACGGTCTTGGTTTAATATTTTCTTTCGTTTCTCATTTTCTTTCTTTCTTTCTTGTCTTATTTTCTTTCTTTCTTTCAACAAGAACACTCTGAAACTGCTGTCACAAATTATAACCATCTATTAAGTAATATATTTTCATGGAATTATTAAACTTCCTACGGACATAAACGTTGATATTTTGTGTTTTACATGTTCTATTTTAGAAAAAGAAAGGGCGGTAACTCATTCGATCTGTGCCAGCAATTACTTCCCCTGGTGGGAATATGTTTTCACTCATAAATTGATTCAAAGCGCTGATCTAAGATCTGCCCGACTTTCACGGAGGTCTGCGCTGTCACAAGTACCCTTCTAATTTTCCGTTTTCTTCTTTTGTTTGTTTGATTTTGATTTTTGTTTTTTGGTTGTTTTTTTCCCCTACCGATACAAGCGGTGCTTATGCTCAAGTTGTTCTCGTTGTCTGGAGACAATTAACGCATTCACCGAACAGAAACAGCAAACGGTTTGTCTGAAGAAAAACCTTATCCTTTCATAGTACTCACAGATCGCCACAGAAGAGAGAAAGTGAGCAGGAGGAGAGAGGAGACTACTTGAGGTTGAGTCTCAGTGCTTTGCTGTCGCTGAAGTTGCCGTATTAAGTGTACGTTTTAATCAGAATCCGCTTCTCATATTTTTGTACAGCATTTCTGCGTGTTTTTAACATGACTGTCTCTACCATCAGTCTCTAATCTACCTCTGTCTCTCTTTCCTTCAATCTGTTCATGAATACGACAGCACCACGACGAAGTTTGAACAAAGAGACTTCTATTTCTTTCCTTCTTAATCACACACAACTAGCCCCTCACCCTCACCCCCCTCGCCACCCCACACCTCCCCACCTACCTCAACTTTCTCCCTCTTTCCCAGACCTTTGTTTTCAACACCTCGGCTTTTCTCACTCTTTCTGCACTGTCACCCCCCCCCCCCCATCCCCATCCCACCCCATCCCCATCCCACCCCACCCACCCCCATTCCTCCGCCATCTCCCAGACACACGGTTCGCATCCACCATGGTGCTCTCTCTGTCTCTCTCTCTGTCTCTCTCTCTCTGTGTCTCTCTCTCTGTCTCTGTTTCTCTCTCTGTCTCTCTTTCTCTTTCTCTCTCTCACTGTCTCTCTCTCTCTCTCTCTCTCTCTCTCTCTCTCTCACACACACACACACACACAGCACCACACATGCACACTCACTCAAAGTACCACACACACACACACACACACAAGTGCACCCATACACACACACACATAAACACAACACAACACAACACAACACAATTCTTCTGCACGGTTTTGTTCCACACGAATGG
>CM065717.1:50055788-50058288 GCA_033310375.1 Conus canariensis
CACGGCACCACCACGATTCCTGCTGGCCTTGTTTGCCTGTGTGGCGGGCCGTGACAAAGTCCATTGTGGATCCTGTGTGTTGGAAGTGAATACCTATTGATAGCACAGCCATGTCAACTTGTTGTATGTCTAAAAACAAAAGACGCGCAAAGAGCTATTGAGCTCATGAATACGCTTCGGGACAAATTAAGGGTTTGGTGATAAACGTTTTATCGCCAAAGCTGGAACACAGCTTGCACGCGCGCACGCACGCACGCACACACGCAACACACACACACACACACACACACACACACACACACACACACACACACACACACACACACACACACACAATTTCTATCATTACAGACTGCTTACCAAAACAGGAACTAGTTTTCTATGTATCATATATATCAGGTAATGTTAATTCCGGGTCTGTTGTATTTCTGTCAAATAGGGGAGGAGGGGGTGGGGGTGGGGGGGGGGTAAACGGGGAACGTTGGGATGAGCGACGGAGGGGGGTGGTGGGTGGGGTAGCGAGGACTGAAAATGTCCATTAAACAAAACGTCGCAAACGAAATGTCTTTATTTTAAAAAAATGGCTATCTGCACCTTTAAGAAATGGCTATATGCTTATACCATAACGTAAGAATAAAGAAATGACCTGTTAGATTTAGAATTAATATGTTTTCAATGTTCATTGCGCATTTAGTAACATTACTGTCAAACTTGTTCTTTTACACATATTTTGCTACCTGATAGTTTCTCGTTTTCACAGGTCAAACTGCTTTAAGAATATTGTAAACGAAGGTGCTCACGGCTGTGTCTCTTATCCTCCGACTTTTTTTCTACCCAGGGAGTGCACTGTGCTGTTAGCAGACTGACTCTATCATGTCGTCGTCGTCGTCGTCGTCGTTGTTGTTGTTGTTGTTGTTGTTGTCATGATCATTATTGTTATCATTAAAGTTAATATCATTATTACTACTATTACCATCATTATTGGTATCATTACTATTATTATCGTTATTATCATTATCATAATTATTATTATTATTTTTAATATCATTATCAATTATTATTAGTAGTGTTATAATTATCAAGAACATTTATACGCCTCATCAGTTGAATGCCCTTGGCGCTAACAATAAACGAGAACAGACGTTAAAGTACAAGCCAAATCAAAAGAAATCAGAATAACAGGCAACACACAAATGCGGATCCCACAGTCCCAAGCTCACTCCACTTCTAGGCTTATTAGATGAACAAACAGAAACATCCAAGCACATATAATACTCCTAAAATCGACACCGGCACACACACACACACACACACACACACACACACACACACACACACACACACACACACACACACACACACACACACACGTGTATATGTATGAAAACACGAACACACACGTGTGTGTGTGTGTGTGGTGTGTGTGTGTGTGTGTGTTGTGTGGAGTGTGTGTGGGTAGATAGAGAGAGAGAGAGAGAGAGAGAGAGAGAGAGAGAGAGAGAGAGAGAGAAGAAGTTTTCAAAAGAGAGCAAAATGGCGCCGGAGTTGATGTGGCAGTTTTATTCCAAATAAACTGAGACAAAGGAGCGCATGAGAGGAACGGGAGTGCACGTGATGGGGGGCATACAAAGTGCTTCAGATCAGTCAGATGTTGAGGACGAGAGGACGCCAAGGATTTATAGCAGATAACTATGGTATTTCTTCGTCCTATTTCTCTGTGTGATTCAGGGCTGTTCCCTCGGAGACAGCTCATCGCAATAGTACAGCGCCACGTATATTTTTGCTCTGCCTGCTTTCATCTTTGCTAATAACCTGCCAAAATGGATTTTATTCGTCACAGAATCCCTCAGGGACAACTCCAATGTCGCCAAGGATTCTTTTCACCGGCGCTAGTGGTTAAACACGGAGGACCTTGGGTCACTGGAAAGACTGGGACGTTGTTGATGTTGTTAAGTTGTTAGTGTTGTTGCCTTTGTTGTAGTTAGTTGTTGTTAATGTTGTTGCCGTTGCCGTTGATGTTGTTGTTATTGTTGTTGTTATCGTTGTTGATGTTGTTGCCATTGCCGTTGTTGTTATTGTTGTTGTTGTCGTCGTCGATGCTGTTGCCGTTGTTGTTGTTGTTGTTGTGTTAAATAACCTACTGGTCAAGTCGCCGTCGAGCATGCTGCTGCGCTGCGGAGAATTCCACGCACTCCAATCGTCACGTCATCTTCTGTCGGTAGACTTCAAAGGCGCTCCACCTGTTCCAGCCCAGCGGAGTTCCTTTCTTGTCCATCGACCCATCAGCTAAGACCCATCTCGCTGTGTTATTGCTTTTCGTTTCGCTCTCAGCGGGACGTCCAGGCAGCAGACCGGATATTGCGAAGCGCTTGTCTTGTGAGATCGTACGGTGGCGTTCCGCCTCCGGTAACCTAACACAGCAACCACTTTTTTCCTTAAAACATACGTCACACGACGATGCTTCTAATTGAAACATGCATTCTATACAGGCGTCACAAGA
>CM065717.1:50063288-50070788 GCA_033310375.1 Conus canariensis
GATGAGAACACATTGGATTGGAATTGAGTCAATGCCAGTAATTTAGTGGGGTTTCCCCTCACCCCCACCCCCTTTCCTATCAACCTATCTGTCTGTCTATCTGTCTGTCTGTCTGTCTGTCTGTCTCTCTCTCTCAGTTGGAGCTTCTCTCTCTCTCTCTCTCTCTCTCTCTCTCTCTCTCTTCTCACTTACTGCGCCTTTCCTTCTTACTATTTTCAACATAGCAACAGACCTTTATTTCAGCAAAGAACACTCACTACAAAATCATTTATCCACGAATTGTGAGCCACGTTAGTTGACGAGAAATAGTTTATATGACAATTTTTTTTCCTCAACATCTTTTCTTTCTTTACACCTAGCGTGCTCCATAAAGCATTTTCAGTTTAGTCTAAAAAGTAAATATAAAATGAGGCATGGAGCAGTAAACAGCAAATAACAAACAAGGAGGGTAACTCTTGCTCCCATGATGAAACGAATCCAGGCCGCAAGCAGCAATCGTATGGAGTTATAGGCGTGTATTTATTTCATCATGGGAGCAAGAGTTACCCTTCTTGTTTGTTATGTTCTAGTTTAGTCTAGTTTTATTTTTGTTTTCGGAATTTGGTTGTGAAGGTGGGGGATTGAGGGCAGCGGATGGGTGAGGTGGTGGGTGAAAATCAGGAACCCCTGTAACACCCCAGCTCTGCCACGAGTCCAGGACGCCACGCTTTATAGGGTACAATCTTAGAATCCTATCGCACAAAGGACGCGGGGGCGTCACCTCCCAAGCCCTAAGTCTCAAATCATGGGCAACAGGATTGAGGCGTTGAAGCTAGTCCAGGTCTTCGTGTTGCGTACATCCGTGACTTTTTCTGAGCTGCCTCAGTTTTGTTTGTTTGTTTGTTTTGTTTTGTTTGTTTATTTGTCTGTTTGTTTGTTTTTCGGTCGCACAACCCACAGATTGATTCATGTTAAACATTTTTTTTTCTTTCTGTCAAATCTTCCATGTCACTACAGTTGGCATTACTCCCATGCCTCTCATTCCACAGCTACACCCAGGATTATCCCGCTTCAGCTCTGGCACAGCAATCCACAGGGAGCAGCAGTCAATGCCAAGTCCTTCCACTAAAGGAGAGACACTGCACTGCTACCGAGTGGTGATCAGTGGTACCTGTTCTGATTCAACATAAGCAGGACACCACCTACTAAGCCCCCCCACTGATGACAATAATTGCTTAGTCGCGGAGCTGAGGGAGCTCCCACCCCCCACCCCCCTCCAACCCCTCCAGAAAGCGCCACCACGTCCGCTCAACAACGGTCCCTATGAATTTGCCGATACTGGAGACATTACAGAGTCTCTAACGTAGGTTGTCCGGCCTTCTGCGCGCGTGTTCACACACAAAGGATGTCCGTTCTTTCGCAGATCCACGCCTCCGTTGATGAGCAGAAAGATCAGGAAAATCACGTTCCTCGCTTCACTCACAGTTCAGCGCTGTGGGGATTCGAACCGGCGCCACTGAGATAGAGACTTTGATGACCTAACCGCTTCGGTGGTTACACCTGTCAAGCTATATCTGTAAATCTTCAATTCCATAAGATATAATGAAAGCATGTGACCTTCGTACTTTTCAAATCCAAGATAAAAGTTTCATTTTATTCAATTATTCATCTATTCATTCACTTTAAAAAATAAATAAATAGTAATGTTCTCCATGAAGACGGCATTTACCGTTTTCATGTATATAAAAAAAAAGTAATCATCTGAATTTGTTGTTACATATTAACTCGTTTTGTTGCCTGACATGACGATCAAACGTAATGACCATGAAAACAATACCGATAGCTCGTGACAACAGGAAAACAAAACCTTGACATACTCCATCGCGAAATGAACGCCAACAAACAGTAAAACGACAAGCCTCAACCTCTTGGTATTTGTCAGAGAGGTCTGGAAAAAGAAACCAACAATAAAGAAAATTAGGGAAAAAAATCAAGTCGTCATCTTGTATCAAAATGATTTAACGTGGAATACAAAAAGAGATGGACAGGAGAGGGCAGAAGGTGAGACGGGAAGAAAAATAGAGCGTTAAAGTGATAAATATTAAATCCAATAGTGACTACAGTGGGGACCGTTGAGTCTGGTATTGTGATCAGGGCGATCTGCCAGTCTAGAATCTTCTTCTTCTTCTTCTTCTTCTTCTTCTCTTCCTCTTCTGCGGTCGATTTCATTGGTTGCGTCAGACCTTCTATCCTGTCGCCAAGATGAATCCCACAACAGTCTTTTTGAGGTCATGACGGCTGCCCCACAGCTGAACCTGTAGTTCTGCACCCTCTGCCCAGGTTTGACGTCGTAGAACATCATGCCTGTCAAGATTCGAATTTTGTCTTCTGGATGAAAGCTCGTCAGTGGACACGGCTCGTTCCGCTGGTGTGGTAGTCCACCGATGGTCTCTACTATAGATGACCACCTGTAATGTCATGGTGTTTACAATACCACGGGGGAAACATCATAATCCAACAGATTCCTAAAGAAACCAGCGGAGGATGTTTAAGAAAATGAAGAGACGATACAGAGACGAAAGTTACCACAGATAAGTAAAGAATAATTTATATGAAAGAACATCTTACAGCCTATGCTTGAGGATCCAAAAAGCATTTAGGGGAAGTTCTTCGCATTAATTGAATAAAAGGAAAAGAAGTATAATGACTGCAGGTTAAAGTTAAAGCATGAGACTAAGTGTTGCAGATAGCACTGAGTCGCTAAATGAACGTAACGAATAACAAAGCAGCTAACCACGACCACTAGTCTTTGAAAGGCAGGACAAGAAAAAACAAACAAACAAACAAACAGACAATCAACATAAATAAGTTATGGGGGTGAGTTTACTAGAAGACAGCGAAATAAGGGAGAGAACAGATGTGTGCACTGCCAACTAGGGGCCGTACACGTAACACAGAAGTTCGGTGGCTAGACAACAATGAAGGACAGAAGGAGCGAAAGAAGTCGGGGTCACTAGTGACAAGGGGGAGATTACCCTTGGAGTGACAGACACATACACAAGAAGAAGACATAATTGTCGTAAAATAAAATTTCCCTGTCTCCAACTTTCACTCGCGGTCTTACACGATCTCCAGCATTTAGCCTTTCTTCTTATTAAGAGGCAGTTTCCCTTTGGAGTTCTTCTGATTTTTTTTTGCAAAAATATTTACAATAAAGTTTCAAAAACTTTTTTCAGAGGTTTCGTTCACTACTTTGTCTTTCTCACATTTCATGACAGATTAACACACATTAATCAACATAACAAGCCCCACAGGCTTCAACCTTGGCCAGCAAGACCTTCTAATAACTTTACCAGATAAAGCAACAAGGCCACATAAACACATATTCTTCAAGATGGCCACCAGACCATACTGTTACGAAATAACCAACATTGCCCTTTAAGGCCACAAGTAAGAAAGTTACAGTCTTTCACTCTTAGATCTCCCAACCTTAACTGAGACCTCAGTCAGTCAATATTCTTTTATTCATTTTTTCCAGTCTTAGACTTACACTGTCTGACACTAATTTTTTTTTTTAAATTTCTGTCACATAGGGGACTTAGGGGGCAACTACTTTTACGGAGAGAACGCCCTGCACAGAAAAAAACGATACTTTTGTTAAGAATCATTTTCAAATTTTAGATAATATTTCTTTCTACTCACGTTTTTTTGTGCTTCCAAATCATCAGGAAACCTATGTATTTTTCTTGCTTACCTTTTCCTGTCCATGTTAGGCCTGTACTGGCAATTTAATGCCTTTTTTACAATTACACTTTGTACTACAGAGGTAAGGATGACTCCCATACAGCACCTCTAAAACACAACCCCTATAAAATATTAGACAGTTGAGGCCACTCTCTCTCTCTCTCTCTCTCTCTCTCTCTCTCTCTCTCTCTTTAACACTTTTGCTGACACTGACTGCTATCTTGCCAGCCAACCCAGTGACAGCCAGTGAGCACTGCTGTCCTATCCGTGTAAAAAACATGCTTTTCTTGCAGTCAAGCCAAAATCACGCTTTTCTTGCAGTCAAGCCCAAATCACGCTTTTCCTGAGTCAAGCCAAAATCACGCTTTTCCTGCAGTCAAGCCAAAATCACGCTTTTCCTGCAGTCAAGCCAAAATTTCCGCAACAGCTTTTCTTGCAGTCGAGTCAAAATCACGCTTTTCCTGCAGTCAAGCCAAAATCACGCTTTTCCTGCAGGTCAAGCCAAAATCACGCTTTTCCGCAGTCAACCCAAATCACGCTTTTCCTGCAGGCAAGCCAAAATCACGCTTTAGCTGCACTGCACACCCAACTGCCACTGCTAAAACCTGTCAGGCAAACTAACTTGTTAACTGAAATTACTGACCCTCTCAGGGAGTATGAAGTGGAAGCATAAACACTTTCCACATAGTTTTACCTTAGTCTGCATTTTGAACTTTTTACATAAGGGACAGTTACCAGTGTTAACTCTAGGTTTACTGACCTTGAGCTAGAGTCTAAAATAGGTTTTACTGATGAATAAAAAAAAAAGGAAACATTTTTCAAACATATGCACTTAATATGGTTAACATGACGGGGGGCAAGTGTAGGAAAACACGTCACAGTCCGTTAACTATGACTTGCCAAAGATGTCAGAAGAAAGGGAATGAGAAAAAAGGGACAGGGTGGAAGAGAGGGTGGGGTACAAGGCGAGACGTGGTGAAAAAGAGGATCTACACGTAAATATCAAACCGTGAAGAATTTGATATTTATACTTTAACCTCTTCTTTTTTTCTTTTTTCTTAATCTGTTTTGCAACAATGCAGATTGCTGGATAATGAATTTGTTCTCACTGCTTACGGCTTGCTTGCCGAACTGTTGCGTGTAAATTAACAAAACGAAAAGCACTGAAAACAGTTTAATCTTTATCGTTTAGCCCCAGCCAGCCACACAAGGCCTCTTTCATGGCTGTCAGTGCACAGGGAAAAGGTCTCTCCTAAAAAATAGAATCCAGTAAACTATTGTGTTCACATGAAATCCACAGCATTATACTTAATTTTGACGAAAACATAATTAAATCTTAAATAAATGTTAGCGAACCGCCAAGAGAAACGTGGACAAACGAGTCAGCAAGACAAAACACGACGCGTTTCGACCTCTTAGGTCTTCTTCAGGCAAGACACAAAGAAATAGGACAATGAAAATGAATGAGTTACCATATCATTCATTCAACACCTACCTTGCGCTGAAGAGATCAAAGCTAAATGATAACTCGTTCATTTTCATTGTCCTATTTGTTTGTGTCTTGCCTGAAGAAGACCTAAGAGGTCGAAACGCGTCGTGTTTTAGTCTTGTGACTCGTTTGTCCACGTTTCTCTTGGCGGTTCGCTAACATTTATTTAAGATTTGTCCAGATTTCCGCCTGCAGTCGTCTCACTTTGCAATTCGAAAACGTAATTGTTATAATGTGAATACTAACGCGCTTTTACTTTACAATTACGATTTTATCACAGCGTTAAAAGCTGGAATGTACGTACTTCCACGAAATTCATAACGGTAGGACGTAAATAGTAACGTTTTAACTGTCACAATCACGATTTTTTTTTTATCAGTGTTAAAGACTGGATTCAATTTCTGTATGACTAACTGATGAAAACAGTGATTATGACGTTTTGAAACGAATGAGTGACCATACCATAATGAAACTTCGCTCTTAGCATGCTGTGGTTTCTCTGGTGTCTGTGCATTGACTTTCAGCAACTTGATCTGGTATATCTCTGGTTGAACATCTCCCGACCGTGGCTGGTGGTGACACGGGAGACGGATCGTGTCCCCTTCAACGGCCACATTCATGACGTCAACTAAGCGGCACTGGTATGTAAAATTCATGACCAGAAAAAAAAAGATATGACCAGGTTAAATGATTCGTGCTCCAGAAAAACAACAACAACAACAAATTTTTGTTAACAATGAATAATTTATGAAGACGGGAACACACAAATACGCGCACCGGCAACCATTTGCGCACACGGAAGCACGCATGCTCGCTCGCACGCACGCACGCACTCATATACACACACACACACGCGCGCGCGCGCGCACACACACACACACGCACGCACGCACGCACGCACGCACGCACGCACGCACACACACACACACACACACACACACACATACACACACACACACACATACGCGCGCACTCAGAGACAGACAGACAGAGACAGACCCACAAGACAAACAGACAGACAGAGACAGACAGAGACAGACAGACAGACAGACAGACAGACAGACAGACAGACAGGCAGACAGAGACAGACAGACAAACAGCCGACAGACAGAGAAACAGCAACAACTGATTAAGTTCGGTTTTTAGACCGCAACTCCAACCTACCCACCCCACCCCACCCCACCCCACCCCCCACCCCCACCCCTTCTCCACATCCCATACTGCTATCAACCACCCTCTCATCCTCTTCTCCCTCATCCTCTTCTCCCTCATCCTCTTCTCCCTCATCCTCTGGTTACGGCAGGGAGGGGAGTAGGTGGTGGGGGGGTGGGGTGGAAGGCACTGAAAAACAACTCCCATTTCGTTTACATCTCACCACGGGACAGGCTGTAAAGGTGGCTGACATTCCATCACCCATTACCACTCGTTCAGACACAACCTGTGAACTGACGCAGTAACGCGTGCAAGCCACGCTACCATTATTTACCTGGACGAGGGAAAGAGGGAGAAACAACAAACTGACAGTGGCCTCCCTGCATCCACGTCCCTGCAGAAGAAGTAGGCAGGCAGTTGGTGGCACAGAAAAGCCTATTGCCTGATGTGCCTCATTTTACTGCATCGGGGACCGTTTCATTGCGATAGGGACGGACTATCGTATAAGTGGTTCATTTCATTTGATGACTAGGTATGCTGTAAGGTTATACTTGGATGTGTGAAGATTATATATAGTTGTTTCCATCCTCGAAGCATGCTTTCTTTTCTCGTATGTGTGTGTGATTGCTAAAGGCAGGCAGATAGACAAAGAGAGAGAGAGAAAGAGAGAGAGATAGAGAGAGACAGACAGACAGAGAGACAGATAGACAGACACACAGACGGACGGACAGACAGACGGACAGATAGACAGAGAGGTAAACAGGCACACAGGCAGAGAGACAGTGAAACAGCAATAACTGATTAAGTTCAATATTCAGATTGTGACTCCAACCCAACCAATCTGCCTTTCACCTTCCAGCAACCACCCTTCACTTTTTCTCTATTATTCTCTACATCCAAAAGAGAAGGGGTGGGGTGGGGGTGGGGGATGGGGAGCAAACAACTCCATTTCGTTTATATCTCGCCACGGGACAGGCTGTAAAGGTGGCTGACATTCCATCACCCATTGCCACTCGTTCAGACACAACCTGTGAAACTAACGCAGTAACGCGTGCTAACCACGCTACCATTTACCTGGGCGAGGGAGAGAGGAGAAACAACAAACTGACAGTGGCCTCCCTGTATCCACATCCCTG
>CM065717.1:50075788-50078288 GCA_033310375.1 Conus canariensis
TTTTTTTTTTGGGGGGGGGGGGTACTTGGTTGTATATGTCATGTAAATTTCTCAGGCACATCATCTGGTCGGTCTAAACATATCTTATCGGCTGCCACACGGATTTACGCCCTTGCTAATCCGCTCACTGTTACAAAGTGCAGAGCACAAAAGTCTCTTGCTTAGAAAAAAAGGATGTTCCTACAAGATTTAAACATTGAATCCTTCTGTCCTTTGAAAGAAGCCCTCCAAGACCAGTCTGCATAGAATGGACGTAACCAGTCTGAGGAGATTTGAAATGACGGCGAGGAAAGCGTCAACAGCAATTGTTTATAAAAGCTAAGGGGGAGAACCAAGACCCCCCACCAAGGGTGAACAGATCCAGTATCTACTGCTTGGTCCAGATTCGCACGACGGATCTAAACTTAAATTTCTTCAAATGAATATGAATCGAGGCAGCGAACAGTAAACAGTAAATAACAAACAAGTAGGGTAACTCTTGCTCTCATGATGAATTGAATACACTAGGTAGCTAGGCGATTCGGTGTCTTAAGCGGCATTCCTTTGGAGTTGTGGGCGTGGATCTATTTCATCAAGAGTTACCCTACTTGTTTGTTATCTAAAATTTTCTTATTGAACCATATTCCATTTTTTCCACCCAATTTTCCTAAAAATCGGTTCAGTAGGTTCTGTGTGGTGAACAAGGGAGGTTACTCTTACAAGTATTACCAACAGCCTTTTTGCTTTCTTTCTTTCTCTTTTATTTCTTTCGCGTTCCCGGCCATGCTACATCCTCAATCCGGTTGGCAAGGCGAAGTCCACAGTCCGCCGCAGTGACCCCGCCGGTCCCCACAGCTTCTCCTGGACCTCAACCGGACTGGGCCACGTCTGGCGTCTCAAGGCTTGAAAGGAGGGGGCAGGACTGTAAGATGTGGGTGGGAGTTTGGGAGCCTGTGCCACAAGGGAACTGGTCAGTATGAGAGAGAGTTTGAGACGTGAGAGATGGGATAGGAGCTGGCTGTGTCCTGTTCGCAGCCTGAAGATGGTAACTTGAGCTGCTCTGTCGAGTTGGTGGATGCTGTTCTCTTCAGTCTCAATGTCCAGGCGTTGGCACCACGCTCTTCTGAAGTTGTTCCTCAGGATGGTTTTTGCTACCTACAGCCGAATGGGATTTGTAAGGTTTCCTAATGGTTAGGTTTAAGGTCAGGCAATGTTAGAGTTTAGGTTAGTGGCATGGGTAAAGTCAGGGTTAGGATGAGCGTTAGACAGATGTACAAAAAATAACATTTCACAAACGTTTGTTCATAGCCATTGTGAAAAGTGCCCTTTTTTTCCCACTCTCATATGCACAGAATTCCCAACTCCCACCTCAGTCATCCATCCGCTGTTCTCTCTCTATGTTCTAGGAGCTAAAGTTATCCTCATCGCATGTTATCAATCAACCTTAACTTTAATGAAAACAAGTCAAGCGAACATGTATTGGATGTGCATTGTCTGAAGTCAGTAGTGTACGCTGCCGATTGGAGAATAAACGGCATGACTGTGATTAGTTTGATAGCCTTCTAATGGCTTTTGCGCTTTCATCTAGGGCTATCAAATAAAAACCACACACAAAAGAGACACTCAATCCACTCACGATTGATTGATTGATAAATTAAACAAGGGCAGCAGAGTCATGTTGCGCCGCAATTGAGAGTCGCAGGGAGGGGGCGGAGAGAAGAGAGAGAGAGAGGACAATGTTTCCAGCAAGACAGTTAAGCATAAAGCCATCAATTATATCCCTCCACCCCTACCCCCCCCCCCCCCCTTCCAAGCCCCCACCCACATAAACGTACCTTTCGTCTTCCTTTAAAAAAAAAAAGTTAACAGGAACACAGGAGGGAGAGAGTGGGTAGACCCTCCTCCCCTTCCTACCTCCTCCCCCCGCCCCCCCCCCCCCCCCCCCCTCGAGGCCCCACCCACCCACGTACACATTTTGTCCTTTTTTAGAAGAGAGTTTGTGGGCAGATGACGTGTGTTGTTTTTTTTTGCGAGAAAAGGGGTGGGGCGGGGGGGGGGGGGGGGGGGAGGGGATGGGGTGGAGCAGAGGGGAGGGGTGTGGTTCAGTGCAACTTGAAATCACAGACATAAAAAATAGATCAGCCTGAAACCCATACAATCCACACATTTTGTAAAGGCAAATTCGCTATTGGCTATTCCATTTCATTAGATGATGAGATAACACGTACGAGAGTCTTTGTGGGCATACATATACGCACGCACACAGGCGCTATTGCTCGCATGCGGGCGTGCGTGCATACAACACACACACACACACACACACGCGCGCGCGCGCGCGCGCGCACGTATGCATACACAAAACGCACGCCACGCCGCACACACACACACACACACACACACACACACACACACACACACACACACAATACATATTCTTTCCTGTCCACTCTGCCCCTTCAACACACACGTGTTTCCGCAGCTTGGTAATCATTCTGACGTGTGGTCTGTCATCTCTGACGTC
>CM065717.1:50083288-50090788 GCA_033310375.1 Conus canariensis
TTGGTCCACATCCAGGTTCCCCCCCCCAACCCCCACCCCACCCCCTACCCCACCCCACCCCCCTCTAAAGCCGCCACGCACCTCAAAGCCAACACACAAGCAGATTTCTCTGACTCTCCCAACCGGCGGTGGCCAAACACACGTTCATTGGTGTTTCAGGAACATCATTTTCGATGTCATTTGTTACGATTTGTTTGTTTGTTTGTTTGTTTTTTTAGCAAAGCGAGTGCGCACGGTTGACTTTGAAGCATGTCAAGACGAGGCGGAAACAGCTCTGTCAATAAGCACAGAACGTCGCTGTGGGAACGCCCGTGACCTGACCACATAAACACAGGCGCCACGATGCCTTGTGTGGGGTTAATCGCCGAGACCGATTGTTGTAGAGGGTGGAGGGGGGGGGGGGGGGCGGGAGGAGGCGAGGGGAGGGGGGGAGGAGGATGCTCTGTGTGTGTGTGTGTGTGTGTGTGTGTGTGTGTGTGTGTGTGTGTGTGTGTGTGTGTGTGTGTGTGTGGTTTAAACACACATAGATAGAAAAAAAAAAGTCCCCAAACAAAACCACAACCAAACCCCCTTCAAAAGCAGACGAAACAAAAACAAAAGAAGAAGCAGAAGAGGTTGGAGTGAGTGCAATTGGCGCGACTGATTTGAAAGAAACAAGTGTGCGCCTGTGGCACGTGTGTGTGTGTGTGTGTGTGTGTGTGTGTGTGTGTGTGTGTGTGTGTGTGTGTGTGTGTGTTTTGTGTGTGTGTGGTGTGTGTGTGTGTGTGTGTGTGTGTTGTGTGTGTGGTGTGTGTGTGTGTGTGTGTGTGTGTGTGTGTGTGTGTGTGTGTGTGTGTGTGTGGTGTGGTAGAGGTGGGGGAGTGGAGGAGATAGGAGGACGGGTGGGATGGGCCGGGGCAACATGGATGTATGTATAGGTGTCTGGGGATGAGTTTCGCCTGTGTAGGCGGGTTCTCTCTCTGCCTCTGTCTCTGTCTCTGTCAGTCAGTCAGTCAGTCCAGTCAGTCAGACCCGTCAGTCAGCTGTCTGTCTGTCTGTCTGTCTGTCTGTCTGTCTGTCCTCTCTCTCTCTCTCTCTCTCTCTCTCTCTCTCTTGCGCATGATCGATATGTGTGTGTGTGTGTGTGTGGGGAGAGAGAGAGAGAGAGAGAAAGAGAGAGAAAGAGAGAAACGAGAGAGAGAGAGGGAGAGTGGCTGATCATCTTGCCACTATGCTAGCCAGGTACCCCAAGTGTCAGTGAGTATTCAGCTGGGGTGGATACTGATCAGCACTTCATCACTGCTGCGTACCTTCATTCTGGTTGGTGCTGTGGACATAATGTCAACATCTACCTTCATTCTGGTTGGTGCTGTGATATAATGTCAACATCGTACCTTCATTCTGGTTGCTGCTGTGGATATAATGTCAACATCGTACCTTCATTCTGGTTGGTGCTGTGCATATAATGTCAACATCGACTTCATTCTGTTGGTGGGTTAGGTAACATCGTGTACTTCATTCTGGTGCGCGTGGATATAATGTCAACATGTACCTTCATTCTGTTGCTGCTGTGGTATAATGTCAACATGCAAGACGGAGCAGTGTATTCTGGACTGGAAAATTTGACTGTAGCATTGTCGTGTGTGTCCTTTCAGTATTGTCATGATGTAGGTCAAGACGCGTAGTGGTGTGTGTATGTGTTGTGTGTGTGTGTTGTGTGTGTGTGTGTGTGTGTGTGTGCGTGTGTGTACGTGTGTGTTGTGTGTGTATGTGCGTCTGTCCATCTGTCTGCCTGTCTGTCTGCTTCATTTACATCAAGTTAGTGTGTTTCACTTGTTTTGTCGTTGTTGATTCTTTTTACATAGTGTAACACCTATTCATCAAATTCCAGAGACGTTTAAGCAAAGTTTAAAACTTCAAGGGTTCAAAGCGGTTAAAGTAACGGCCGATTGAAAAAGCAAATCATTCTACTTGGACCGATAGATCATCTTGAGCACCAGAATGAGGACTACGTGATCATCAGTGTAGATGGAACCGTCACAGCGAAAACTTTAAGAACTTCTTGTTCGGCAACAATAAAGCAGTCCGTAGCGGAAACAACCCCTTCCTCAGACCTGAAACTCTCAATAAACATTCTGTGGAAGGCTAGAAATTTTGAACGAAGTTTGCCCCCCAAAAAAGAAGAAAAGTTTGATGCACAGAGCTAAAGAAAGTCTGTATGCCACAGAGCTAAAAGAAAGTCTTGTATGCCACAGAGCTAGAAAGGCTTGACGCACAGAGCTAAAAGAAAGGTCTTGTATGCCACAGAGCTTAAAGAAAAGTCTTGTACGCCACAGAGCTAGTGGTGACCTTACAGGAAACTGTTTCTTGCTTAGCACCCCTGTTACATTGACATTCGAGGCAATGGGGGGTGGCCGGTCACATGACCAGAAAGCTACAAATACAAAATGCCCAGGTCATCTGCTACCTACACAGGTGTGAAACCCAACATTCAGAGTTGTCAAAAGACTACGGCAGAGATGTGGAACTTACAACGATTACCAACCTTTTTTTTTCCAGATCCATGACGAAAACGTAGGGAAATTCTTACTCCCACGAAGAACTAATTACACGCCCCTTTACTCCAAAACAAACGCTGCTTACGGCACCAATCAGCAAAATGTCCACACGGAGCACACAGACCAAACAAGGAGACATTCCCTCCAAAGATGCTCAAATCTTTGCCCTTATACCCAGTACCCGACACATGTACACGGCAATACGTTGAGAGATGACAAACACAAATAAACTTTTATTCAAGTCTAGCATAGGCTTTTTTGTTGTTGTTGTTATTTTGAATATAATCAAACACACAGATGAACAGTAACACATACAGGTAACCTCAGTTTGAATAGTATGAAAGAAAATCTTGAATGAGGCAGGGAATAGTACCTACCTCTTTCCATATTTCTTTTCTTTTCTCTCTCAGATCCGTCAAAACTTGAATGAGTTCCTAGCATCTGCCATTGGGGCCATGAAGAAGAAATGGCTCCTGTGCCCATTTCACACACGCACGCACGCACGCACGCACGCACGCACGCGCACACACACACACACACACCCCCAACACACACACACACACACACACACACACACATTCCTATCTTTTAAACAGCGAGGAAGCTCCATAAAGCATACCATGTGTCGAACCACTCACCGTGAAACGTGAGCGTCGGGATGGATATGAATGACATTGGACACGATCACTTCACAGAAGACACCAGTGAGATCTTGTTCAGGAATGACATTCCAGATGTGACCTTTTTACTTTGTAGAACTGATAACACACAGTTTTTTTTTTGTTTTGTTTCAACCAAAATTTTGTGGAAAACAGATCCAGTTTTCATGCGTTTTTTTTAAAAAATAATATGTATGGAAGAAAATGGCTTTTTGTATTTATTTCAAACAAACACATTCAGAATCACTTTTGTGGTGTGACAGTCCATATAATGACCTCGGATGTCGGCAAGGTCATCAACAACATAAACTGATTTATACATGTTATTCATTGTTAAATTACAGCTGTTCACGTCTTCTCAATTCTCTGAATATGTTTTTTTTTCCCCACTGGTGCATCTGATTGCCTTTGTTGAGATATCTTTTTCAATGTGTGTGTATGTGTGTGTGTGTGTGTGTGTGTGTGTGTGTGTGTGTGTGTGTGTGCGCGCGTGTTTGTATGTGTGTGTGTGTGTTTGTGTGTGTTTATGATAACATTAGCTGGAGTGTACATTTTTCCCCTTTAATTACCGGTGACTTTTATTACAGCTGTTAATGCGATGTTCCCATTTGCACCTATAGTTTCTTTTTTTTTTTTTCCAAATCGTTGTTGACGTGCATGGTTTTTTTTTTTGTTTTTTTTCTCTCGCATTTGTTATTGTTGATGTTTTCAGTTAAACCTGTCGACAAGTTTTAATTCCCAGGTGTTTCTAGTTAATTATAGACGGTTTGTCTTTTTATGATTGGTGTTTATAATTTACAGCTGTTGATGCAGTTATGATTTTTTTTTTCTCTTCTGATATTTCTCTTATAGTTTCAAAGTGAGGTGACGGCGAGGCGGAAAGTGGATCCAACTTTAAAGACTATTCACTGAGGCATGTCAAGACTATTCACTGAGGCATGTCAGTCCTAACGCTCACGTTTCATGGTGAGTGGTTCGTCACGTGGTATGCACGATGGACCTTCCTCGCCGTTTTAAAGATAGAAGTGGGTGTGGGTGTGGGTGTGTGTGTGTGTGTGGGAGGGGGGGGGATGCGTGCGTGCGTGCGTGCGTGCGTGCGTGTGTGTGTGTGTTGTGTGTGTGTGTGTGTGTGTGTGTGTGTGTGTGTGTGTGTGTGTAAAAAGAGTGGCCTGTGTGAAATGGGCACAGAAGCTAGCCTACGTCTTCTTTACAAGCGCCAGTGGCAGTTACCAATAATTTCTAATTAACACATTCACGTTTTGACGGATCTGAAAGAAAGGAAATAACAAAAGAGGTAGGTACTATTCTCTGCCTCCTTTAAGATTTCCTTCCGTACCAATCAAACCGAGCTACCTGCATTTGTTACTGTTCGTAATATTTGACCTTTTTTTTTTTTTTTTTTTTTTTAGACATTCATGTGATATTATTCAACTGCACTTGGTACATGGTTTTATTGACGTTTAAAATTATAACAGAAAACGTCTTTATTTGTATTGTTTTTTTAAACTGTAAGAACATTTCTGGACTTACAGGTTTTATCGCTGTATCTAATCATATTTTCTGTCCTACGGTGTTTTTCTCTTTGTCTGTAATGGCAGGTGTTTACATCGTGGTTGTATATTTTTATGACATTTGCTGACTTTGTGTTTTTATTGCTGTGTTTTTTAAGTACACAAGTTTTTATTGCTGTTTGTAAGTACACAAGTTTTTACTGTTTGTAAGTACACAGGTTTTTATTGCTGTGTTTGTAAGTACACAAGTTTTTATTGCTGTTTTGTGTGAAGTACACAAGTTTTTATTGTGTTTGTTAAGTACACAAGTTTTTATTGTGTTTTGTAAGTACACAAGTTTTATTGCTGTGTTTGTAAGTACACAAGTTTTTATTGCTGTTTTGTAAGTACACAAGTTTTTATTGCTGTTTTTGTAAGTACACAAGTTTTTATTGCTGTTTTTGTAAGGACACAAGTTTCTATTGCTGTTTTGTAAGTACATGAGTTTTTATTACTGTTTTGTAAGTACACAAGTTTATATTGCTGTTTTGTAAGTACACAAGTTTTTATTGCTGTGTTGTAAGTACACAAGTTTATTAGTGTTGTGTTTGTAAGAACGCAAGTTTTTATTGCTGTTTTGTAAGTACACACGTTTTTATTGTTGTGTTTGTAAGTACACAAGTTTTTTTTATTGCTGTTTGTATAAGTACACAAGTTTTTAGTGCTGTGTTTGTAAGTACACAAGTTTTTATTGCTGTTTGTTAAGTACACAAGTTTTAGTGCTGTGTTTGTAAGTACACAAGTTTTTATATGCTGTTTGTATAGTACACAAGTTTTTAGTGCTGTTTTTGTAAGTACACAAGTTTTTATTGCTGTTTGTTAAGTACACAAGTTTTTAGTGCTGTGTTTGTAAGTACACAAGTTTTTATTGCTGTTTTTGTAAGTACACAAGTTTTTATTGCTGTTTTGTAAGTACACAAGTTTTTAGTGCTGTGTTTGTAAGTACACACAGTTTTTATTGCTGTTTTTGTAAGTACACAAGTTGTTATTGCTGTTTTTGTAAGTACACAAGTTTTTATTGCTGTTTTTGTAAGTACACAAGTTGTTATTGCTGTTTTTGTAAGTACACAAGCTGACTGTGTGGTTTCATCTTTTAAAATGCTGACTACTATCAAGTAAACATTAATGTGCACTATTGTTAGTGTTATGTAGTTTGGCTTAGTGTTCATCATGTTTTTTTTTTTTTTTTTTTCCAATTGCTTAGGTTTTGTCCATTATGTCAATTGCGATAGTGTTTTGCAGCAATATTTCTTTTTTAATTACTGTTGTGACGTGATCTTATTATTATAATTATTATGGATACTTATATGCGCCTATCCTCGGCTAGAGACCAAGCTCTAAGCGCTTTACAATCCACACTCGTTTACACAACGGGCTGCCTACCTGGGTAGTGCCGAATGAAGAGCTGCCAGCTGGCGCTTCATTCAGTCGTTTCCCGTGTCATCCAGTCCATTTCGTTCAATATCGTTCCCTCAGTATCCTCACTTCCTTCATTCTTTCATTTCTCACGCAGGGTGCATGCTATGTGTAACGTGTCATCCATACCAACGACCAAACTGGCCTTCTCTTCCGAAAGTTGGTGATGGGATTTTACGTGTGTGCAAGACGTTATGCATGCGTTCACACACGGAACCTCGTTTATAGTCTCATTCAAAGGACTGTGTGGGAAATGGAGTCAGAGCCAATGTTAACTCTGAGGGAAAAATCCCCTTTGTCGAAACGGCCCGGCGGAGATTCGAACGTGGAACCCCAGGATCACCAAGATTGCGCTCTACCACTGAGCTATTCCGGCCCCAATCTTAATCTCCGTCTGTCTGTGGTTTAGTTGTTGTTTTATTTGCTCATGTTGACGTCGTTTCATTTGTGTTAACTACAGTTGTTAATGACGGACGACTTTGTCGCTGTGTTTGATGACGATTCTTAATTTCAGTAGTTTTAGCACTTTTAGAAAAAAATATGTTATTAAGGTTGTCATCGTACTTTTACTGCTGTTTCGTTTTCGTTTTGATGTGTGTGTGTGTGGTGGCGTGCGTGCGTGCGTGCGTGCGTGCGTGCGTGCGTGCGTGCGTGCGTGCGTGCGTGCGTTGTTGATGTTGTTGTTGTTGTTGTTTTTCTTCTTCTTCTTCTTTTTTCTTCTTTTTTCTTCTTCTTCTTCAATTTAACGTCTTCCCACTTAATGTGATTACAGACGGATTGTGTGTGTGTGTGTGTGTGTGTGTGTGTGTGTGTGTGTGTGTGTGTGTGTGTGTGTGTGTGTGTGTGTGTGTGTGGTTAGTCATAGTATTTGGCTAACGTGGTTTTTAGCGAGGTTGCTGACGTGGTTTTATTGCTGTTCTTAAGCGCGTTCGTTGATGTGCTTCTTTCCTTGTAAATAACAGTCGTTACCGCACTTTCCTCGCTTTTCATCATGATATGTTTTGACGTGGTTTTTACTGATCTGTGTAATTACACTTGTTCACGTGCTTTTGTCCCTGATTTTAATCACAGTTGCTGACTGACTGATTTTACTGGTATTTGTGACCACAGTTGTTGGTTTGGTTTTAGTGCAATCTAAAATACATGTCTTGACATTTTGGATTGCACTGTTTCTGTTTTGAATTGGTGATGATGGTGGTTTTCACTCTGTTTATGTCCAGTTGTTAACGTGGTCTCATCACTTTTTTTTTAATCATAGTTATTGGTTGGGATTTTGTTTTGAATTGCATTTCCTCACAGGGTTGTTTTTTATCACATCTTTTAATTACGCTGATGGAC
>CM065717.1:50095788-50098288 GCA_033310375.1 Conus canariensis
TCCTCTCTTCCTCCTCCTCCTCCTTCTTCTTCTCCTCTTCATCCTCCTCCTCCTCTTTCTTCTTCTTCTTCTACTGTCGATTTTATTGGTCGTGTCAGATCTTCAATCCTGTCGCCACGAGGAATCCCACAGTCTTCTCGAGGTCTTGACGACTGCCCCAAAGCTGCATCTGCAGCTCTGCACCCTCTGGCCAGGTTTGACACCGTAGAACATCATTGGGCTGGACAGTGTTGGAGGATAATAATTATGTTCTGGGTCTGAGTTCCAGTGCCACACGGACATTCGTCTGTGTGGGAAGTCTTAATTCGGCTGAGGTGGCTCAGCAGTCGGAAGTGGCCAGTTCTACGTCTGAAGAGCATTGTTTGCAGGTATCTCTGGAGCTGATGGATCGGATCAACACCACTGTCTGCACCCAGCCTTCTCTTCCACTGGTTTTGGATGTTAGAGCCCTGTTCCTGAATCAACTCTGTTGTCAGTCTTTATGGGCGTGGCCAGGACAGGACCGCGCCCATTTCCACACTCCATACGGCAGGTAAGATCGGCTGTATTGTTTACTCCAAGGGGACCACACCCAAGATCATTCACTGAGAAGTGGTTTTGAATCAAGTTGGGAGGAGGGGAGGGGGAGAAAGTTCTGCCTCAACTCCAGAATCACCCGCCTCCTCGAATTCAGGTTCTATGTGCTTTGTTCTATTTTATCATCGGGGACATTAGTAGGGGATTTTCAAGGAGGGGAGTTTATTAACAACAAAAGGCGAGGCCGGTCTGGATCTTCTCCCCCGGGATGAGGGGTAGGGTAGGGGTGGGGGTGGGGGGTGAGTTTAGGCACGTGCTCTTTCTCACTCTCCGGGGAGAAATTTCAGGCGTGGAGTGATTTCGGTTCGTTACACCGTGTCGTGGTTCAAGCCTGACACCATACCGAAGGACAAAACTGTTCCATGCTCCATGCTATATACCATACGTTCGTAGTGCAAAACGAAAAGAAGATAATTTGTGTTAGTTCGTTTCTCCACTAGTTGTTGCTGTGTGGATGTGTCGGGTACAGGGTATATGGGCAAGCTTGGATCATCCTTTTTGGGAGATGTCTCCTTGTGTGACCATGTGCCTGAGGAAACTACTCCGCATCTCCTACAAGGAGCACAAGACCAACAACTGTCTGCGGAACCTGGTCACCAACCTAGTTGGGCCCCATGAACCACTACTGGCAACCGTCAAACGACGGAGGATGGCATGGTTTGGCCACGTCAATCGTCACAACACCCTCTCCAAAAACCATCCTCCAAGGCACCATTGAAGGAGGAGGGCGCAGACGAGGACGGCAGAGAAACAGCTGGTCCGAAAACATAAAGGATTGGACCAAAATGACCATGCCGGATCTCCTCACGACAGCTGCCAACAGAAGAGCCTGGAGAGAAACGGCGGCTGCCTCATCACGTCCCCCCAACCGACCCCAGCGGTCAGAGGATTGACTGACTGACTGACTGACTGACTCTCTTGTTTGTTCGGTGTGTTCTGTGTTGGTGTTTCTGTCAGGCGATTTAGTGTCGTAAGCAGCAGTCGTTTGGAGTTACGGGACGTGTAATTATTTCATCATAGGAGGAGGAGGAGTTACCCTGCTTGGTTCGTTATTTATTGTTTACTATTTCATCCCTCGTTTAAGATTTCCTTCTTTTTTTTTTAATTTTAAAAGATATCCCTAAGTTTTAGATTTAAAGTCTACACCCAACTCAAACGGAATGGCAGAAAGGATAACTATCCCAGGAGAGAGAGAGAGAGAGAGAGAGAGAGAGAGAGAGAGGAGTGGAAGAAGGGTGGTGGTGGACCTGTCTTACACTACACTGGTACATAGGGGGCCGGAATAGCTCAGTTGGTAGAGCGCCGGACTCGTGATCCTGGGGTTACGGGTTCGAATTTCGGTACAGGGGGATTTTTCTCTCGGAGATAACATTGGTTCTGACTCCATTCCCCATACAGTCCTTCGAATGAGACTATAAACCGAGGTTCCGTGTGTGAACGCACGCACAACATCTTGCACACACGTAAAATCCCATCACCAACTTTCGGAAGAGAAGGCCAGTTTAGCCGTTGGTATGGATGACACGTTACACATAGCATGCACCTTCCCCGAAGATGGAGTATGGCTGCCTTAATGGGGGGATAAAAAACGGTCATACACACAAAACTCCACTGCCTGTCTATACAGGCAGTGTCCGCAGGAGTTTCAGCCTGCGTACGCAGAAAGAAAGAAAGAAAGGAACCACCAAAACGACAACACAAAGGACGACGGCGGAAGGGCCGTGGGCGGGTGTGGAGGTAGATAGGAGAAGCAGTGCCATCACCAAAACTACAAACCGTTCAGAGAAAAAGTACTTTTCCGCCGAACGAAGAGACAAACAAATGACAAAACAAAGCACTACGCGTTTCGACCTCCTTGGTCTTCTTCTTCAAGCAAGACAAACAACATTCAACAACAACATTCAAGACAATGAAAACAAAGAAC
>CM065717.1:50135788-50140788 GCA_033310375.1 Conus canariensis
TCAAACAACACAACATAGAAACATTACTAGTGTCTATGTTCACCCCACAACACAACATAGAAACATTACTAGCTTCCATGTTCACCCCACAACACAACATAGAAACATTACTAGTGTCCATGTTCACCCAACAACACAACATAGAAACATTACTAGTGTCCATGTTCACCCCACAACACAACATATTAACATTACTACTTTCCATGTTCACCCAACAACACAACATAGAAACATTACTAGTGTCCATGTTCACCCCACAACACAACATAGAAACATTACTAGTGTCCATGTTCACCCAACACACAACATAGAAACATTACTAGTGTCCATGTTCACACCAACAACACAACATAGAAACATTACTAGTGTCCATGTTCACCCAACAACACAACATATTAACATTACTACTTTCCATGCTCACCCAACAACACAACATATTAACATTACTACTTTCCATGCTCACCCAACAACTCAACATATTAACATTACTACTTTCCATGCTCACCCAACAACACAACATATAAACATTACTACTTTCCATGTTCACCCCACAACACAACACATAAACATGACTACTTTCCATGTTCACCCCACAACACAACACATAAACATGACTACTTTCCATGTTCACCCCACAACACAACACATAAACATTACTACTTTCCATGCTCACCCAACAACACAACATAGAAACATTACTACTTTCCATGTTCACCCAACAACACAACACATAAACATTATCATTTTCCATGTTCACCCAACAACACAACACATAAACATTACTACTTTCCATGTTCACCCAACGACACAACACATAAACATTACTACTTTCCATGTTCACCCCACAACACAACACATAAACATTACTACTTTCCATGTTCACCCCACAACACAACACATAAACATTACTACTTTCCATGTTCACCCACGACACAACACATAAACATTACTACTTTCCATGTTCACCCCACAACACAACACATAAACATTACTACTTTCCATGTTCACCCCACAACACAACACATAAACATTACTACTTTCCATGTTCACCCCACAACACAACACATAAACATTACTACTTTCCATGTTCACCCCACAACACAACACATAAACATTACTACTTTCCATGTTCACCCCACAACACAACACATAAACATTACTACTTTCCATGTTCACCCAACAACACAACATAGAAACATTACTACTTTCCATGTTCACCCAACAACACAACACACAAACATTATCATTTTCCATGTTCACCCAACAACAAAACATATAAACATTACTAGCTTCCATGTTCACCCAACAACACAACACATAAACATTATCATTTTCCATGTTCACCCAACAACACAACATAGAAACATTACTACTTTCCATGTTCACCCAACAATACAACACATAAACATTATCATTTTCCATGTTCACCCAACAACACAACATAGAAATATTACTACTTTCCATGTTCACCCAACAACACAACACATAAACATTATCATTTTCCATGTTCACCCAACAACACAACATAGAAATATTACTACTTTCCATGTTCACCCAACACTTCATGGTTCAGTGGTAGACAGCACCGTGTTCGCAGTCAGATATTGTTATTGAGAGTACTGATATAGCGTCCGTCCTCGGCTAGAGATCAAGCTCTTTTACTGCTTTATCAATTACTACTTTCCATGTTCACCCAACAACACAACATATAAGCATTACTACTTTCCATGTTCACCCAACAACACAACATATAAGCATTACTACTTTCCATGTTCACCCAACAACACAACATAAAAGCATTACTGCTTTCCAAGATCTTGGGCATCAGTTACACACACCACGTGACAAATGAAGAAGTCCGTAGAATAATTCAACAGGCAATCGGACCCCATGAAGACCTACTCACAGTCGTCAAAAAGCGGAAAATGAAGTGGTACGGACACGTGTCCCGTTCAGCAGGCCTTGCAAAGACAGTCCTGCAAGGAACAGTCAGAGGAAGCCGCAACAGAGGAAGACAAAGGAAGAGGTGGGAAGACAATATCCGCGAGTGGACTGGAATGAGCCTGGCGGAATCTCAGCGAGCGGTGGTAGACAGGGACGGATGGAGGAGAGTGGTGGCCGGATCATCAGGGGTGCCCCAACGACAACAGACGATGTCAAGGGATAGGTAAAGGTAAAAGGTAAAGATGTTATTCGTGTGTTCACACACAGAACTTCGGTTTGTACTCTCATTCGAAGGATTTTCGGAAAGTCGACCCAGAACCAGTGTTAACTCCGAAGGAAAAATCCGCCCTGTACCGAAACGGCTAGGCCGAGATCCGAACCCACAACCCCTAGGATCACCAGGTTTACGAGTCCAGCGCTCTACCGAGAGCTGTGCTGGCTCTTGGCAAAATCGTTTCAGAACAAGACGTCGAGAGTTCGGATCACGCTGACGTCCAACATGAAAAAAAAGCTCTTTTTGCTACCCATCTTCAAGTGTTGTCGTTCTGGTGGTACAAGTGTGATGTTAGATACGCCCCTTTCCCCCACTCTCCTTGGATGGTTATTCCCCGTCTGCCAAATTGTCCGAAGTGGATTTGGACGTTGAACTTGTATGTAATTAACTAATTAAGAACAAACAGACAGAAACAAAAAGTCCGTTCGTTTCAATAAATCTCCGTGTTACTGGTGCCACTGCAGTGGTAAATATGCCCCTTGCATCATCTCATCCAACACAGCCCACTCTCCCTCCCTCTCTGGAATACACTATATACTGTCCAACCATTTTGAAAAAAAAACCCATTATTTTACTGTCTTTTATCTTCGTTGTACTATAATGGAGAAAATGATCTACGGTAATTTTAAGCTCACTGTGTCATACGGTACTCTACACTGCAATCAGCGATTAACAACAACAACAACAACAACAACAACAACAAATTGTTGCCCATCTAACGTATTGTCATTCTGGTGGTATCAGTGTAGAGAGGACTCCTTCCATCACTAGTCTTGGACAGTCATCCCTGTCTGCCATATTATCCCAGGTCGTCATAAATTTTAAACTTGCATAACAAAAAAAACTGTTCACTTCAAAGAAAAGTTATAATGAATCTGTCAGACAAAGGGGACAAGCAAATGACCATTGTCTGGCGGATTCATTGTCATTTCTCTGTCACAAATGTGTTTCAATTTTCCGCCTGCAGTCACCTCACTTTGAAACCAACTGTTCATTTTAGTATGTTGAAACTCGCCTTGGCTTAAGGCAGTGTCAGACCAACCGATATAGGCTAGAACACCAAGGCTACATAAAATGTTGTTATGCTCTGCATAGTTACACGGGGATTGTCTTCAGTCGTGACAAGCTCCTAACAAAACACCATCAGTCTCTAAAAATCCCTCGAAGTCGGAGTGTGTCTGCCCACGTGGCAGGGTAATACAAAAAAACGGTCACACACGTAATGTTCTCATCCCTAGCTGATGCATTGGTACCATAATGTTCAAGTGCTTCGGCTGTTCGGATGATCCCTGGAGTGTTTTAGCCAGGGTACGACAGCAACAACAATAACGTATGTTGAAATAAACTGTTCATTTCAGTATTTTGAAACAAACTGTTCATTTTAGTATGTTGGAACAAACTGTTCATTTTAGTATGTTGAAACAAACTGTTCATTTTAGTATGTTGAAATAAACTGTTCATTTCAGTATGTTGAAACAAACTGTTCATTTTAGTATGTTGAAACAAACTGTTCATTTTAGTATGTTGAAATAAACTGTTCATTTCAGTATTTTGAAACAAACTGTTCATTTTAGTATGTTGGAACAAACTTCATTTTAGTATGATGAAACAAACTGTTCATTTCAGTATGTTGATGTTTTGCTGGTGTCACTGAAGCGTTAAATATGTATCCCCAGTGTATCCCCATCTTATCTCATCCCCCACACCCTTACTCTCCATCCCTCTCTCAGAATGGTATCTTCCCCATTCTCCTGAGAAAGTTATCCCCCCCCCCCCCCCCCCCCCCCCCCCCCCCCCCGTCTGCTCTATTATCCAAAGTTGTGTGGACGGTAAAACTCAATTTAACTGAACCGGTGGGTTGGGTTCATGCGTTGAGGGGACGGGGGGTTGGGGGGGGGGAGAGGAAGGTTGTGCTGGAGGTGATGACAGAGAAAACAATGGCCGTAATATGCGACTCATCAGACTTAAAACACAAAGACAAAAAAAAAACCAAAAAAAAAACGCACACAACAAACGCAAAACACTGACAAAAAATTAAAGCAAGAAATAATGCATGATGAACTTCACTGTTGGTTAAATTATATGTTGTATGATTTAATTTGAACAAACATGTTGAGAGAGAGAGAGAGAGAGAGAGAGAGAGAGAGAGAGAGAGAGAGAGAGAGGGGGGGGGGGAGGGAGGAAGGGGAGGGAGGGAGGGAGAGAGAACGTGCTCGCACGCGCGAGAGGTCAAGCAATCCCGCAGGTCAAATTTCCTTCCTGCTAATCGTGCACACATTACAAACTCACACTAACATGAAGCGTGCGTGTGAGACATGTGGCGCTCAATGTTCTCTTTCCAGTTAAGCATGTCAACAAGTAAAATGACACTGTCCACATATCCGGCTCCATCTGTTGACAATAAGTCTCAAACACATGAAGTTTTCAGTAACAAACTACACAAGTTTACCTAGTCTAGGGGAAGGAGGAAGGCGGGGAGGGGGTGGGGGTGGGGGAGGGGGAGGGGAAGAGCATAGAAGGGGGTCACTGGTGTTCGTGGAAGGAAGGAAGGAAGGATGGGGTGGGGGGAGGGGCTGGGGGAAGAGATGGAACAGCATTTGTTGATCGTTCTGTGTTCATATTATTTTTGACAATGAGAGTAAGCATAGTTTCTTTTCTTGGGTGGGGTGGGGGAGTGGAGGGGATGCGGAGCAAGTGGGGATATGTGATTTTTCACTGATGATTTTAAAGAATGCTCACTTTGCTCCCGGCATGTGTAGCTGACGGCATGGATGGTGTTGAA
>CM065717.1:50150788-50153288 GCA_033310375.1 Conus canariensis
AAGGCAATCGGTAACCAGCAAAATCAAGGTGTTTGGTTTTATTTGACATATTTTGTTTGAGTTAAATAAGGCAATCGGTAACCAGCAAAATCAAGGTGTTTGGTTTTATTTCACATATTTTGTTTGAGTTAAATAAGGCAATCGGTAACCAGCAAAATCAAGGTGTTTGGTTTTATTTCACATATTTTGTTTGAGTTAAATAAGGCAATCGGTAACCAGCAAAATCAAGGTGTTTGGTTTTATTTCACATATTTTGTTTGAGTTAAATAAGGCTTTGTTTATCATCGCCGGAAAAAAAAAAAAAGATTAAGGAACCAATCAAAAGCACTGAAAAACCCTCGAGAATAACATAAAGAATAATCTGTTTTTAAACTAAACCAATCAGATTGCTGTCCCCGAAAATGCGGACTTTCTTTTTTTCTAGAAGAGAAGATTTGAGAAAGGGGAGTCAAGTGTGTGGCAAGGGCGCGAGGGGAGACAACTCAAGGGAGAGTCGAGTGGAAGAGCAGACAACTGTTTGCTGAGAGGAGGACGAAGGTGAGAAAAGGGAGGAGGGCATTGAAAGTCATCTTCATGCTGCAGCACGACTGTGAACATTGCTCAAGATGGAGGCTGGGACCAGTTCTTCACTTCAAATATGCGGACAGGAGAGAGAGAGAGAGAGAGAGAGAGAGAGAGAGAGAGAGAGAGAGAGAGAGAGAGAGAAGGGTCGGAAACTCGGAACATTTTATTCGTCATAGGCCATGGCCCCTTATAAAGGGGTATGTGAACAATACATAAGCAATCGTAGTTTTAAAAAAAAAAGAAAAAGAAAAGTAAGATTACAGAGTGAAATTTGTGAAATAGTGCCAATAATCAAACACAGAAGAAAAACAAAAACAAATGAAATACATAACTCTATGATGTTACCAGTTCTCTTAGCCTATATGCGTTATACAAGCACAATGAGAAATCTCATACATCGTAAGACCCGCGTGAGGACATTAGCAAGCTGAGTTTGAATGTCGAAGGTTGTCGAGATTACCTAGGTTTTCTAAAACTTTCACGAATATCTCTGAGTGCTGGACAACTCAAAATAAAATATACTTCATTTTTCTTCTGCTTCTTTACACAATGGACAAATCAAAACACTTCTGTCAACAGCTCTGTATCTAAAGCTATTCCAAGCCTGAATCTTGTTGTGACATATTTCAAATGTGGATTCAAATCCAGTAGCAGGTAAGACTTCGTCAAAGGTGCATCACAAAAAGTTCTATATTAGTCAAATCTGCTGCTGGTCTGAATATATTTAGTGCATTTTTTGCCAGTTACAGTCTATTAATATTACGTTGACGAAACTCACGAATGAAATGATGTTTCCAACTCCTAGGATATATCAGACAAACCTCAAACCATATTCAAGCAAGCAGGTACACACTTGTGACACCCATTTTACTTTACCTTTAATATCTAAATCATATAGCATACAATACGCTCTACGAGGTATTCTTCGCTCTTCCGTTTGTGACTACTTCAACCAATAGCGAATGAATTTGACGGCAGAGTTTCTAAAAATGGAGTATCTTTTAGTTTCACCGTTTATAAGGTCATTTGGAGTCGTATTATCTACTCATAAGAATTTCTTCAAAGCGTAAGAGTGAACGGTTTCACACTGAATTGCTGCCTTATCTAATCATGAGAGAGAGAGAGAGAGAAGAGGAGAGAGAGAGAGAGAGAGAGAGAGAGAGAGAGAGAGAGAATTCTAATGATTCTGAAAAAGGCGACCAAACAAGCCAAGAGAAACTCGTGTCACCTGCCTGTGAAAATGTACAAATATTTTTTTTAAATGTAAAATTCACATATAATGAAACGGGAGAAAAAGAAGCGATTTCATCTCTCTCTCTCTCTCTCTCTCTCCTCTCTCTCTCTCCTCTCTCTCTCTCTCTCTCTCTCTCTCTCTCTCTCTCAGATGTCAGAGGTAAAGTTACATGGGCAACGAACATTCGAAAATGTTTATGTAGTCATGGTTTTTCGTTTGTATAGTTAAATCCCAAGTTTTTTTTCTTTTTTTTTTGGCTCGCCTATACCGGTGACCCCGACGGAATCACACGAAGGTCACAGACGTGGAGAGGACATCGAAACTGAGGTCACCATGAGAGCAGGGCGTGAAGGGCCACAGAATTAATTTGAGACTTTTTTTTTCATGCTGATCGATGAGAACGAGGATGATGACGATGATACTACGGATTTCCATCCCGGTCTGAGACTGCATGACAGGGCTGTACTCTACGCTTTCTTTCATAATGTATCCCGGCGTCAATTAGGCCCGAGAGATACAGACACCTGCAGTGTTGATCAGGAAATGTGAGCAACACTCTCAGAAACGCACCCATTAAGTGGATGAAACTCGACTGTGTGGTTCCAGTCTTCCCAACTGAGCCCGTAGCAAACTCAACTCTGGGTAGGAGTCGGTCAGGGCAGAAAAAGCCCACATGACTCTGATAGGAATCGAACCCACGAC
>CM065717.1:50158288-50173288 GCA_033310375.1 Conus canariensis
GTACGTGCGTGCGTGCGTGCGTCTGTGTGTGTTTGTGTGTCTGTGTGTGTGCGTGTGTGTGTCCGTGTGTGTGTGTGTGTGTGTGTGTGTGTGTGTGTGTGTGTGTGTGTGTGCATGCGTGCGTGCGTGCGTGTGTGCGTGAGAAAGAAAGAGAGAGAGATAAACGTGTGCATGCGTGCGTGCGTGCGTGAGAAAGAAAGAGAGAGAGATAGGGAGGGACAATGGAGAGAGAGAGAGAGAGAGAGAGAGAGAGAGAGAGAGAGAGAGAGAGAGAGAGAGAGAGAGAGAGAGATCAGAATCACCTTGAACGGCCATCAAAAACGATAGCTCGGTTTTATAGACGCAACAAATTAGCATTACGCGCGTTTTACATCTCTGTTAAACATAGTGACACGTTGGAGAGAAAGGTAAACTCTGATAGATTTTCATGCCAGCTGAAAGCAATCAAAACAACGATCTGCTGGTCCCATAGTACAGAGTCCATTATGCACACAAGACAAGTTGGTGTCTGAGTAACTAAGGTGTGTATACCAGTGTTCTACGTCTACTAATAATAATATTTTCATAAGTGAGCATATCTAACACATTTATCGATAATTACGTTTGACACAATCTCTCTCTCTCTCTCTCTCTCTCTCTCTCTCTCTCTCTCTCTCTCTCTCTCTCTTCTTCCTCTTCTTCTTCTTCTTGTTCTTCACTCCCTCTCTCTCTCTCTGTGGAGGGGCGGGGGGGGGGGGGGGGGGGGGAGGCGGGGCACTGGAAAAGATTGCTTTGAACACACTATAACACCAATGTGACTTGACACATCTGTTTTGATGTAGATTTTCCTGGCTGAGTTTTATTCATTTCCGTGTCACTGTTCTTCTTGGAAAACGGGAAATGTTAAGTGCTTAACCACGCATGTATATTGTTCAGCTCTTTCTTTTGTTTTCTGCAGTCTTTTCTCCAAAACAATAGCTTTTTTTTTTCTTTTGCCCTTTTTTTTCCTCCTGCGGTCAGTATAAGAGGAACAAAATATCCGTGGCAAAAGTCAACCAGACAGGTAATTCTTTTGTTGTCACTTTCATTAGAAAGACATCCAGCAGAAATTGAGGTTCAGTCTATGTCAGCACGAAACATGCCATTCACTATATTCAGATTTTCAATGTTTACAAAGAGTCCACAAGCAGTCATGATGAAAATTACCATGATTACATGAAACAGCTGCAGAGGAAAATTCAAATGATACACATAAAAAATGTTAGCATTTTAAAGTATTACAAGACCTCGCCAAAAATAAAATGAAGAACCTGACTTATTTGTTGCGTTTGTAATGCTGTTCTCTCTATGTCTCTTTTTGGGGGCGAAATTTTATTGATATTCTTCATCTTGCCCCATACTACATCACACACACACACACGCGCGCGCGCGCAGGCACACACACGCACGCACACACACATACACACGCGCGCGCACGCACACACACACACACACACACACACACACACACACACACACACACACACACACACACCACTTTCATCACTTCTCCAAAGAAAACGAGCTTTTCAATCACCATCAAGTTTCCAAAAGTTATCAACACAATGGCTGACAATGACAATAAACAATAGAGATTTTGAAACAATCTAATACAAAAATCTGCCACCTCATATTCTTCGAAAACGAAAAAAAAATACGGGTTACAGTAATTAACTATTATGACAGGAAGAAACAAGATCGCTAAACACAATGTGAGCAAAGTGAATAGCATAATTTGATAAAGAGCATTGTCTGGCGTTAGCTGCTCAATGCTCTGCTCGCTCACCATTCACTACTAAAGTCAAACACACATCAAAACCTTCCCTTCCTCTACCTCCCTCCACACCTACCCCCCCACCCCCACCCCACCGCCTCAGCATACATAACACAACTCGAGGGAATTCTTGTCATAACAGGTATGTTTAAAGTCCTATTTTTAAACTCGGGGAAGAGATCAGATGGTTGCTTAGACCGGAAGTCAACCGAGTTCCACGCAAGAGGCGCAGAAAAAACTAAAACAATTTTTTACCTCCTCAACGCTCTCTACAACCCGGCCAGTACTGTCCAGTACAGCGACTCGTTCTACAGACGCTTGCTTAGCCTCCCTCCCTCCCTCAATCCATCCATCCATCAGCGAACCCCATCCTCACCCTCTCAGACCCCCCCCCCCCCCTCCCGCTGCTTCCCATGGCCTAAATCTTCAACCGGAACCCATTTCCCCGATACAGACCCGGCTGGCTCCAGAAGAGCCTTTGCCCGGCAGATTGGGTAACCAGTTGGAAACCTCACATCAGCCGGTGTCGTCCAATTCTCCCCCGTAATGTCCTAAGAGCCGATCCAGACAGAAGATGAGATGAAAGTATGAGCGCCACTATGTTCTTGTTTACCCAGAGTATTACAGAACACCGTTTTCATCTCAGCGTCTGTCCCTGGCTCCGTTGGTCCGCTCTCGGCAGCCGCATTCTTACGCACAAGGCAGGAAATTGTCTCCCCTTTGTAGTCCGCTCTGGCATCGGTCCGTAGGGACGCTACGGTGTCAGAGAGAGAGAGAGAGAGAGAGAGAGAGAGAGAGAGAGAGAGAGAGAGAGGAGAAGAGAAGGCAAGAGAGAGAGACAGAGACAGAGACAGAGAGAGAGAAGAGAGAGAGACACAGAGAGACGAGGAGGAGGAGGAGGAGGAGGAGGGGAGAGAGAGAGAGAGAGAGAGAGAGAGAGAGAGGCAGACAGAGAGAGAGAGACAGACAGAGAGAGAGAGAGAGCGAGCGAGAGAGAGAGATTATTGATAAATTCCCTTCAGCCCCCAAGACCACAGGCTGAGATAGGGACCAAGCTGAACGCGCGGGAAATTGCATTTCCTTTTTCAGGTATGTTTGCATCTTGGACTACAGACATTTGATGCTGGGCTCTGGCAGCCGGAGCCGTTCTGCTCGCTCTCTCCGCGGAGTGACTTGTCAGGGGGAACACGGGCAAGCTCGTGAGAAGCTTTCCCGCTCCAATCAGGAACGCTGGCGCCAGAGAATGAAACCCTCCAACGATTTTCATCTCGTAAGGACCCGAATCTCATATTTCAACACCTCCTCCCCACCTTCCCCCCCCCCCCCCCCCCCTCCCCCACCCCTACAGAATCGACCCAAGTTGGCAGCCCAGGTGAACTTATTGTTTGGAGGAAAAGAAGATTCCGGTTGGGGGATCGTATTCTGATCGCTTCTCCCAGGCTTTATTGGAAGAGGAAAAGGCCTCAGTTTCCGCCTGTCAGTTACCTCCCTTGCTGGCGGTCATGGCCGACAGGGCGCTTTGTGTCTTCCCGTCAAGTCGCCTTCGATCTGAGAGCAACATGGCGGCCGGAACGAAGGGGGAGAAAAGCAACTTCTCGTTTTTCTTTTCTTTTTTTTTTCTTTTTTTTTTTACCTGGCACCTTGCGGGCGTTCTTTGTGATGAATGGAGGGACGGGCAACCCTGAGGGCGCACTTTCTGCAGCGACAAGTTTTCCCTCTCTCGCTTTGAAGTCGAGGTGACTTAATTCCGGCCCATCCGCGAAGTAACATTGGGCCGAACTGTCAGAGCGAAAAGCAGCACGTGTCGCCGTTAATTCTCCCCCTTTTCAGCCTCCGCCTGTCTGGATGAGCGCTCACGTCATGGAGTTTGATTGAGGATGGGCGATATGGGTGGCTGCTTCTTCCGTCGTCGTCAGTCTCACGTTCCCGTCTGATACGGGTGGATCCTCGGGACGCAGCTGAATCAGGGAACTGGATCTCGCTCTTGTCTCGTTTTGTATGGCGGCTGTGTTATACAAACCCTTGGTGTTGAGATAAACACGATGTGACGGTTTAATTAATCAGACGTGAACAGTCACATGGAGAACATCAAGTGATGTCTACACAAACATTTCAGCGAAACAATGTAATCAAATACGTAGCTCCCAGACTAAGAACGGATAGGTAAGTAGTTGGCCCAAGCCTGAGAAGATTGTTCCGTTTAGATTTGCATTAGTATTTTCGTAAGTTTTCTCCACGTGACATTCAAGTTCGCAGAAAAGTCATCGCTTTCACTTTCTGTTTACCTGTGGTAGCCCATTGATGACTTACCCCCCTGAAATTCCAACAACGCAACTCATCGATTCAGGACTAAACTGAACCGGATGATGGGAGTGGAGGTGTGGGCGTGGGGGCGTAGGGGATGGTGGGGGGTGGAGGAAGGGGGGGGGGGGGAAGGATCGGTCATGTTGATTATTGTTCATGTCAAAACAGTGCTTTTAAAGTCAAACAATAGGAAAATAAAATAATATTAAAAAAAAACAGCAGAGAGAATGAAACCACGCGTCATGGGAACCACGCCTTCCACACCTACGTCATCAACTCCACTTCTAGCTGGCTGATTCACTGGCTGGCTGGCCGGCTGGCTGGCTGGTTGGTTGGTTGGTTGGTTGGTCGGTCGGTCGGTCGGCCGCGTCGTTCCCCTGCAGGCTAGGCAGTCTGCCTGATGCCTGCTAGCTGGTCTTGGCCGGCCTGGCCACAGGCAACGGCATGGGCTCCTCACCTGGCTTGGTCCAGGTCCCAGGGCGCCGCGGACATAAAACAGACAGCGATGAAATCGTCACTGACTTGATTGCCTGGCAAAGACCCTGGGCCCGAGTTCTCCAGCAATATTGCGACGCTCCATTTCCGTGCCTTCATGCACCGTTAGCTCCCACAGGCAGAGGTGGAAAGGACAGAGAGGAGGGGGAGTGGGGAGGAGGGGGGTGGGGGTGGAGAGGACAGTAGAGGGAGAAGACCAGACAGGCCCGTGTGTGTCAACAGATAGCCTGTCGGCGCTTTCTCCTCTTGGCTAAAGGCCCCGGCCATTAAAGCCGGCTGTCTTAATGAAACGACGGAGACGGGGGCCAGCTTCACCTGATCGGCCGGGCAATTCCCACCTGGACACCCTTTTAATGGTGATGAGAACGAAAGATGGATTCCCTCCATCCATGCTTAATGTGATGGATGGGGCCGAAGCCATCTTGCTGATAGATAAAAAGGATGAGGCTGGCAGGAGATGATATCGATCCCCGGGCGCATCCCCCTCACAATGGACCCCCCCTTTCCCTCCTTCCCGCCTTCCCCCCCCCCCATCCCCCACCCCCTACTCCCCTCCACTCCCCTCACTCCCCTCACCGCCGGGCTGCTTTTACAGCCCTGTCAGCCCGTGCACCTTTGACAGCACTCTCCTACAAAGATGCATGGATTTCCATTGTGTTGACACCCTGATAAACGCTTCCAGAGTCATCCACGGCGGGTGTCGGAAGGAAAGATATCAGTCCTGACAGACAGCGGCTTTCAGAGGCACGGGGAAGGAAGAAGATTAAAAAAGAAAAAAAAACGCTTCAAAAATTGAAACATTTGTGAAAAAGGTGAGAGACTGGGGAAGGAGATAAAAAAAAAACAACCCCAGCTCGGGAAGGAGATAAAAACAGTATGGAAATGAGGTAAAACGGCACGGGAAGGAGATAAGAACGGTATGGGAATGAGATAAAACGGCACGGGAAGAAGATAAAAACGGTATGGAAATGAGATAAAACGCCACGGGAATGAGATAAAAAAAAAAAAAAAAAAAAAAAAACGGCACAGGAAGTAGGTAAAAACGACACGGGAAGGAGATAAAAACGGCACGGGAAGAAGGTAAAAACGACACGGGAAAGAGATAAAAACGGCATGGGAAAGAGATAAAAACGACACGGGAAAGAGATAAAAACGACACGGGAATGAGATAAAAACGGCACGGGAAAGAGATAAAAACGACACGGGAAGAAGGTAAAAACGACACGGGAATGAGATAAAAACGGCATGGGAAAGAGATAAAAACGACACGGGAATGAGATAAAAACGGACGGGAAAGAGATAAAAACGACACGGGAATGAGATAAAAACGACGGAAAGAGATAAAAACGACACGGGAATGAGATAAAAACGACACGGGAAAGAGATAAAAACGACACGGGAAGAAGATAAAAACGGTATGGAAATGAGATAAAACGCCACGGGAATGAGATTAAAAAAAAAAAAACGACACGGGAAGGAGATAAAAACGGCACGGGAAGGAGATAAAAACGACACGGGAAAGAGATAAAAACGGCACGGGAAGGAGATAAAAACGACACGGGAAGGAGATAAAAACGACACGGGAAGGAGATAAAAACGGCACGGGAAGGAGATAAAAACGGCACGGGAAGGAGATAAAAACGACATGGGAAGGAGATAAAAACGACACGGGAAGGAGATAAAAACGGTATGGAAATGAGATAAAAGCGGCACGGGAAAGAGATAAAAACGACACGGGAAAGAGATAAAAACGACACGGGAAGGAGATAAAAACGGCACGGGAAAGAGATAAAAAACGACACGGGAAGGAGATAAAAACGGCACGGGAAGGAGATAAAAACGACACGGGAAGGAGATAAAAACGACACGGGAAAGAGATAAAAACGGTATGGAAATGAGATAAAAACGGCACGGGAAAGAGATAAAAACGACACGGGAAAGAGATAAAAACGACACGGGAAGGAGATAAAAACGGCACGGAAAGAGATAAAAACGACACGGGAAGGAGATAAAAACGGCACGGGAAGGAGATAAAAACGACACGGGAAAGAGATAAAAACGACACGGGAAGAAGGTAAAAACGACACGGGAAAGAGATATAAACGGCATGGGAAGGAGATAAAAACGGCATGGGAAGGAGATAAAAACGGCATGGGAATAAGATAAAACGGCACGGGAATGAGATAAAAACAGCATGGGAAGGAGATAGAAAAAAAAACGGCACGGGAAGGAGATAAAAACGGTATGGAAATGAGATAAAACGGCACGGGAAGGAGATAAAAACGGTATGGAAATGAGATAAAACGGCACGGGAAGGAGATAAAAACAGCATGGGAAGGAGACAGAAAAAAAACGGCACGGGAAGGAGATAAAACGGCACAGGAAGGAGATAAAACGGCACGGGAAGGAGATAAAACGGCACAGGAAGGAGATAAAAACGGCACGGGAAGGAGATAAAAACGGCATGGGAATAAGATCAAACGGCACGGGAAGGAGATAAAACGGCACAGGAGGGAGATAAAATAGCACGGGAAAGAGATAATCATGGCACGGAGATAAAAAAAACGGCACGGGAAGCACGGGAAGGAGATAAAATGGTAACGGCACAGGAAGGAGATAACAACACTTCGAAAACTGAAACATCTGTGAAAAGGAAAAATACTTGGAAAGGAGATAAACCGGCACAGTATTGTTGCTTTAAAAACAAACACAAACCTGAAATATTTGTGAACAGTTATTTCAAAGTGAGGTGACTGCAGACGGAAATTACAACAAATTTTGAAAAGAAAAATATTAATCCGCCAGTTAACAGGGACAAACAAATTACAAGACAAAACTAGACGCGTTTCGACCTCTCAGGTCTTCTTCCGGCAAGATAAACAACAACGAAAAATGAAAACAAGGAACGAGCAATCGCTTATCTTGCGCCGAATTCGAGAAGATGAATAATTGCTCGTTCTTCGTTTTCTTTGTCCTGAACATTGTTTATCTTGCCTGAAGAAGACCTGAGAGGTCGAAACGCGTCGTGTTTTGTCTTGTAATTTGTTCGTCCTTGTTATCTGGCGGATCGAGAAAAAAAAACAAAAAAAAACCTCATTTTGAAATTTGTGAAAAGGAAAGATACTGAGGAAGGAGATTAAAGCACTTCGAAAGCAAAAACATTTGTGAAAAGGAAAGGTTCTTGTCCCGATAACCCAGCAAGCTTTCAGCTGCAGAAAGGAAGGAAATGAACGCTTCAACATGCTGAAAACTTCGTGAGAAACAAAGATTCTGGTTCTGTAGCTTTCTGGGCTACAGAAAGGAAAGGAAAAGGTTAGTTACGGGTTTTTTTGTTTTTTTTTGTTTTGTTTTTTTTTGATGGCCTGACCTAAAACTGTTACCAGAAGCGTCCATTTACGACCAAACAGCCGAGTTCACGCCAGAACTGGGCTGTCGTGGAGCTGTCTTTTAATACTGACAGATCACAACTTGGTAAGCAGTCTTGTAACACAAGCCCCGCGAGATGGTTCGCGACCACGTCCACCTGAGGAGCGAAGACCCGCGGAAGGGAGAGAACCCACGGTGTTATTGACGTCGTCACGAACAGTGAAAGGAGACCACTCTCAGGAGATTTCAACTTAGCGTGTCGGTAACCGCCCCGTGGCATTGCCCAATACATTTTGCTTCCCAAATGGACTGGGCCTTTAATGGAAAATAGCACTTCAGCGCGAAAACTTTCTTTCTTCGCCTGGAAATAAAATAATTAAACTAGAGTTTCACGCGAGCGCCGTCAGTAAGGAGCGTGGGGGGGGGGGGGGGGGGGGGGGGGGGGGGGGGGGGGGGGGGGGGGGGGGGGGGGGGGGGGGGGGGGGGGGGGGGGGAGGAAGAGGAGGCCAATGGCTTTCTAGGAGAGCGAGGAAGAGTGAGGAAGACCTTTCGATCGAAGGCTATGCACGCCAACCGTCCTGACTCGCCGACATTGTCTGAGCACCACGGGGTGCAGAAACACCTTTGTTTGTTCTGCAGGTGACGTGTGATGGATGGCAGATAACGCTGGAAGCCGAAACACAGAACTGTCGATATTACTGTCGTTGCCTTCTGAAACAAGCGCCGCTGCAGCATCAGAAACACTGCGACTACAACTACTACTAACACAATGCTGCTACCACTGCCATTTTCCTTGATGCTGATATTAATAGGTGCGGAATTGGGTTTTACACAGCTGTCGATACTGTTGGCTGTTTTGTACCCTAATACGCTGCAAAGAACTGTCTTCGACTGTACAATGATTTGTACTGCGTGGGTTGTACAGTTGTTAACCCTGTGGATTGAAAATTTATGAGTCGGAGAATAGGGGTTGGGATGGGTGGTTAGGATTGAAAACATTTGACATCTCACTAGAGAGCTAAATATAACAAAATTATCGTCCGGAACAGTTCATGGCTTGTGGAAAACACCATGCTGGTTTCTACAGGAGTACATCATATTTACATTTTAAAAAACTATGTAGCCTCGGGCTAGGTTCGGAAACATTAACTTCAATCTTCAACACACTATGTACATACAAATTTTTCCCTGAACAAATTTTGTAAAATTTTGATATTCTGGATTTCTATTCACCAGTAAATTGTGGATTCCTCGGATGATTAAAAAGAAAACAAGTACGTAAATTACTGACAAATCCGAGATGGCTGGCGGCTTTGTTTTAAGTATCTGTTCTTATAGGTGCATTACTCAGTGTGTCCCATAAATCTGGCTGTCTTTCATTTCCTTTTCAGATAACATGTCGTTTGATGCGTGAATACAAAGTTATGATGCTCTTCCGACCCCCTCCCGACCCCCCTCTCTCTCTCTCTCTCCCTCCCACCCTCTCTCTCTCTCTCTCTCTCTCTCTTTACAAAGAGACAACAAATCAAGCAACAAGAAATACTGACGATCAACTTGTACAGAATTGTCAAGCCATACAATTCCTCTCCTGTGCTTTCTGACTTTTTGTCCAGATTTCGCTCAGTCCAGCATTTCCTTTGTGACGGTTATGAGGAGGATGCCAGAAATCATTCTCGAACCCTTGTCCCCTATTTCCTCTGCTGTGAGAACATTTCCCTACTGTGAGAAAACGAAGCAGTCGTTTGGAGTCAAATGGTCACTGAAAGATGATGACGTTCTTCTTTGTCGCTCTTCACACGCAAGTGTGCACACACAAGCACACAGATATCAAAGTTTGTTTATGTTTAAAGCCGCCTTCCTCCTCCCCCACTTCTACCCTCCTCCTCCCTCCCCCCTTTCAGCTGCCTCTCAACACCTTCCATCTCTCTCTGTTTCTCTCTCTGTCTCTTTCTCTGTCTGTCTGTCTGTCTCTCTCTCTCTCTCTCTCTCTCTCTCTCTCTCTCTCTCACACACCCTCACACACACACACACACACACACACACACACACACACATGCACACACGCGCGCGCACACACACACACACACACACACACACACACACACACACACACACACACACACACGCACTCCGCTTACCCCCTCCCCATTCTTCTCCCTATCCGTGTCCCTTTCTTACCTCTTTGTCCCTCTCACGTCGCCAACTCCCCACCCCCACCCCCCAACACACACACCTCCCTATCTCCCCCACCCTCCCGGGGACCTCTCCCTCCGCGAACCCTTCCAACAAAATCTGGTGAGAGGGAGGGGGGGGGGGGGAAGTAAAGTAAAACCCAAACAAAAAACCAACACCATCTTTCCTCCTCAGCGTCGCATTTAGTGGAACAAAGGGAGATAAAAACTACTTGGCAAATCTTGTGGACGAGCCACTGACTGGCTGCTAATGCTTGCAATTTCTGGCTCTTGGACGACTTCATTCCCGTCTGGAAGCGCCACCAAGGGAAATAATCCCTCCCGACGTCCGCGACCGTAAATTGCGGCCGATTTATTTGTTCGTCTTCGTCGCTGCGTCGTGATCGTATGCATGACAATAAACGGACGGTCTTGCTGCTCAAGCAGGACTTGTGGACTTATGAAAATGAGAGCGATGTTTGGGTATGCGGGGGAAAAGTCGCCGGGTCTTTTTGTGGACGGGAAGGAGGTGGGGGTGGAGGGGGGTGGGGGGGGGGGGGGGAGTACTTGCTTGCTTGCTAGTGGCGCTCGAGGGACAACGTGTTTTTTTTGCCGGTTCGCAGTGACGGGAAGGGGTTTTTCGTTGGTTTTGAAAAAACAGCGAAGTTCTGTTGTTGTTGTTTTTTTTATGCTGTTTCTTCTACTCTTTCTTTCTTTCTTTCTTTTTTCAAATAGGTTCTTCTATTCTTTCTTTCTTTCTTTTTTTTCAAATAGGTCCTTCTATTCTTTCTCTCTTTCTTTTTTTTTTTAATGGGTTCTTCTATTTTTTCTTTCTTTCTTTTAAATAGGTTCTTCTATTCTTTCTTTCTTTCTTTCTTTCTTTTAAATAGGTTCTTCTATTCTTTCTGTCCTTTTTAAATAGGGTGATAATGGTGGTGGTGGTGGTGATTGTAGGTTTGGGATGCCCTCTCTCTCTCTCCCTTCCCATCTACTCCAACCGTTGTTCCTCTTGTTTTCGTTGCTTTTATAGATTTGAAGGAAAGAACTCCATCTCTGATTGGCTCGAAGATACAGCACTCTGACTGGCTCGAAGATACAGCACTCTGATTGGCTCGAAGATACAGCACTCAGGCTCTGTTATCCCCAGTCCCCATCCCTTTTCTATTCTGTCTGTCTTTCTGCCCTTCTGACTGTCTCTGTGTCTGTCTGTCTGTCTGTCTGTCTGTCTGTCTGTCTCTCTCTCTCTCTCTCTCTCTCTCTCTCTCTACCTCACACACACACACACACACACACACACACACACACACAGTGCGTCAAAGCACTGCAAGAACATTGTTCATGAGACAGATAATTTGTTGTTTTTACTAAATCTCACCCTCAGTATTTTTTTTAATTCGGTATAAAAACTCATTACGCTTTAAAAATTCTCTCTTGGTTAAACAAGAACAGTGACGAGCAGAGGTGCCAAACACACACACACACACACACACACACACACACACACACACACACACACACACACACACACACACACACACTCACACACACAAATGAAACGGCTATATCTACAGTACATCGTTACATTTACGCTGAAGAACGGGTTTTACACACAAAAAGAGAGACGCAAACTGAGTATGCTCGAGACTTCAAAGATGTGTTAGTAACGTTAAATAGTTCGAAGTGGCTTTAAGAATAACAGTCGGCATGTCCTTTGGTGGTGTCTGTTTTGTATGTGCATGCTGGATTTTAATCCGGAAGAGACACAATTGTTCAAATGCGCATGCTCGAAAAATGTCATGTATAGCAGTTCCGCAGAAAATACGTGTAACGTCACACAGGCTGAAGGAATCAAAATTACTTACAGCCGTCACACACAAAAGGAAAAATAGAAAGTTGTTGACTCGTTCGTCATTTTTTCAGATGGATTCCCCCGTCTCCTCGACAAAGGTGGCAGTACGTCGCAGGTCCTCCAGACCTCCGTAGAGCTTCCGGGCCACTGGGAGTGGGTCGGGCCAGGTTTTCTCTCGAGCGCTTGGTGGAGCGGGCAAGACTGCAGCAGATGTTCTGTTGTCTGGCTGCCTGTTCTGCAAGGGCACTGCTCTGTGTTGCCGATGCGGAGTTTGATAAATAGGTGGTGTTTCAGGCGGTTGTGGCCTGTCCTGAGCCTGAAAATAGCTACCTGCTCTCGACGAGTCAGCAAGTAGTACGGGTCTGCTCTGTTGTGGCGTGGATGCTGCTGCTCCCACTTGTTCTGCAGCTTGGCCTTAATGTGTATTTGAACCGATGAACATTAACGAAAACCTTTCACCGGATGGCGATCAGTTCAAACGAAAGAAAACCGGATGTTTGCATCAAAATCTGGCGACGTTCTCCCGCGTTTCTATGCAATTATGCGAAGAACATTTTGTGATGACTATGGTGCTTACACAGTCTGGTTCATGAACCATGTTGTCACTGTCCACTGGAGAAAATGTCAGACAGCATCAAGAAAAAGAGAAAAAAAATCACTTGAAGGTGCGAGTGGGAGGACCCAGAGAGGTACTGTCCACAACTGCCGAACAAACCATCCGGGAGCAATCCTGCACCACCTTTGGAAGCCTGTGCTGTGTTCGCATAAGGTGCAGGCATACACAGGGCACTCCATTAAGACGTCAAGGGACATAACTGCTCCTGGCAGGTGAGCTCGCTGCCACCTACCACAACTGTAAGCTCACTACCTCCTACCACAACTGCCCCGCCACAACTGTAAGCTCACTACCTCCTACCACAAACTGCCCTGTCCAGAGAACGTGGTCGCTGTCTTACAAACTGAGGGCAGAAAGCTTACATGCCTTTGGCCCTGGTCTTCCAGCAGGCGGAAATTGTATATCTTCAAGCAAGCTATGGAAGCCAAGGTCGACCCCCCCCCCCCCCCCCCTCCAAAAAAAAAAAAAAAGAAGAAAAAGAAAAGGAATAAAAGAGGGAGAGGGAAAGGGGAGGAGTCAGGGGTGGGGGGTGCACAGAAAAAAGAGAACACGAGAGGTCAACAGTGCCCTTGGGGATGTCTCCTTGTTTGTTCTGTGTGCTCTGTGTTGTCGTTTCTGCTAGGCGCTTTGTGTGTCGTAAGCAGCATTCGTTTGGAGTCATGGGCCTGTAATTTTTTCGTCAAGAGAGCAAGAGTTACCCTACTTGTTTGCTACTTATTGTTATCTGTTCCACGCCTCATTTCAGATGTCCTTTCAACCCCCGTGGGGTCAACGTAAAGACCCACAACTAATCGGCCCCCTACCCCGACCACCTGAGATGAACAGCAACTGTTCTGCTCCTCCGACATCTCCACTCCCTACGGGCCTCGGTCTGGGAACAAACTGTCTCCCCTTCAGCCTCGTTTCCCTGGCCTTTGTTGCAGCCAATTCCAGGAGATAAGTGATGTCAGTTTGTCTTTCGTTTTTATTATCTTAGTTATCTGTTCTGCGTTCTTTTTATTACCGTGAATGTATCTTCGTCCTTTGTTTTTGTTGTCTTCAATGTCTGTTCGTCCTTCGTTTCATTGTCTTGAATGTTATTTGTCTTGTCTGACAAAAAAAACAAAAACAAATAGGTCGAAATTGTATTTGTTTTGTAATTTGTTTACTTCTTCGTTTGGTGGCGCAGTAATTCGTTCCTTGCTCTTATCCGTAAAAGTCTTCGATAAGAGAATGTTAATCTCACTTTCCACCCTGACAAAGAAGAGGAGGGGGAACATAAGAGGAGGAAGATGTGGGGGGAGATGAGGTGTGATTTGTGGAACGAATGCAGTCCAATCTAGGAATGTGTCATTACCAGAAGTAATGGTGATCGTCTATATGAACGTGTAAAAAAAAAAAGGGGGTGGAGTGGAGAGGGGAGGGGGTACTAGGGTAGAGGTGGCAGTTGAACTTGTTAATGAATGCAATCACTGTGACATTTTACAATCAAACACAAACATTTCAGTTGACGTGTTTGTTTCTCAGTATACTGCATAATTAAAAGAAAAACAAAACCCAGTCTTTTCATATAAACGGAGACATACTTCTATGTGAAGTTTTTTTTTTCTTTTCTGTTCTGTTTTGTTGTTGTTGTTGTTGTTTTATCGTGCCTTCTTCAGACTCTCCCACCGCATCCACTTTCTCGAGGACGGTAACAGCAGCAACCAAAATTTTGATGCTGCAGGAAGGGAAACTCACAGACTGGTGCTCACTTCAATCTGTCCCTGCGGACAGGAAGACCATGTAGACCACAGAACAAGGGCTCCAGAGATGCCCCTCCGTTGACCAGCACGACGAGATTGACCACTGGGCACTTCACTGATGACTAAGCTCCAGGGCAGATACTGGGAGCTCGTAAAAATAAAAAAATAAAAAAAATAAAAAATTCTGTTTATTGCTCAAACTGTCCTGATTGCCTTACCTTCGAACGTCAAGAAGAAGAAGAAGAAGAAGAAGAAGAAGAAGAAGCCGTGCGATGATATAAAGTTTTGAACACTCACTATCGTTATTATTTCTTTTTACAGCAAAAAAGGGAATGCAAAAAAAAACATTGTTAAAACTCAAAGCTTGTTACAAATATCGACATAAACACACACACGCATACGCACACGAGTGCAAGTACACACACACACACACGAGTGCGAGTGCACACACACACACACACACACACACACACACACACACACACACACACACGCACGCACGCACGCACGCACGCACGCACGCACGCACGCACGCACGCACGCACGCACGCACAGCACACACACACACACACACACACACACACACACACACACACACTATTATCCCCACACGAACACGAGGATGTCAAAAACTGAACCCCCCTCCCCTTCCCCCGACACCTTACACCCTCTGCCCCCCACCA
>CM065717.1:50197899-50202899 GCA_033310375.1 Conus canariensis
CGCGCGCGCGCGCGCGCACACACACACACACACCACGCACACACACACACACACATATGAACGGAGAGAGGAGAGAGAGAGAGAGAGAGAGAGAGAGAGAGAGAGAGAGAGAGATTTCATTCACTATACAACGCGGCGCGCGTATACGCATGCATGCACGCACACACTCGCATGCACACACATGCACACACTCAAAGCTATTTCACCTCACCACACACACGTACAGACACACAAACTCTGTATGCGTGCGGGGGTGGGGTGGGGGCAGGTGGGTGGTAGGGCGTGACAGAGAGAGACAGACAGACAAACAGACAGACAAACAGACAGACAGACAGACAGACAGACAGAGAATACGTACATCCTATTCATAAACAGGTCGCTGCCACTCATGAGGCGGTGTAGCTGAACAATCAGCCCACATCATCATAGCTGTCCAGCTGAGCAGACCAACGGTAACGCTCATCGAAAAAAAAAAAAAAAAAAAAACAAGCTCAGACCGTAACTTACTTAAACGAGAGAGAAAGAGAGGAAGAGAGAGAGAGAGAGAGAGATTTAACTGTCAGGCGAGAGAGAGAGAGAGGGGGAGAGAGGAGAGAGAGAGAGAGAGCGAGAGAGAGAGAGAGAGAGGGAGGGAGAGAGAGAGAGATTAATGAGGCGAGAGAGAGAGAGAGGAGATAGAGAGGGAGAGAGAGAGAGAGATTTTAACTGTCAGGCGAAGAGAGAGAGAGGAGAGGAGGGGGAGGGAGAGATAGAGCGAGAGAGAGAGGGAGGAGAGAGAGAGAGAGAGAGAGAGAGAGAGAGAGAGAGAGAGAGAGAGAGAGATTTTAACTGTCAGGGAGAGAGAGAGAGAGAGAGAGAGAGAGAGAGGGACTATTACTGCCAGCTAAACGAAGTGTTGAACGGTTTCTGGATTCTGTCTCTTGTCAATCATATCAGTACTGATGGTGAAGGAAGTATGGTTGCTATTACCATCACAATACTGCCAGTCATAGAAGCTTTCCAAGCCGTTTCAGAATCCGGCATTGATGTTCTGCATAAGAGAGTCAGACCATGTCGCAAGAGCAGCGACACCAGGTCAGAGTTCGAGGGTTACAACAAAGGTCAAGTAGTAACAGCGCAAGTTTTAATTGATGAAAGTCGCCCTGGTTCTGTGGAGAGAAAACAAAATGTTTTGAATGTGAAAGAGACGATTTTATCCTGGACTTCGGGGTCAATAAAGTAGTGCAGTGTCATATGTCAGTAAGGTGAGCAGAATTCTGCATGACTTGTGGACTTCTTGTGTTTCTACGCCGTTGATAGGGCACAAGGATCTGGAAGTGAAAGGTCTGGAGAACGACAGAAAAATGAAGGGTCACGTGGATCGTGCTGTATTAAAAGAAGCAGACACCGGATCTCTCTCAGAGTCAGGCACTTCTCTTCTTCTTCTGCGTACGCAGGCTGATACTCCCGCGGACCCTCCCTATATGGACAGGCAAGTATTAATCCCATCTACCCTACAACGGGAGTGGAGTTTTGAGTCCATGACCGTTTTTTTTATCCCGCCATTAAGGCAGCCATACTCCATCTTCGGGGAAGGTGCATGCTATGTGTAACGTGTCATCCATACCAACGGCCAAACTGGCTTTCTCTTCCGAAAGTTGGTGATGGGATTTTACGTGTGTGCAAGATGTTATGCGTGCGTTCACACACGAAACCTCGGTTTATAGTCTCATTTGAAGGACTGTATGGGAAATGGAGTCAGAACTAATGTTAAATCCGAGGGAAAAATCCCCCTGTACCGAAACGGCCCGGCGGAGATTCGAACCCGCAACCCTTGGATTACGAGTCCGGCGCTCTACCAACTGAGCTATTCCGGCCCCCGGAGTCAGGCACAGTATGGATTAAAGGCTGGACTGTGTAGTGAACAGGTTTGGATAACGGCTGATCTTCTGATAAACGTCATGTGCAGCTTTGAATGTAATAGAGAAAAATGTAGTGTTTGGGACCTAATCTGTTAACTGTGGACTCGGACCTCAATGGCTAATTCACTGTCTGCTGATGTCAGGTTGTCCACAATCTCGGTTCATCATGCATCCCAGTTCTCCTCCCCTGTCCCGCCCCCCCCTCTCCCTTTCGTTTGACTAGCCCCACTCCACCCCTACCATACCCCCTACTCTCCGTCTTTATCACATTCCCCTCTTCGAATGCTCTCTCTCTCTCTCTCTGTCTTTTTGTCTGTCTGTCTCTCTGTCTGTCTGTCTGTCTGTCTGTCTTCTCTCTTCTCTCTCTCTCTCTCCTCTCTCTCTCTCTCTCTCTTTCTCTCTCTCTTCGTCCCACTCCCCTTTACGTATGCCCTTTCCTCCTCCCCCTCCTCCTCCTCCTCCTCTCTCTCTCTCTCTCTCTCCTCTCTCTCTCTCTCTCTCTCTCTCTCTGTGTCACAAAACATTATCTATCAGCACCCCAGCTGGGAACGGAGCCCAAATGACAAGCAATAACATGTAATAACATGTAGATACACTGGTTCCAAAGCCTCCCAAAATGACAATATAACGAATGATCTATGCGATGTACTAGTAGACAGTAAGTCACAGATGCTCTCTCTCTCTCTCTCTCTCTCTCTCTCTCTCTCTCTCTCTCTCTCTCTCCTCTCTCTCTCTCTCTCTCCTCTCTCTCTCACTTTCAACAGGTGTGCTAACGTGTTGGATGATTTTTGTTTCTCATTCCTTTTTCAGATATGGTGAAATATGCGTACATGTATTATTCGTCTTTTAAACGAGTTTAATAAAATTGAGAAAGAAGTGAGGCTGGGAACAGTAAACAATAAACAGTAAACAAGTGGGGTAACTTTTGCTCCCATATGAAAACCTAACACAGGGTAACTTTTATTCAAGACTGGCACAGAAATATTATTAAAGATATGAAAACTCTTCACTAGCTGCATGAGGGAACCATCGTAATCCCCCTCGGAGCAGGCAATACAAACAGATGTGCCTTCGAAGGGGATTACGATGGTTCCCTCATGCAGCTAGTGAAGAGTTTTCATATCTTTAAGATATTTTCTTCATTTCATGTTCCCAGTTTCTCCATCTTCAACCCCCCCCCCCCCCCCCTCTTAAGTCCAAATCTTTGCAAAGTCATTACTATGAGGACAGTTGAGTTGTTGGCCTGCGCTTGTTTTTCCCCCACTATTAGATTGTTCGTCTTTGTATTTGTCTGACTTTATTCAAGTTTAAAAGGCTGTGCCAGTCTTGAATAAAAGTTACTCTGTGTTAGGTTTTCATATGGGAGCAAAAGTTACCCTGTTTGTTTACTGTTTCGAGTTTAATAAAAGCAATGTCCGTGTGCTGCACATACTTAGCGCGCACGTAAAGGAACGCACGGCAACAAGGGAGTTTGTCCGAGGCAGCATTCTGTTGGTAAATCCACCTGGAAAGGTGAACCAAACTACAAAGACAGGATTTATTTTAAATGGGTAGGGAGGGATTCGTTTAGGCTTCATACGGATCCAGCTGGACCGATTGTTGTTGGAAACAACAAAAACGTTTGCAGTCGAAGCGGTACCTCGTCTCAAAGGATTTTTGTGCCAAGTCGGACCGACCAGTCAATGCTGATGACCAAGTTACGTCCAATTCTCTGCTGCTATGGACTGACAGCGTTGGAACGATTTCAAGCCAGCGTATAATTTTCTCATAAGGCTTACTGCGGCACTGGGAAAGCAAGTCTTTCTGTTCAAGAAAAATGAATCTGACGGTCTATTGTAAACCTTGCCGTAAAAACGACGACAACAATAGTAACAACAATAACAACAACAACAGCAACAATATCTACAACAAAACTGATACCACTTTGAGAAAGCGTCTTTTTTTTCCCACTTCAGCTGTGTACAGTTTGGCAAATATAATCCCTATTCTATTTTCAAACTAAAATGTAACTGCGTAATTAAAAAGATTACATGTACATTTTGGCAAATGTAACCCCTATTCTATTTTCAAGCGAAACTGTAACTGTGTAGTTAAAAAAAAGCACATTTACATTTTGGCAAATATAATCTTATTCTATATTCAACGAAACTGTAACTATGTAGTTAAAAAAAAGCACATTTACATTTTGGCAAATATAATCCTATTCTATATTCAAACGAAACTGTAACTGTGTCGTTAAAAAAAAGCACATTTACATTTTGGCAAATATAATCCCTATTCTATATTCAAACGAAACTGTAACTGTGTAGTTAAAAAAAAAGCACATTTACATTTTGGCAAATATAATCCCTATTCTATATTCAAACGAAACTGTAACTGTGTAGTTAAAAAAAAAGCACATTTACATTTTGGCAAATATAATCCCTATTCTATATTCAAACGAAACTGTAACTGTGTACTTTTAAAAAAAAAACTGATGTTTCTCTCTAACCGTTCCGAACCTTTGTCTTACTGGTTTCCGAACCATCCTACTGATTTTCCGTGAGCTGAAACATGTGACATAAATTTTTGGTCTTGCTCATGAAGCATCGGATATCAGTGAAGCCATGCAGGAATCTCATTCAAAGGACCAGCAGGCAAATGGAACCTGTACAGACGGTATCTCCGAAGATAAAACCCTCTTCATATCTGGCTGCCTCGTATGGGAATCCAACCCCGGGTCCTTGGAATAAGAGTCCGACAACTGACCCACTGCGCCAGCGAGGCCCCCAACTACAAAATAATACGATGGCATATGTACGCGCTCACAGGCCGCACACACCACAAGAAAGGTATGCATCAAGGCCTTGCTTAAGAAGTCAGGTATTTACAGTCAGGCTCAATTCTATTGTTTTCAGGATTTGAATTATGTCAGTTTAAAAGTTGATTTACCTTCTTTTCCTTTATATGCTCATCAAAGTACTTGCAAGGTGGCTCCAGACAGATTAAAATGAAAGGAATGGTACTTCTTTGAGGAAACCACTTGGCGCAAAGATAGGTCACAGGTCAAAACGAAGGCCTCAAATGTGACGTCAGGTGAGGGGTAGCTCATATATATTT
>CM065717.1:50212899-50217899 GCA_033310375.1 Conus canariensis
ATGTGCTGTTGCTGCAACATCCATCATCATCACGACAAACTGTCTTTGTTCCATGTGGAAGATGACTAAGCAGCAATGATGGTATGTAGCGTATCAGTTTGGCCTGGTAAGGACTCATGAACCATGCTCTTGTGAACCACTGTCCTGGATGTCTTGTGAAGCACTATGATGAATGTCTTGTGAACTACTATGCCAAATATCTCTGAAACGTTAAAGGTGAATATCTTGTGAACCGCTGTGTTAAATGTCTCCTGAACCAATGTGCCAAATGTTTCATGAACCATCATGCAGGATGCATCATAGACCACTGTGTCAAATATCTCTTGAATCATTATGTTGGATATCTCTAGAGCTGCTATGACAAATGTCTTGAGTTACGGTTCGTTCGTGGGCGTTTTGTAATGGCTGATGTGTGACTTTTCTGTTGGTGCTGCCTTTAGGAAAACATGGGGGACACACACACACACACACACACACACACACACACACACACACACACACACACACAGAGAAGAGAAGAGAGGAGAGACAGAACGTGTGTATGTTGGGGAAGGAGGGGGTTGAGGAGGGAGCAAAAACGAGAACTTGCTAAATTCAGCCCTTAGCACTAGGGGGAAAAAAATCACACACACACACACACACACACACACACACACACACACAACACACACACACACACACACACACACACACACACACACACACACACACACACACAGTTGTTCAAGCATGTTACGTTCAACCTCAATCACTGACTTTTCCACAACCCATTTCAATACTGTTCCCACCACCACACTCCCCGACCTCACTCTCCTCCACCACTCTGTTCACCACCCCTCATGAGTTCCACCATCCGGTGACAGGTTATTTACATTCCACCTTACCTGCACGGCTGAAGCTTGGATTGTTATCTAAATTTACCAAGATGGCCGCCTGATCGACAAACTGCCGGTCATGTGGACAGGAGAGGAAGCCGCGCCAGCCCCTAAACACGCAGGAACCCAGCTAGGCTTCTCTCTACCGTCCACTATTTGGCTAAACAAACAACACTCGGTGGGTTTCATATTCGACTCGTTGTTGGTTCGCCGTTATCAGATGAAGTTGCACGACAGACAGAAGACCTGCGGCCGCAGCGGCGAGAAAATGAAACGATAACGATAGCGCGCTGTTGTGTGTCCACCGGCGCTGGCGCGGTGTCTTTTGATATATTGGCCAACGTCTGATTGTCTTTGATCTCACGTCGTGACTCGGGATGTCCGTGTTTGGTCAGTGCTGAGGATACAGCAAAAAGCAATCTGGCTGTCCAGTAATCACTTTAGGCTAAAAAAAATTCCACGTTTTTTTTTTTTCATCCTCCCTTTTGCCTTTATTTTCTCCTTGTTCATCTTCAATTTTTCTCACTTCAATAGCGGCATGTGTGGATGTGTACACACAATGTGTGGTGTGTGGGGTTGGGGAATGGGAAAGGGGTCATGGGGGAGTAAGGTGGAGTGAATGTGAGTCCCATGAGGCTCAACGGTTGGCAGGTTGTGATACAATCATGGGTTGTTTAGACTATTGAGACCTGCTATACTTTCAGCATGAACATAATTATTGATAGCTTGCTTGTTGCTTCTATGGCTTTTTCCGCATCTTGATCATAAAAACTAGTTTCATTCCTCTGATTGTACATTTGTCTTCAGTGAGAGTTTTTATGTCATCGATATTGATTTGCTTTGACTGCACGTCATTGAATCAGGCCTCAAGTCTGAAAAAGAAGTACGACTTTGATCAGGCAGTGAACATGGTGTATATCATTAAGTGTATGCGTGTTTGTGTGAGTATATGTGAGTCAGCTTGGCATGTACATAAAACATAACGGTAAGTACTTTGTCCATACACTTATCATACTACATCATGTCATTGTGACTGATGGATCAGCAGCTAAATGTAGAATGTTTTTTTCTGATATTTCTTGCATTTTCATGACACTGTCCATCATTGACAAAATCTGTAACTTGCAGTCAAAGTAATGAGTGGTTCATAGTTCTGTAAGCCATAATGCAATCACGCAATCTTTGCTTCAGAGAAGAATTAAACAAACAATGACATAGCAGTTTCTAGCAGAATGAGTTGTTTTTTTTTAAAGAAAAGATTCTCTTCTTCAACCATAAAGATGAATTTTAATTTGGGCACTAAATCAACCACCAAATGAGCATGATTAAAATTCCGTTTAGTTTTAGTCTCTGTGACAGGTCTGCATTCTATATTTCCTCCCTTCAGCTGGGGCCTGAAAATACGGATGCCTACAGGACTGGTCTCAAAAATTTGAGCAACACTGTCAAAGCACAGTCTTGAAGAGAATCAAACTTAGCTGTGTATTTGTTACGAATTGAAATCCAACTCGCGTCAAACATTTGCCATTTTTGCTGCCTGTCTTTACAAGCTGGTCTAGTGGTGTCAGTGAGTTGTTAGAGAGAGAGAGAGAGAGAGAGAGAGAGAGAGAGGGTGTCAGTGAGTTGTTAGAGAGAGAGACAGAGACAGAGACAGAGACAAAGACAGAGAGATACAGAGAGAGAGAGATTCTACATATGTACATAGATATATACCGCTCTTCCACAGTCAAAAGTATAGTGGCATCCTTCTGACACAAATGATTTCCAAAGTTTGGCTCTCACATTTCATTCATCATATCTGTAAATTTTCATTGAAGTATTATCTGTTCCCTATCTTTCAAATTGAACTCGCATTGAGTCATGACTGAGAAGACATTAAAGTTTTCAGCATCTGTAGCATGGCGTTTTCTGTCTTCCCAAGTTGACAATGAGATGGATGAGTACAGTTGCTCACAGCAGAACAAGCATAAGAATGACTTTCTTTTTTTTGATCTGCGAGATGAATGTCAATTTTGACATTTAAGGTCCACACGTGAGATTATGTTGCCAGCGTGTTCTGTTATTTATTGTTTATAAATAGATCCTGTTCCACCTGTTCCACATGAAATAAGTTTCCTTCCAGGTCTCTGCATACTGTCAGGGACATAGCATTACGAGTAACGAAAAAAAAAAGAATAAAAAAAAAAGAGAAAATGAAGATAGTGGTAGAGGTCTCCCTTGTGTGGGAACCGATAGATAATGGCTTGCGTGATCAACATGTATGAACTGGGCCCCCATCAATCTGATAGGGTTAGATGACAGTCGTCGGGATTCTTTTTTAGCCCCGCCCCCTTCCTGATTTATTCAGCTCGCCGGGGACCCCTGCTCATGTCTTTTGTGCCCGGAAAATGACACACAAAGGCAAGCTGATTGCGTCGGTGAATAGAGCAGGTCTGCGATCAGTTCCGGAGGCAAGCGGGTGTTGTGAACGATGGTCCTCCAAGGGCTTTGTGGCTCCAACACGGTGTGTGACTGGTTGTGAAACAAGGCTAGGCCATGATCTGCTTCGTTCATTAAAACCCAAAACGATCGTTAGAGTCGGCAGGAGCGATCACTTGAGGTGAATGTTTGTCCCTCAGAACACGTGCATGAATTATCAGTGAGGCTTTTATTTTTAGGGGGACAGAGAAGGATTGTTGGGCGAGTGGATCGGGGGAAGAATGGTTGATAAGGCGAGGGTGGTGGGGGGGGGGGGAGATTGGGGGAAGAGGTTGGTGGGCTGAGATGATGTGCGCGTTTGTGTGTGTGTGACAAAACGCATTTTCAATGAATTGCATTTGAAAGTGTCTATTTATTTCGTGATCTTTTCCTTTTTCAGTTTTTTTTTCTTTTGCTGTCTCATTTTTGTGGCAATACTCCTGCACTACTCATTCTATCTCCCACCTACACACCCATGAAGATTTCAGAATTAGTTCGTTATGAGGCAACCCACCAGAGGAGATGTACAGATGCTGAGTCACTCTGCAGGTGTCCAGTGGGTCCTGTTCCAATGTAGCAAGGACATGACACCACCTACTAAGTTGCCTACTGAGGACGATAATTGCTTCATCATGGAGCGAACATGAGCGAGTATCGATTTCGGGAGAGAGCCACCATGTTCATCCGATGACAGCCCTAGTAAACTTGACACGGAGAAGAAATCAAGACTAAAGTCGACACAAGAGCAGGACATGAGGGGCACAGAATGTTGATTCTTTTTGTAATGATGATGATCATTGAGGTTGATGAAGATGCAATAAAGTTCAGATCTGGCTTGAGACTACATGACTGAACTGTGTACCATGACATTTCTTTCCATGTTACATACCGTTATCAACCAGGCTTGAGAGATATACAGACACCTGCAGTGTCGGTCAGGAAAGATTGTATGGTTGCAGTTTTCCCATTTGATTGCACTGCACATTCAACAACAAGAGCGCCGAAAATTCCCACAAAATCCTCTAACTTCTCAGCAAATAACCTGTGACTTTAACAACTTCACCACTGAAATGTGCCCAGTCCTTTTTAATTGCTGTTTCTTTCTGTCTTTCTTTGCTCATTTTTTTGTCTGTTTTCATCCGTATTTTTTCTGTTTCTGTTAAAATACACATTTTACGCTCCTAAGTAATGTGTGCAATTTCAGTTTTGACCTGTTCGATCCTATTTGCATTGTAGAAAAGCATGTTCTTGTAGCAATGTGCCAAGGTCACCTCATGACTCGTCCATTTAAATCGCCTACAAAATTCATGTACATGCTTTTTTTTTTATTTTTACAACAGTCAATCAATTAAATCCCGTGATGTTTCAACAAACTTTTTTCTTTTACTTCGATTTCTGTGCTTACAAGGTGATCTGATCAGCAGTTGAGACAACTGCTATGTCGTATCCATGAAACCCTCGTCTTAAATTCATCTTCCTCATTAATTCATCCATCATCATCCTACGCAGTGTGCTCTGGACACTTAGCAGATGTGATGTAGCATATATTGACTGGTCCGCATGCAGTGACACCACTTGATAAAACTTACACTGAAACTCTGAATGAAACGATCTCATCTAACTACGTATTTGTTGTGATGGTAATGCACTAGCTTTTATGTAATTTTA
>CM065717.1:50222899-50230399 GCA_033310375.1 Conus canariensis
CGGTGGCTCATTCGCCAAGGAGGCGGCTTTGTGCCAAACAAATATAGGACATGATGTCTTCAAAGGATCAATCATTCTTTTATTTGTCAATCGTTCTTTTATTTTACATGGTCACAGCACAAAGCCAGCGGTGAAGACAACCATATCCAACCCTGACACGAAATACGTAGTAATAACCACGAGCAAATTGATTTGGATGATAATAAACCGAACGAATTTCTCCGGAGTTTGTATGAGTATCTCCACACCCATTAACGTCAAATAACTCATGGAAGCGTGAACGACATGCTGAATAATCAACAGCTTGCTTTCATGAAGACACATTGGAAGGGGTCCATCCTTCAAGATTGTGCCCATAAAAGCCTTGCGGTGAGGAAAAGATGGATGCAAGTCGCGTGTTCAATTAGAATAAGAAAGGTATTGTGCTTAGTGCAGATGGTCCTGACTCACCCAGGCAGAATATTTCATTGATTACATCGGCATTGCCTTTGTTTTAGAATGAGAAAAGAACACATACACACAGACACACAGACACACACAGACACAAGGAGACACAGAGACACACAGAGCACACACACGAAGACACAGAGAGAGAGAGAGAGAGAGAGAGAGAGAGAGGGGGGGGTTCAATGGAAGATGCTTTCTATAATCATACACCTGCGTCAGTCTTAAAATTTCTTAAACGCTACAGTTCCACCTAGCTGATGTCCACCTACTGACTTCCTTTTAGACTCGATAGCAAGATAAGGAACTCTTCAAACGCAGTTAAGAGCTGATAAACTTTCAAAGTCCAAACCTTGAAGCCGGTCAAAGAGTTACAGATTTTTTTTTATTATTGCATCTGATTTTCTCATGATTTTGACAGGAACATGGCTATATTGAACTACAAAACAAAACAAAACAAAAAAAAAACCGGCATGATGCTTTCATGCATGAGTTCACGCACAAGGCTTCGTTTTACAGATCCCTCGCCCAAAATAGACGTTGATTCCTAGGAGAAAATCACTTCCAGATCAGCTTTCTCCAGTGAGAATCGACCCCCAGACCTACGGGAAAAAAAGTCAGACGTCCAATTCACAAGGTTAACTAGGCCTTTGCCTATTCAAAATAATTCAAGCCTTTGCATATTCAGAATAATCCTTGTACAAATAATAATTTGACTACTGGTTTTTCTCCTTTTTATGTACGTTAGTAGTCTGGAGTGGTGTGTTTTCATACGTGTGAAATAATTCTGGAATGATGATGTACAGTAGTTTTTTTCGTTTTGTGTGTGTGTGTGTGTGTGTGTGTGTGTGTGTGTGTGTGTGTGTGTGTGTGTGGCGGCGCGCGCGCGCGCAGCGCGAGTATGTAGGAGGGGGGGGGGGGAGGTTTGTTTGTTTGTTTTTTGAAGCGGCCTTTGTTGTCAGTGGGAAAACTAAAACTGTTATCCAGCTGTTTTCATGTCGATGGAAACGGGCTACATTCAACGACTAGAAAATGGTGGCGGTTAAATCATACGCGCCTGCACTTTCAACATATGACATCCAATGATCACGAGAGCTGGAGACGAATTTATGAACCAAACCTATTATATCTATGCTTTCATTTATGTGAGAAATTGATGGAATGGCCAAAGAGAAACTAAACTCGGGGTTCTGCGGTCATACATATGTAACTACTAGCCGCCCCCCACCCCCACCCCCGCCCCCCTCAGTCTCTCTTCCCAACTCTTCTCCTTCCTCCCTTCCCCGACGCCCGTCGCTTTCTCGCCATTCTCGTACGCCTTGTCCCCTTCTCCTCCCGTCTCTCTTCCCCTTTCTCCCTTCCCGACGCCCGTCGCTTTCTCGCCATTCTCGTACGCCTTGTCCCCTTCTCCTCCCCGTCTCTCTTCCCTTTCTCCCTTCCCCGACGCCCGTCTCTTTCTCGCCATTCTCGTACGCCTTGTCCCCTTCTCCTCCCCGTCTCTCTTCCCCTTTCTCCCTTCCCCGACGCCCGTCTCTTTCTCGCCATTCTCGTACGCCTTGTCCCCTTCTCCTCCCCGTCTCTCTTCCCCTTTCTCCCTTCCCCGACGCCCGTCTCTTTCTCGCCATTCTCGTACGCCTTGTCCCCTTCTCCTCCCCGTCTCTCTTCCCCTTTCTCCCTTCCCCGACGCCCGTCTCTTTCTCGCCATTCTCGTACGCCTTGTCCCCTTCTCCTCCCCGTCTCTCTTCCCCTTTCTCCCTTCCCGACGCCCGTCTCTTTCTCGCCATTCTCGTACGCCTTGTCCCCTTCTCCTCCCCGTCTCTCTTCTCCTTCCTCCCTTCCTTTGCCCCATCACACCCCTCCTCCCACTCCCCACCCTCCCCTACCCCCTACCTCCTCCGTGTTTTCTTCTTCCACCCCTATGCCACGGACTCACTCCGAATTCCTTGAAAAAAAAAAATGAAGGCTGGGATGGGAAGAGTATGCAAACCCGGGACTGGACCAGGGACTCTCAGATTTTCTGTCTAACGTTCTCTCAACTGAGCTGTTTCGGCTGACAGAAAGCACGGTGTTTTTAATTCATATGAACGCCTGCAGCGAGGGCTGTTTCACTCTATTGGAATTCTGACCTCCATTTGTTTCATCGTATGGTCGTATTTAAAAGCGACGAATGCGATTTTCTGGCACAAAATCGAATCGTTCGTGCCTAGTTTACTGATGAGTCACCATACTGAATGAAGAGAAGAGGGGTCACAGTTATGTGGTTTTGTATTTCAAAGACTGAAAAGACACCCGGGACAGGCACTCACGCACAGACAGACAGACCACGTTTTTATTTAGACACTCGCGTGATTTTCATTTCTTCTTTTTGTTTCGAATTGATTTGATTTTCGATGACTCGACGAGACCTGGAACCTTGGTATTTTCAGCATGTTTTCAATTCTATCGTAGCTTGAAATTCTTGAGTGTTATTAATGTTTACATGACTCTCGGAGTCTTCCAGCTTATTACGGCCAATCTGAGCCGAACTGAGGGCGTCAATCCATTCAGTCAGCGCTCGACAGGAATACAGTACTTATGATCTAAATTAATCCACACCAGTCTTCAATCCGGCTTCACCGGTTATTATCGCTTCAGTTTGCAGCATTTCATTCTTGTCAGGGGGGAGTATACCTGTGTGTCATCGTATCAGTATGTTACCAGGTCTAAATGTCACCGTGTCTATATGTCTAACTTTTACCCTAAGCGAATTCTTACCCACAGACACGGTGACACACGAACAAGATGGCATATAGAACCCTCAAAGGAGCGAAAGGTTACATGGAGACACGGAGAAGAAAAAGATACACTTGAAGGTGCACGTGGGACTCAGAGAAATGCTGTTCTCAGCTGAAGAACCAACCAGATGGGAGCAGTCGTGCACCACCTGTGGAAGTCTGCGCTGTGTTCGCATAGGGTGCAGGCACGCACAGAGCATTGCTGTAAAACGTCAAGGGACGACACTGATCCCTGGCAGATGCCATTGTGTAATGGACACTGAATGTGACGCGACAGTACCTCCACAATACCGTCATTCCCAAGGGTGTACCCGTCCACATTTCATGACTGTAAGAGACCACCGGCGAAAGACGCCACCGTTTAGCGACAGCCGTGTACAAACCGCAGCCTCGCTCGTTGCTGTTCCGCTGACAGGTCAAGACAGCACAACTTCAAACACGGCTAAGCGTTCGCCACATGAGGTGCCCTCTGAAGAAGATCCCGGGTTACAGTCTTCCCTGCTGTCAATAGGACTTTCCCTGCGGTCATACAGACATGGTGTCATGTAGACACTGTGACGTACAGACACGGTGACATATAAACCCGACCCCCTTGTTAGGCCCCCCAACATTATGTGCTCGGAATGACTGCATTATTTCAAAGAGAGATCCGCACAATAAATAACTGTTGCTAGAAAGAACGCCTTAACGTGAGTGGCTAGCTACCTATTAAAAGAAATATTGTGCTCTCTCTCTCTCTCTCTCTCTCTCTCTCTCTCTCTCTCTCTTATAAAAATATTGTGCTCTCTCTCTCTCTCCCTCTCTCTCTCTCTCTCTCTCTCTCTCTCTCTCTCTCTGATGAGACTGACTAGAACCTGTTACGAGAAATACTGCACTCACCCCCCCCCCCCGACCCCCCTCCCCTCCCCCCCCCCCCTTCCCTCTCGAGCTCTCTCTCAAACGAGAGTGGCTAGCACCTGTCAAAGGAAACACTGCTCTCTCTCTCTCTCTCTTCTCTCTCTCTCTCTCTCTCTCTCTCTCTCTCTCTCTCTCTCTCTCTCTCTCTCTCTCAAACTCGAGTGTCTAGCACCTGTTACAAGAAATTCTCCCCCCCCTCTCTCTCTCTCTCTCTCTCTCTCTCTCTCTCTCTCTCGCTAACTTGAGTGGCTACCACCTGTTACAAGAAATTCTCTTTGTCTCTTTCTCTCTCTTTCTGTCTGTCTGACTCTCTCTTCTCTCTCTCTCTCTCTCTCTAACTTGAGTGGCTACCACTTGTTACATTACTTTCTCTCTCTCTCTCTCTCTCTCTCTCTCTCTCTCTCTCTCTCTCTCTCTCTCTCTCTCTCTCTCTCATTAAAAGCAGACCGAACATGTGTTGAGCCATTGTCAGATTTGTTTTTTTAGAGTTGACACGGACAGTAACCAGAGATCAAGAGATCTCACCACAGTCTTTGTCCCGGAGACGGCACATCTCCTCCCCCTCCACACACACAACACACACACACACACACCACACACACAACAAACAAGAAGCTACCGGTGTGTGGAGAAGATAGGAGGTCCCCAGCACACGACCCTTGTGACGGACCTCGAGTCGGGGGGAGAGAGAGACAAGATGCTGGTAGACAAGTGACAGGAAATGGGCAGGCGGGGCGGGCGTGGGGAGCAAACAGCACGTGAAGCCCGCCAGATAACAACCAGGCTACCAGCATGGCAGTAGTTAGGGGGAGGGGGGGGGGGACCTGGAGACAGCAGGCGACCAAGTATGGCGTTCAAATCCTCTCAAAAAACTCTCTCTCTCTCTCTCTCTCTCTCTCTCTCTCTCTCTCTCTCTCTCTCTCTCTCTCTCTCTCTGTTTCACACATAACATAATGTCGTTTCACACACTCGTGCTGTTCTCAAGCATTGTTCCTTTTTCTTTTCTGCAAAGGGTTGGATGTAAAAAAAAAAAAAAGTAAAAAAGACAACAACAACAAAAAAACATGAAAAAAGAAAGAAAGAAGGAGAAAAAAAAGGAAGAAAAGAAAAAAAAAAACCATTTCTCCTCCTGTCATAAAATGTAAGCTCGTTTCTTGATTCTCAGTGTCTTCCCTACTCTCTGGTGAACATTTCGTGTGATAGCACTACTAATGATCATGATAATGATGACAATCATGGTGATGCCATTCCCATTGTCTTTATGACGATAATTTATTTTTTTTTATTTCACTGTTGTAATAAGGTCGAATATACAGACAACAGGCCACGTGACATGATGTACCTCACTCAAAGACGACCACAGATCAGCTTCCATGACTATAGCAGACACTTTATTCTGTATTGACGAAAAGAAAAGATGAAGAGAAGGACGATAAAGAAAGAAAGAAAATTAGGATTGAAAAAAAAAAACCCGACGTATTTCGATTTCGCATGACACATCAGTGTCAAACCCATCGATCGGACATGTTAGAACTTTCCCCAAAGCTAAGTCTGGGACGGCTTTATGAAAGAAAGAAAAACAGGATTTTAATAAACTCGTATTCTCAATGCTCGCAGGTAACCTCAATGTCTAAATGATCGATCTCACAGTCTTAGAACTGTCATCAAATCGAAGTCTAAACAGCTGTAAGACAACTGTACGATTTTATTACTGATCAAATCTTTTTGTTCTGCACTTTGATATTTTATCTGACACAGCAAGAACTTGATGGCAAGACTTTTATGTCCTATGAAGTATCACAAAAGTCTGTTTTTCTCCTTTATTGACTGATCTGGCATTCTTCACTTCCTCCTCAAATTTCTTCTTTTCTTCTTATCATCTTTTGTTCTTTTGATTCAAGCCACTTGGTGTATAGTTGTTTACTTTAGGTTATTCCTGTTAGATAAGCAGATGCGTACAATGCTCTTTGATACAAAGATGTTAATTTGCGGGTCCACAATTGAAACTGGCACGAGCGGTGAATTTATCATTCTATAAGCCGATTAATCGAGCGTAATATTATGCGAGTCCTCACACACACACACACACACACACACACACACACACACACACACACACACACACACACACAAGGAAGAAGAAAAAAAACCCAACTTCAGGCAAGAACAAGATTCCATACTCGGGCGGGGCAGAACCGGTTCCCGTTTTCAATCAGCAAAGCCAGTCGACGAGCGCGTGCGGTCACCTGGGGGCGTGGCAGGTCTGTAAAGTGGACAGTTGCCTGGCAGTGGTGCGCATCTCACGTGCGCATCTCGTGCCGACAGCACGTCCCTGGAGATCGCGGTCAATTTTCTTGATTTGCTTTTAATTATGGAATATTCTTTCCCTCACAACCGCCCGCCATTAAGGGTTTAAGTGAATCCATCTAATTACACCTTGACGGGGATAGGGGAGGCCAGGGGAGAGTAGCTCCGCGGCACGAAATAGAAAAGGACAGTAACTCTCGGCGGTAACCCCCACCCCCACCCCCCACCGCCCACCCTACGATTGTCTCCTGCTTGATGATAGCGGCGACGAGTTCTGTAATGACGACGGAGATTGTGTGCGATTGGGACGAACCGATCATCAGGATGGTAGACGACCACAAACGATAGAGGTCAACCCGACAACAGGGGAGCTAAGCCCCGTACCAGACGGGGAAGAAAATGAAGTGTCAGTTTCTATCCGCGCTAATTGCAACGTCCAAGTAGACCGACCCATCTAAACGACTTCGGGGACGGACGGAGCGTCAGGTCATCGGAACGAGGGCAGATGAGAGTTCCCTCCCCTGTCTTTTGGTCGGGCCAGGCTAAAAAAAGCACGGGCTTAGCTTACTGTGCATCACGGGACAGATCACGTGATGGTTTTATTTACATTATCTATTTGCTACCTTACGCTAACGTGAAATCAAGGAATCTTAATAATGGATTATTTCCGTCCAACACTGCAACTGTAGTACTAGGAAATGTCTGCCGACTTTCAAAGAATGAAAAATAAAAAATGAATGAATGAATCAATAGATGAATAAATAATTTCTAAAAAATAATCGAATAAACAAACAAAGAAAGAAGTAAATGAATAAAGGTCATTGCGTGGAGGTAGAGACATATTCATCGATCTTCCGTCGGATCTAATTCGGTTCTCGCTGAACTGAAAACGGAGTTTTAAGTTGTACCTCCCCCACCCCCACCCCCTACCCCCACCCCCACCCCTACCCCAGCATCCTCTCCTCTCCTCCATGACCTCCGACCTCCTACCCTCTATTAACCCCCATCCGCCGTTGGATGAAATGGTCCGCCTGTGTCCTGCGTCCTCACCAACCCTCCTCCACCAATGTTGACCCCT
>CM065717.1:50232899-50242899 GCA_033310375.1 Conus canariensis
TTTTTTTTTTTCTTTTTAGTCAACGCTTGTTGCGTAACAGGGAACCGAGGAGACTGACACTGAGGTTTCTCATCCACACACTCAGCTCAGGTGATATGGTGGTGGTAGTGGAGAGCACGACAGGAGGATCTCTCCAACCAAAGACCAGGCCAGGACCACCAGAACGACAACACATTAAGAGGGGCAGCAACTAGCGAATCTCTAAATACGAACTCTGGTACTTTAATCAACTGAAATATTCTGATACTCCATAATGAGCGTGATGGAAAGGGAGGAGTGACGCGTAGGGGGGAGGGGGGTGGAGGAGGAATAGGGGACGGCACCAAATGCCAGACGCTTGACCGTCTGACCGAGAGATTCGTGTATAGGACTGGTGACGCCAATCACAAGAAAGTTTACTTTGCCCAACCAATGGAATAGCTCCTTACGTTTCAAGTTCAGTTCTTATTGTAATCACCAGAGGTGAAAACAAAATCAGGTCTGCCTTGAAAAAAAAAAACCCAACAACTAACACACAATGAAACTGTCTTCACGATATATGCAACAAATTGTTTAAATATGTATTCTAGATGTTCAACGACATGAAATTCAATGAAAATAGATACTAATTGCCGTCATTTATAAGGTAAATAAGATAAGGCAATGCTGAGAGTACCAGCTATTCCTCTTACGTTTTCATCACAGGTTAAGAAAAGGTTAAACAGTAAGGACAAAACTATTTTTGAACTCCAGAACATCAAAATCATTACAAAAGTCACGTAGGCAATTCGACGGTGAGCAATAAATAAACAGCTGTTTTCTACTCTGGATAGTGTACACAGTCTTACTGCCTGGTCGCCAGATTCCTGCAACGACAGCACGATGTAAAGTGTAATTAGATTTAAAAAAAAAAAAAAAAAAGCACTGTAGAGATTTTTTAGAGATGTGAGTGAATGGGTCACTCAGACAGAAAAAAAAAAAAAAAACGCTCCGCGGCAAAAATTAATAAATAAATGAATAAACCAATAAACAGATAAATGAATTTGTAAATGAAAAGAAAAACTCAAAAACAGAGGCTAAGAGAGTGATAGGCAGGAGGAAATAGCTACTCAGAATTTCACAAAGGAGAGAATACAGATGTAAATCTAAAGGGCTTCTGGTCTCCCTTCAGGGACATTGCTCAAAGTATTTGTACAAAACAAGAGAAGAGAGGAGGAGAGAGAGAGAGAGAGACAGACAGACAGACACACAGGACAGACAGACAGACAGACGACGGACGGACGGACGGACAGAAGACAGACAGACAGACAGACAGACAGACAGAATGACAGACAGACGGACAGGCAGGCAGACAGACAAAAAGAGAAAATCGAAGCCAGCCTCTCAGCTTCTTTGATGATATTTTCACCTTTATCTTCAAAGCAAACAAAACAGCTGTTTCGTTTAATCTAGGAGTTTAAGTTTAAAAAAAAAAGAAACCGGTTTCTTCATTGCTTTAATTCTATTTTCTATACACTGTAATTAAACATACAATAAAGTACACAACCTCCAATGGACTGCTGGTAAATACATGATGAAATTTTGCCATTTTCGCACACCGAAATTTACCGCTCTAAATGCATTGTTAGCAGTGGAAAAAAAAAAAAAAAAAAAAAAAAAACACTATCAATTTGATCGAAAAGCGGGCAAATGTAAACAGCACGAAATACACCGGATTTCTTTGCCTTAGCCAGACGAGACTGTGAGAGGAAAAGATCTGATATTCTTTGTGACAAAGAATATATTTGCATTTTGGTTCGTCCTAGTCGTTGGCTTCATGTTTTCACCGTTTATGTCATCTGCAATACCTACCTACACGCATGCCTTCCTGCCCACATATCTGTCCATTCATCGGTTTACTTCAGTAACAGCACGTCATCCATGTGCTTGAACCGGGTGAAACTGTAAAGAATTTTCCAAAGCTTTTTTTTTTTGGGGGGGGATACTGAGTTCACTCAAACATTTATGTAGTGAAATCATTCCAGTACTTCGAAAGAAATCCCTGTTCACACAGTTCATAGCTCCAGTCCCCTATTCTGCCCTCCCCACCTCTGCTTCCCTCATTCCGCCACCCCTTTGACCATTCTGTCTTCATCCTTGGGTGAAGTCACTTGACTTGTCTGCACTGAACCTATTCCAGCGCGGCAGAAGAAACCCCCTGTCTACCCACGCGTAACCATAGCTCTCAGAGCTTACCTGTTACCGCCACTCCTCCCCATCTCTCTCTCTCTCTCTCTCTCTCTCTCTCTCTCTCTCTCTCTCTCTCTCTCTCCTCTCCACACACACACACACACACACACACACCTCACACACACACACACACACACACACACACACACACACACACACACACACACACATCCCCCCTCTCTCTCGCTCACACACATCCCTCCGCCGTCCCCCCCCCCCCCCCTCTTTCTCTTTCTCACAAACACGCACACACACGCACACACACACACACTCTCTCTCTCTCTCTCTCTCTCTCACACACACACACACACACACACACACACACACACACACACACACACAAACAACACTCTCTCTTCACACACAACACACACACACACACACACACACACACACACACACACACACACATACACACACACACACACACAGGTAAAGGGAAACAGAGACAGAAAGAGGGGGAGGGGGGGGGGGGGGGAAGGTAACCAAAATAAAACCTTGAATCATTAGCGGACGGCCAGATTGCGTTTCGCTGTATCTTCTGCAGTGACCAAACATGGGCGAGACAGAGTATGACGACCGATGAAAGATCAATCAGACGCCGTCCGACGTGTCAAAAAGATGCGCCACCAATACCAGCAACCGCACAATCGTTATCGCTTCTTTTTTTTTCCCCCCTTTTTTTTTTTCCCCCCTGGCCGCATCGGCGAAGGTCTTTTGTACTTCGCACGACTTCATCTAACAACACCGAGCTAACAACCAGCCGAATATGAAACCCACGGAGTGTTTGTTTAACCGAACAAGGGACAGAAGCGAGGAGGATGCAAGGGAAGTGCAACTCGTTCCCGCTATTCCCCTGTGTCTCCGCTGCTGGCGTGGCTTCCTCCACGGCGCCCACGTGACCGGCTGTTTGTCAATCAGGCGGGCGGCCATCTTGGTAAATTGAGATAGCAATCCAACCTGCAGACATCCAGGTAAGGTGGGATATAAATAAGCTGTCACCAGGATGGGGAGAAGTGATGGGGGGGGGGGGGGGACGACATGGTGGTGGCTGGGGGGAGGGGGAGGGGGGGGGGGGAGATATTAAAATGGGTGGTGAAAACATGAGTGATAGTGAAAGGACGTGTTGGCAGTTGTCTGCAAGTGAATGTGTGCGTATGACAACGTTTTTGCATTTCATTTGCATCGCTCTCTTCACCGGTTTATCATACTGTCTATCTGCCTTACTAACTACATGTCTGTCTGTCAGTTGTCTTTTTTGTCTGCCTTGAATACATGCCATTCTGTTAAGGTACAAACACTTTATCTCCGATCCAGAGTATGAGCAAACTGTCAATTGTTGCAATATTTCAAATGGTGCGTCAGTCAGTTCACTTCCCGTTTCTTCCATTTTTGTAGGCGGGAAACTCTCCACTTATTGATATTCCTTCACAGGAAAAAAAAAACCCAGCATTGTTGCCACAGTCTTACAGCATGACTGTATAAGAGGATCAAAGCCCAGAAAGAACTGTGGCTAATACATTACCCAGTAGTTAAAATATCTGTACAAATAAACTCAAACTCAGCCTTGGTCACGTCCAAGAGTTGAGTGTGTCACTTGGTGCAATGAGACAACCAGTGTTATTCCCTAAATTCAGGTTTTACAACTAATCCCACCTTAGATGATGTATGACAGACAAGGATAACCATCCCAGCACTGTGGAGAGGAAAGGGAGAAGAAGAAAGAGCAGGTGGGGGGGGGGAGGGGGGGCGCTATCTTACACCTCACTGATACCACCAGACCAACACGTGAAATCAGGCAGCGAAAATGAAAATGTTTGTATCAGATGCGAGTGTAAATTGGAATTCACATTGTCTACACCGCTGAGTTTCATTCACTTCAATACTGCACTTTGACAATGTAGCTTAAATTTTTGTGACCAGTGCTGCAGTGCTGCAGGCATCTATGTTTCAAGGCCCCAGCTGAAGACAGGAAGCATAGACTGCAGATCGATCACGCTAATTGAAACGAAATAGAACTTTTATGATACTGATATCAGTTATGGGTTTAGCGTCGAAATAAAAATCTGCCTTAATTTTCATACTACTAGAATTTGCCATGTCATTATTTGTTACTTTGTTTAATTCCTGTCTGAAGCAAATGTGTGTGTGTAAGTGCACTGTGGCTGCACTTACCAATTTATAAGCCACTGATAAATTAGGCTGCAAGATATAAATTTTGTCAATGATGGACAGTGTCATCGAAATGAAAAAAATATCAGAAAACATTCAACCGCAGGCTGCTGCCTCCATAAACTACAATGGCAGGAAATGCTTGGACAAATAAATGGGTAAAACGTTTAACATCATCTTAACAGGTTGGCTCACATGAACTTACACACACACACACACACACACACACACACACACACACACACACACACACACACACAAAACACAAGCACACACACACACGCACACACACACACACACACACACACACACACACAAAACACAAGCACACACACACACACACACACACACACACACACACACACACACACACACACACACCACACCAATATACACTGTGTCTATTGCCTAACCAACCACATGTTTCTTTTTATCGCTTTGTATCATGGGTCAAAACTCTCATCAGAGATAAGTATACACTCAGATGAATGAAATCAGTCTTCATTATTAAGATGCCGAAACGCCACAAAAACAACAAGCAAGCTACAAATTATTACGTTCACACTGAAAGTATAACATGACTCAAGAGTCAAAACCCATCATTAATGTATCACAACAACCATGCCAAGTGACTCACTCACCTCACCTCCCCATTACCCCTTTCCCCATTCCCCAAACACACACACACACACACACACACACACACACACACACACACACACACACACACACACACAACACGCACAGTGCTATTGAACTGGGGGTAAAAAAAAGATGAACCAGGAGGAAAGGAAAGAAAAAAGGAGGATGGGAAAAAAAAAAAAAAAAAACGGGCAAATTTTTAAAAAGTGATTACTGGACAGCCAGATTGCTTTTCGCTGTATCCTCAGCGCTGACCAAACACGGACAGCCCGAGTCACGACGTGAGATCAAAGACAATCAGACGTTGGCCAATGTATCAAAAGACACCACGCCAGCGCCGGTGGACACACAACAGCGCGCTATCGTTATCGTTTCATTTTCTCGCCGCTGCGGCCGCAGGTCTTCTGTCTGTCGTGCAACTTCATCTGATAACGGCGAACCAACAACGAGTCGAATATGAAACCCACCGAGTGTTGTTTGTTTAGCCAAATAGTGGACGGTAGAGAGAAGCCTAGCTGGGTTCCTGCGTGTTTAGGGGCTGGCGCGGCTTCCTCTCCTGTCCACGTGACCGGCAGTTTGTCGATCAGGCGGCCATCTTGGTAAATTTAGATAACAATCCAAGCTTCAGCCGTGCAGGTAAGGTGGAATGTAAATAACCTGTCACCGGATGGTGGAACTCATGAGGGGTGGTGAACAGAGTGGTGGAGGAGAGTGAGGTCGGGGAGTGTGGTGGTGGGAACAGTATTGAAGTGGATTGTGTTAAAGTCAGTGATTGAGGTTGAACGTAACATGCTTGAACAACTGTGTGTGGATGCGTGTGTGTGTGTGTGTGTGTGTGTGTGTGTGTGTGTGTGTGTGTGTGTGTGTTTGTGTGTGTGGTGTGTGTGTGTGTGTGTGCGTGCATGCGCGCACGCACGCACGCGCACGCGTGTGTGTGTATGTGTGTGTGTGTGTGTGTGTGTGTGCGTGTGTGTGATAATTTTTCCCTAGTGCTAAGGGTTGCACTCAGCAAGTTCTCGTTTTTGCTCCTTCCTCAAGCCCTTCCTTCCCCGACATACACACGTTCTGTCTGTCTGTCTGTCTGTCTGTCTGTCTGTCTTCTCTCTCTCTCTCTCTCTCTCTCTCTCAGTTTTGTGTGTGTGTGTGTGTGTGTGTGTGTGTGTGTGTGTGTGTGTGCGTGTGTGTGTCCCATGTCTTCCTAAAGGCTGCACTGTGGCCAACAGAAAAATCACACATCAGCCATTATGAAACGCCCACAAACGAACCATAACTCAAGACATTCGTCATAACAGCTCAAGAGATATCCAACATAATGGTTCAAGAGATATTTGACACAGTGGTCTATGATGCATCCTGCACGATGGTTTATGAAGCATTTGGCACATTGGTTCAGGAGACATTTAACACAGAGGTTCACAAGATATTCACCTTTAATGTTTTGGAGATATTTAGCATATTGGTTCACAAGACATTCATCATAGTGGTTCACAAGACATTCAGGACAGTGGTTCACAAGACCATGGTTCATGAGCCCTTACCAGGCCAATCAGATATGCTACATATCATCATTGCTGCTTCGTCATCTTCCACATGGAACAAAGACAATTTGTTATGGTGATGATGGATGTTGCAGCAGCAGCATATAGCACATAGGAAGACGACAAAGATCATTACGCTGGTAATGTTTATGATGATGAAAATGACAATGATGATGTGGCTGTAGCTTTAAAGTTGTTGCTGTTGTCAATGCTAGGTTGCTGTATGTATGTACACCAGGAAATGTAAAAATGTACACGAAAATGTCTGTCAGCAATGGAGACATGTCAGTACAGCTTGATAAAATCTAGCTTTAGTTAACAGTAATTTTGGCCAAGAAATTAAAACGGAAATGAAAACACAACCCCATCCCCTAAATGCAACGCTACCTATCCAAAAGGTCTGCACATTGAAGGGAAAAGTTTCTTTATTTTCTGGTGTTTGTTCGGTATGAAATATGCAGTCACAAGAATACGTACGAACTGGACAGTGGGCGTGACCTCTGGTTCAAGTCGAGGTCATTTTATGCAAGGGAAGAAGACAAAACTCAAAGCATTCCACCCTTTCCTTATTTGCCCATCTGTTGGTCAATGCGATGGCATGTGATTTTGCTCAGTGTAAATTCTACCATAGGGTACCACCAGTATTGTAGCTGAGGCTTCTGGCAGCTCATAATTCAACTCAAACATTGTAAGCCATCGTTGCGAACGTTTTCCTGTAACTGAACACAACACTGGTGCTAGTCATGTCCTCACGTGTACATCCAGAGCGGACGAGAGTCCAGTAATCTGGGACATCCTCTCGTAATGATGTGTGGGCTGTGGGGGGGGGGGGGTGAGAGGATGGTCACAGACTGGCTTGTTTGATCAGTATCGTTGTCCATTCAGCACCAGGCTCTTAATTTCTCGTTTTGTCTCGCCCACTTCCTTTTCACGCCCTTTATTCGCACGTCGCTTCATTCCCATTCGGGAGCTATCGATTCACGTGCCTAGATTTATCGGCGGGCAGCCGCATGGTTTGTCTTTTTGCTACGGATTATGCGACAACTGCACTTAGCCGCTTTCATTTACATAAACGAGGTCCATTAGTGGCCAGTGGTGTTGTCTGCATTCATGACTTGCATAGACTGCTGAAGATTCCCCAGCCTGTTCCTCATTGACCAAGTCGATGGATGGGCGTGAGCGTGCAGGATGTGAGGTGGCAACATATTGCTCTGTGTTGTTCAGCTGCCTTGGGGTGAGACAGAAAAAAGTCTGATCTGTTTTCACGCTGTTTAATTTCTCTATCAAAAAGCGGAAAAGAACAGCAACAAAATATTGTGAGGATACTTGATCCTCTGTGAACAAAATGCATTAGCAAGACCCGTATCCTGTGTTATGTGTTACTGGTATGAATCTTGATCAGGTTTTTTGGGCCACAACAAGTTTAGATGCAGCCAGGTTTGAATACTGTTCTTAGAAATGGCCCATTACAAATCACACACACACACACAAAACACACACACACACACACACACACACACCGTGCGCGCGCGCGCGCGCGCGCCGCATACACACACATACACACACACACACACACACACACACACACTCGCACGCACACACACACACACACACACACACACACACACACACACACACACACACACACACACACACACACAGTGAGCATGCAAGACCAAAACCTGCTAAGCTGTTAAAGTCAAGTCATCACCACTCCTGCTTGTAAATGCATGTACGATGCAAACATTGACTTCGTACAGTGCCTTGACCAAGTCCATTTCAATTAGAACAGGAACTATCAGATTTCATGAATGAATGAATAACTGGATAAAGGTACTGTTCTTTGTACATAAAAATTCACCCACCAAAAAGTTTGGATATAGTGTTCATGCGTGCGTCTGCGTGCACACACACACACACACACACACACACACACACACACACACACACACACACACACACACACACATGATCCACAGGTTGAAACTTTCAAGGTAAAAAAAAAACCACGTGCATCGAGACACTTAATCAGAAACACTAATACAACCCACGCGATACAAAAACAAAAAAGGATAGATATATTCAACAGGCAAGCAGTGCAGGAAAAATAAGGGCATACTTACATTATCTCCTTTATATGTAAACAACGACTTTCCAAAGATGAGAAAAAAAGAGATGAGCAAAGGAAAAAGAAGATGGGAATGCGCAAAGATGGCGTCAGAACACAAAATAATATAAAATTCTTCACCGGCAGCATACGGGGGCCATCATAGTCTGTCTTGAAAACAACCATTTCTATTGCCTGCCTAGAGGCGCCTTTCGTCCACTGGTTCAGACTCATCAGTGGCTGATTCTATCGGTCCTCCCATGGCATCAAACGGAGATATACCACCAGTACCTCTGTGGCATTCTCACCACCGAGGGTTCAAACACAGAATCAAACGGCATAAGTCTTAATGATCAAAGAAGAGAAACGTATATGTTCTTGTTGCTGCTGTTGTTGTTGTTCAATATGGCCCATGTTTCTTACAAAATCATGAGAAAATCTGATGCAATACAAAAAAAAAAATGTAATTCCTTGACTGGCTTCAAGCTTTGGACTTTGAAAGTTTATCAGCTCTTAACTGTGCTTGAAGAGTTCCTTGTCTCGCTACCGAGTCTAAAAGGAAGTTGGTAGGTGGACATCAACTAGGTGGAACTGTAGCGTTTCAGAAATGTTATGACCGACGCAAGTGTATGACCACAGAAAGCATCTTCCATTGAAAATCTCTCTCTCTCTCTCTCTCTCTCTCTCTCTCTCTCTCTCTCTCCTCCCCCCCCCCCCCCCCCCCCCCCCGTGCGGGTGCATGCGTGTGTGCGTGCGTGTGTGTGTTTGTGTGTGTGTGTGTGTGTATGTGCGTGTGTGTGTGTGCGCACGTGTGTAAGTGTAGGGTGTGGTGTGTGTGCGTTTGTGTGTGTGTGTGTGTGTGTTTGTGTGAGTGTGTGTGTGTGTGTGTGTGTGCGCGCGCGCGTGTGTAAGTGTAGGGTGTGGTGTGGTGTGGTGGTGGTGTGTGTGTGTGTGTGTGTGTGTGTGTGTGTGTGGTGCGCGCGCATATCCTTTCCTCATTCTTAAGCAAAGGGAATGCCAATATGTGATCAATAAAATATTCTGCTGGGATGAGGCAGCACCATCTGCAGCAAGGACATCACCTTTCTTCTTCTCACCGAATACGCGCCTTGCCTCCATCTGTTCATTACTAGAAGGCTTTTATTGGGCACAGTCCTGTAGGATGGACCCGCTCTACTATGGCCCAATGAAAGCAAGCTGTTGATTTTATTGGATGTTGTTCACGCTTCCATGATTTACTGGACGGTAATGGGTGAGGAGATACTCATACAAACTCTCCAGGAAGTGCATTCGGTTTATTGTCATCCAAATTAATATGCTCGCGTTTGTCACC
>CM065717.1:50245399-50252899 GCA_033310375.1 Conus canariensis
ACACACACACACACACAACATACATACACACACACACGCACGCACGCACGCACGCACGCACGCACGCACGCACGCACGCACACACACACCACACACACACACACATACACACACACATACACACACACACACACACACACACACACACACACACACACAACACACACACACACAGAGGATTGCACACGCACACGCACACAGTTAGCTCTCTGCCACAGTAGTAGATTTTTTTTCTGCATTTACCTGTAAAACTCAAACTTAACTCCTTCTCTCTCTCTCTCTCTCTCTCTCTCTCTCTCTCTCTCTCTCTCTCTCTCTTGTGCGCGCATAGACACACACACACACACACGCACGCGCGAACGCACGCACGCACGCACGCACCCACATACATGTTTGAAGCCATTCATTCAAGGTGGAAATACAACTCATGAAATCTGAAACCAAACCAGTGAAAGTGAGAAGACCTCGATCAATGGTGCCAAGTCCGCCTGTCGCTTCACCTTACCAGACAGCTCCACAGGTACAGCCCTATGACATAACAAAGGCATTGACGCTGACCGACACCCATCCACATCAAATACAGATAAAAGTCGCGTACAGGAAGAGGAAGCGGTCCTTCCCACTGGGCAACTCTGGGTAAAGACTGCGTGCGCACGCCACAGACCGGAAGAGACGCCCGAGTGTTTGGTCAGATAACACGCCTCAGACAAAGGCATCCGTTTGAGGATGCTGTTTGAGGGAGAGACAGGAGGAGGGGGGGGGGGAGGCAGCCTGCTTCAAATAAGGAAGATGTTTAATGGCTTTGGAGTGCAGCTGATACTATCCTTTCCCAATACTGCATTTGGACAAAGAACATGGTTGGAGGAATCCTTCAACATATTGTCAATAACAGTCTGTTGAGTTTTCCTCACAACGATCTGCATAAAATAGACATAAAAATAAAACGTGTGTGGTGGTGTGTGTGGGGGGGGGGGGGGGGGGGGCGGGGGAGGGGAGAGGGTAAGTTGAGGGAGTGGAGGGGTTTGGATCTATTTAGGTAAAAGACATATCTGTGCAGCTTATGTTACAACATTTTCGATACAAAATTGAACATGATCTCCCTAGTCGCAAGCTTAAAAATAAATAAAAACTAGTGCATCTGCATGATGACCACCACAACAAACACCTGTACACAATTGGGTGAGATCATTTCATGCACAATTACAGTATAAGTTTCATCAAGTGGTGTCACTGCATGCATGCATATATGCTACGTCACATCTGCTAAGTTTCGAGACCACGCTGCGCAGGAGGTGCAGCTGATGGACAAGTGAATTAAGAATTCAGATGAATTTAACACGAGGGTCTCATGAATGCGACATAGCAGATATCTTACCTGCTGGTCAGGTCTTGGGATGACCTTGTAAGCACAGAAATCGAAGTAAAAAAAAAGATTTGTTGAAACATCACGTGAATTTTATTACTTGACTGATGGTAAAGAATTTTTTTTTCAAAGCATGTACATTAATTTTGTAGGCGATTTAAATGGACGAGTCAGGAAATAACTTTGGCACACTGCTAGGAGAACATGCTTTTTTTTATAATGCAAACAGGATCATGCAGGTCAAACCTGAAACTGTACACATTACTTACTCTGTAAAACGAGTATTTAAAAAGAAACAGAAAAGGAAAGAAAGAGAAAAGAAAAAAGAACAGAGAAAAGGAGCAGAGAAAGACAGAAAGAAACAGAAAATGAGAAGGACCACACAGAGTTCGGTGCTGCAGTTGTTGTTAAAGTCACAGGTTATTCGCTGGGAAGCTGGAGGATTTCTGTGGGAATGTTCGGCACTACTGTTGTTGAGTATACTGTGCAATGAAATGGGAAGACTGCAACCACACGACGAGTTTCATCCACCCTGAGAATGTTTCACAAACATCCTGACCAACACTGCAGGCGTCTGTATATATCTCGAGTCTGGTTGATACCGGTGTGTGATATGAAAAGAAACCCATCAAGGTGCTCAGCTCAGTCATGTAGACTCAAGCCAAAACTGAACTTCACTGCCTTTTCATCAGCTTCAGTGATCAGCATCATTAGAAAAAAAAGTATCGAAAATTCTGCGCCCTTCATGTCCTGCTCTCATGGCGACTGTAGTCCTGATTCCTTCTCGACGTCAAGTCTACCAGGGGCTGTCATCCATAAAGAAGCGACTACTCTCCTCAGCAGGAGGCTTTGTAGTGGTGTCGCGCACATGCTAGATGGGAACAGGACCTACGGGACACCAGCAGAGTGACTCAGCAGCTGTACAGCGTCTCCTCTGGTGGGTTGCCTCATGACGAACAAATACTAAAATCTTCCAGTGGACTGCCGGTACAGAGACTGCCACAGGACAGGCAGGGGGTGTGGCTGTGTAGGTTGGAGATGGAATAAGTGGTGGAGGAGTATTGCCACTAACATGAGACAACAAAAGGAAAACGCTGAAAAAAAGAAAAGATCACGAAATAAAGAGACACTTTCAAAATGTAATCTATTGAGATTGTGTTGTGTCACACACACACACACACACACACTCTCTTCTCTCTCTCTCTCTCTCTCTCTCTCTCTCTCTCTCTCTCTCTCTCTCTCTCTCTCTCTTCAGCCCACCAACCTCCCCCCATTCCTTCCCCCACCCACCACCACCATCCTGGCCTTACCAACCATTCTTCCCCCTGATCCAGCCACCCTACGATCCTTCTCCATCCCCCTAAAAATCAAAAACCTCACTGATAATTCATGTGCGTGTTCTGAGGGACAAACATTCAACTCACGCAAATGCTTCTGCCGACTCTAACGATCGTTTTGGGTTTTAATGAACGATGCAGATCATGGCCTGGCCTTGTTTCACAACCAGTCACACACCGTGTTGGAGCCACAAAGCCCTTGGAGGACCATCGTTCACAACACCCGCTTGCCTCCGGAACTGATCGCAGACCTGCTCTATTCAGCGACGCAATCAGCTTGCTTTTTGTGTCATTTTCCGGGCTCAAAAGACATGAGCAGGGGTCCCCGGCGAGCTGAATAAATCAGGAAGGGGGCGGGGCTAAAAAAGAATCCCGACGACTGTCATCTAGCCCTATCAGATTGCTGGGGGCCCAGTTCATACATGTTGATCACGCAAGCCATTATCTACGGTTCCCACACCAGGGAGACCTCTACTACTACCTTCATTTTGTTTTTCTTTTCATTTTTTTAAATCGTTATTTGTAATGCAATGTCCCTGACACTATGCAGAGGCCTGTAAGGAAAGCTTATATTTCAGGCAGGACAGGTGGAACAAGATCTGTTTATAAACAAACAATAAATCACAGAACACACTGGCAATATAATCTCCCAAAACGTTTGTACCTTAAATGTTAAAATTGAATATTAACGTGCAGATGAAAAAAAAAAAACGAAGGTATTTCTTACGTCTGTTCCAGACTGCGTTTGTGAAGAGCTGTAGTTATCCAGCTCATTGCCAACTTTCATAGACAGAAAAAGCATGTTACAGACACTGGAAAACCGCAGTGTCTCCTCAATCAGTACTCAATGCCAGCTCAATTTCAAAGACAGGGGACTAGACAATACTTCAGTTACAATTTACAGATATAATGGGTGAAATGTGAGAATGGAACTTCGGATATCATTCGTGTCAGAAGGAGGATGCCACTATGCTTTCGACTGAATTGAATACAATGAGCAGTGAACTTGCATGCAACTGAGGAAGAGTGGTATACGTCTACACACATACGTAGAATATCTCTCTCTCTCTCTCTCTCTCTCTCTCTCTCTCTCTCTCTCTCTCTCTCTCTCTCTCTCTCTCTCTCTCTCAGTACAGAATTCTATCCAGAAAAGCCAAGATTCCATATGAAGGGATGCGAACATAATATCAGTTCTCTGAAAAATAAAAACAAAAAAATATAACATTTTTTTTAACAAATTAGTCCAATATGTGCAAGAACGGGTCATCAATGTTTCAGAAGATGAACATTTCTTTTGAAAGCTCTGTCTAAAAACGCAGCCACATTACTGGTTGTATTCTCGTTCCTAGATGCCAATAATAAAAATGAAAACCCAAAATCAGTAGGATCTGAATTCCCCCTCTCTTTCTCTCTTCTTCTTCTTCTTCTTCTTCTTCTTCTTCTTCTTCTTCTTCTTCTTCTTCTTCTGTCTCCCTCTGCATGGGCAAGAGCGATGGAACGTCTGCTATCCCACAGCAGAGGCAAAAAGAATATAAACCCTCCGTCAACGTTTTATATTTCCAGCCTTGTCATATTCTCCTCTCACATTTTGTTCAGTCTAGGCGTGATGATGGTAATGCTCTAATGATGTCCATAAGAATCTGTTTCAAAAGCTCCAAAAGGTTCAAAACAGTACGGTGAGTCGGATTCTGAAATCGCCCAAGCATGAACAAATCACGCCACTCCTGAAATCTCTGCACTGGCTTCTTGGTGAGTCTAGATTTCATTTCATATCAGCTTTCTTCAATCCCTTTCTCATTTGTCGCCAGTACTGGACGTAAGACTGATATTGTTTCTGTCTGCACTCCATCTGGAAATCCCCGTTCTATCCTCAGCTGATCGCATTCTCCGTATGTCTTTTTCCAAGACAAATCCTCTGGTCAGCGTTGTCTTTCCTACCATGGTGGTGCAGCCATCTGGAATACTCTCCCACTGGGTCAGCGCTGTCTTTCCTGCCATGGTGATGCAGCCATCTGGAATACTCTCCCACTGGGTCAGCGCTGTCTTTCCTGCCATTGTGGTGCAGCCATCTGGAATACTCTCCCACTGGGTCAGCGCTGTCTTTCCTGCCATGGTGGTGCAGCCATCTGGAATACTCTCCCACTCATCATAAGGCATCCTCCTTCAGCAGCCTCCTTCAGACCTTTTCTACAGACCCATCTTTCTCACAGTAGTTCTGACACCCCCTTCTTCTTCGTCCTTCTGCACACACTGCCCTTCCCTTTATCCCAGGTTATTTCCCTCTGCGACCGCTCCTCCAGGACGCTTCTACATCTATTCTACATATGTTGACAAGTGCGTATGTGCATGGTCTGTGCGAGCAAGCGCACGATTGTGTGTGTGTGTGTGTGTGTGTGTGTGTGTGTGTGTGTGTGTGTGTGTGTGTGTGTGTGTGTGTGTGTGTGTGTGTGTGCGTGCGTGCGTGCGTGCGTGCGTGTGTGTGTGTGTGTGTGTGTGTGTGTGTGTGTGTGTGTGTGTGTTGTGTGTGTGTGCGTGCGTGTGTGTGCGGGCGTGTGTGTGGAGTGTGTATATGTGTGTTTCATACTTTCGTTGACTTGTTTGTTCTCTTCTTATCATTGTTATTATCGTGATTTGCATCCATCATTTACAACTCACGGTAGAAAATCCACTCAACAGGTTTTCATCATTATTAGTTATCGCCCACCCCTTATACCGCCACTGCCACCTCCTTTCTTCCTGGTACTCTCCTACATCCTCTCAGTCTTAAGGAATGACCTAGGCATATACGCCATATCTCTCTTTCGTTGTATTATGGAATGGACTCTCTCTCTCGCTCTCTCGCTCTCTCTCTCTCTCTCTCTCTCTCTCTCTCTCTCTCTCTCTCTCTCTCATATTTTTGCAAGAATTCTGGCACCAAAATTGTTATTCCCGGAATCCAATCACTTAAAGGAGACCGAAAGCCTGGCAGTGCACAGCAGAGACAGGAAGGCGAATTTTCTGCCGAACACGAGTCCCTCAGGAGAACAAATCAATAGGAGATGGTGTGATCAGTCCTCCAAGCCAGGGAGTAAGCTGTAGTCTGGAGCCAGTGGCTGCCTCTCTGTCTTACACCCGAAATGAAGACACATGGGTTTCAGCGCGCTGGGTTTCCTTGTTGCTTTTCTTCTTCATATTGTCATTTTGTACTCCCAGTTCTTATAGAACAGGGAGTACTTTACAATGGGAACGAAGAAATGCTCTGTGTGTGTGTGTGTGTGTGTGTGTGTGTGTGTGTGTGTGTGTGTGTGTGTGGTGTGTGTGTGTGTGGTGTGTCTGTCTGTCTGTCTGTCTGTCTGTCTGTCCGTCCGTGGTCAAAATGTGTTCCACTCGCTCCAGACAAAACTACTGGGCCGATCTTTCTGAAAATTTGTAGGTATGTTCATTATGGGTCACGGATAATGCCCGATGTTTTAGTTTACCGTTATAGCCGTTACTAACGGCTATAACGGCCCATAACGGTTTTTCTTCTTTCTGGAATATGTCAGAAAATACTTGGCTGATCTTTGTGAAAATTAGCAGGTGTGTTCATTATGGGTCACGGATGATGTCCGATGTTTTATTTATTTTCCAGTTGATCTCACAATAATCTTTACATTAATAAATCAAGACAAAGGTTCAACAAACTATGTGTCTCACTTTGAATCCCAGGACGTATATGTACCGAGCACTAGAGAAGGAGTTACCGTACAGCAGTCAATCATTCACAACAAAACAAACACATAAAGGTGTGTGTGAGACAACCCCCAAACCGAGTGTCATAATGATAACAATGGTGATGCAAACACTTCAGATAATGAAAAATGAAGCATCACAAATGAAAACAAATTACATTTTGAATACATGAATAAATTCAGAGGAAAAAAAGACGGCTCAGTGATTCAAGTTTGCACAAATGGATTATGCAGGTGTCTTGATCAACATAAAAACAAACGTACAGCATTAAGTTGCAAAGTGAGACGGCTGCAGGCGGACATCTAAACAAATCTATTTATTTCAGATTTGTATAGCATTCAGCATTGGCATGTTTGGTCCTAAGCCGGCAAACCTCGTGATTTTGTTTTTCCCAATACCAATTGTAGTTGTAGCAAACAGAGTAGTGGCAGGGAAGACGACGAAAAAGTGGAAGAAAGGAAGGAAGGAAGGAAGGAAGGAAGGAAGGAAGAAAGGAAGGAAGGAGGGAGGGAAGGAAGGAAGGAAGGAAGGAAGGAAGGAAGGAAGGAAGGAAGGAAGAAAGGAAGGAAGGAAGGAGGAAGGAAGGAAGGAAGGAAGGAAGGAAGGAAGGAAGGAAGGAAGGAAGGAAGGAAACGAAGGAAACTGGCGCTGTATTGTGCAAAATCAAAATGAAGATTCAGTCCCCAGAGGACCAGCCTAAATTTGACAAATCCTCGCGATTTCCTTTTTCTCTCCGTCAGATCGAGAGCCGAAACGAAAACATGGAGAGAAGGCAGTCAGGAATAAAGGAAGGAAGGAAGAAGGGAAAAAAAAAGGAAAGAAAAAACTGATGGAAGAAAACTGCAATGGTGCACTCAGGAAAACTGAATCCAAATCCAATCCCGAGAGAACTGACCCGAATTGGACAGGAACGCCATGAAGTCGGCCATGACAAGAAACAATACAAAATGACCGCATTTGTTCTCCAAGCTGAAAACACACAGCAACAGCGAGCAAGATATTGATTCTTTTAAGACTCTCTTGTCTCCCATACGTATTTTTTTTGGCATTAAACATAAGCATGTCGAACTAAGCCCCTTGGTTGCCACT
>CM065717.1:50267899-50270399 GCA_033310375.1 Conus canariensis
TTGGCCTTTACGCATACCCCCGGTTGTTGTTGTTGTTGTTGTCGTACCCTGGCTAAAAGACTCCAGGGATCATCCGAACTGCCGAAGTACTGGAACTTACTTACTTAATCCTCTTCATCCTGCGTCCCGGAACATAAGGCGCCAACAAGTATCAGCTGGGGATGAGAACATGACGTGTGTGACCGTTCTTGATTACCCCGCCACGTGGGCAGCCACACTCCGACTTCGAGGGATTTTGGAGACTGAAGACAAATCCCCGCATGACTATGCAGAGCATAACAACATTTTGATGTAGCCTTGGTGTTCTAGCCAATGTCAATTGGTCTGGCACAGCCTTAAGCCAAGGCGCATACCCCCGGTTAAAATCAAAGCCTTTCTAAGCTCACTTTTCCTAGGATTGAACAAATTCAAGGACTGTAATATAAATACAGAAACTACAATCCCTCACGCATACTCCTGTTGCTTCATATACTTCAGCAGAATCACTTCAGTGGCAGATGAAAGGGAAATGGACACTCTGGGCAGAAACAAAATGAATTCAATTTTTTTTCATGTACATTATTGACCCTTTGTAAAATTTGTGATTTTTTTTCACTAATTGCTCCACAAAATTCTTGATTTGCAATTATTTTTTTTAAGCACTCTGGATTATTTACAAGTTCTGAAGTTCCAATTTCAAGGATTTTTAAGCGATTCTAGAATTCAAGGATCTTTCAGGAATTTCAGCTACTTGTAACCCTGCGTCTTGTTGCTCAGCGAATTTTGCATCACTGGATAACAAAACCGTAAAAATCCCCAACTGGGAGAATCTGTGTTCCAGAAACAGTCTCAGACTGCCGTTACCATCGTTCTGACGTAGGAAGGAATTATGTCGGTGGAGCATGAGGGAAATGGGAACATTTCCTCACCTCACTGGTGAGGGTGCATTTGGAGGTACCCTCCTATGCTGTCGTTCGTTGAAAGGTGTGATATTCTCAGGGTTTCTTTTTCATCCTCTCCTTCTTTCCTTCCCTCGGTTGAAAATCTGTTATGTCCTTACAATGACCTATAGGTTGTTTACCTGCCCTTGTTTTCTTCCTTGTTTAGTGATTCAGCTGGTGCACGTTGAATTGCGTTGAGCATTTCTCGTGTGTTTGGGAAAAAAAACTGCAGGTGATCGAGATTATTGAATTGAACATTGATCATTAATATTATAGTGAAAACTATTAGAGAGAGAGAGAGAGAGAGAGAGAGAGAGAGAGAGAGAGAGAGAGAGAGAGAGAGGGTTGTAATGAGGCTCAAAAAGCGTAATAAAACGTCTTAGCACTTTCAGTTATTCATGACGTCTATTCCTGAAAACAAAGTGTGGCTGCCTTTATGAGGGGATTAAAAAAAACCGGTCTCCATATGCAAAGATCTCACCAGACGTGAACCTCGGAATTCCTGGGAACAAAATGAGAGAGAGAGAGAGAGAGAGAGAGAGAGAGAGAGAGAGAGAGAAGGAGAGAGAGAGAGAGAGAGAGAGAGAGAGAGAGAGAGAGAGAGAGAACGAGAGAGAGAGAGAGAGAAGAGCATTGGTGAAACTATGTCTTTTCTTTTCCCCCCAATGTCATTAATGATGCCAGACTCTTCTTTGATGGATGCCCGTCATTTGTTGAACCCTCCGCTGCCCAGTTCCTGGAGGATTGGAATGAAAATGTTTTTTGGGGAAGGCCCTTTTGATTTTTTTTTTTTTCAAAAGACGTTATACAGAAAAAGAAAGAAAGAAAGAAAGAAAGAAAGAAAGAAAGAAAAGGAATCGCAGCGTTCTCTTGCCGTCTTATGTTTTGTTTTTGCTTGGAATCGATTTCATTTTGTGCGGAGAAAATGGATGTTGACATCTTTTGATGTGCTGGACAAGGAAACGAATGGAATCAAAGCTTTCTATGGAAAGAGTCCGTCTTCAATAAAGCTTCGTGGTCAGAGAAAGGGAGAGGTAGCGGGGATGGGGTGGAGGGCGTCGGGGAGGGGGGTGGTGAGTTTAGGACCAGGGTTAGAAAAGAGAGCGAGAGGGAGAGAGAGAGAGAGAGAGAGAGAGAGAGAGAGAGGAAGAGAGAGAGCGAGAGACAGAGAGAGAGAGGGAGAGAGAGAGAGTGACGTTTGACGACGTCGAAGGATGACTTTGTAGGAGATCAGTGGATGTGAGTGATGGGATGGCTTCTTGCTGTCACTTCACTCTGTTGATTGTTGTGTACGTTAAAAACGAGGATGAAGTTAACATCCACAGGAGAGAAGAAGAAGAAGAAAAACCGCCAGGCCATGTGACAGGAAGAGAGAGAGAGAGAGAGAGAGAGAGAGAGAGAGAGAGAGAGAGAGGGGCAGAGAGAGACAGAGACAGAGACACACAAAGAGAGAGGGAGACGGAGAGAGAGAAGGCAGAGACAGAGAGAGACAGAGACACACGAAGAGAGAGAGAGAGGGAGGGAGGGAGGGAGAGAGAGAGAGGGAGAGAGACAGAGAAAGGCAGAGAACACAGAGAGAG
>CM065717.1:50275399-50277899 GCA_033310375.1 Conus canariensis
CGTGTGCGTGCGTGTGTGTGTGTGTGTGTGTGTGTGTGTGTGTGTGTGTGTGCGCGTGTGTTTGTGCCTGTGTGTCTGTGTCTGTGTCTATGTCTGAGTCTGTGTCTGTGTGTCTGTGAGAGAGAGAGAGAGAGAGAGAGAGAGAGAAGAGAGAGAGAGAGAGAGAGAGTAGACAGAGGTGTCTAGAATTTAATGTGCAGAATGTGGTTCTATAGATTAAGAAGAAACTAAAGTCAGCAATTTTTCTTCATCTGTATTTTCTAGGCTTGGATTCTGGCCAAAGTCTGGCATCTATCCATGCTTCACTGTGCTACGATATCAACCGAAGAAGAAAAAAAAAATGATGCTCGAATGTCATTCATTTCATTGATTTGTCGATTCAATATTTACACATTGCTGATCTGGATGACACATACACATGTGTCATGCATCCTCCCTGGAAAATCAAAGGAAATGAGTGGGAAAATTAAGTGACGGACATTTGACTGAATGAACACCGGATGCGAAGGACTCGCGCACCAGCTGGCAGCTCCTCAGTCGGCTCTACCCAGGTAGGCAACCCGTTGTGTGAACAAGAGCGTGGATTGTAAAACAGCCAGAGCTTGATCTGTAACCGATGATAGGCGCCATATATGTACTCTCAAACAGAAAGCATAGATTGTGCAGTTTCGAAGCCACCCTTGCAGTTTATTTGGAGTTTCTCTGTATGCCCATGCTCGTGCGAGTTTAAACCCCCAAAAATCAGCGTTGGCAGATTCTGGAAAGTCCATTATTTGATGAACATCTTGTGACGATTGTGGTGCTCACATCATCTGGTTCATCAAGCGTGCAGTCATTGTTCATCGGAGGAAATGTGAGTCGGACTTAAAAAAAAAAAAAAAAAACAGTTGCCACCGAACAACCCCGAAATGGATTTCACAGTTGTGCAGGGTTTCCTCTGTTGAGGGGCCGTCCGGCGACCTGACTTTAGTAGTGCTCATCACGCTGCGACAGAATGAACCTGGATCTGGTAGGTCTGAACAAACTGAGGTGAGTGGAATGTTTGAAGCGGCACCCAGGCCGCATACAACGTGCGGTGAACTGGAAACGAAGTAAAATAAGGCAAAGGGAAACAAAGTCACAGAAAGATGTTGCTTCTCTGCTGTAATGCTATAGATTTTTTTTTTAATAAGAAAAAAAAAAACGCAAAAAGTTGATCAGCACAGAACAAAGAACATAATACCAGAACATCGTCCGCATTTGTTGTGTAGTCGGCTAACCGGTTCACACACACAAAAAAGATGCTGAACAACAGAGAGAGAAAGAGAGAGAGAGAGAGAGAGAGAGAGAGAGAGAGAGAGAGGAGAGAGAGAGAGAGACAGACAGACAGACAGACAGACAGACAGACAGACAGACAGAGAGAGAGAGAGAGAGACAGGACCCAGCCAGAACTTCCATCGTATCTTGTCCATTTGGAAGGGCTTTTCCTTTGAGCGCACTGCCATTTGCGGAAGAGTTTTGTCCCCGTGATGAGAAATTATTGGAGTTGCGCCCCCTGGGACCCCTTGGGCCGTCTTGGCTGGTGGGCTGCTTCGGTGGGACAGCGCGTCCAGAAGATGATCTTTGAAATTTTGATGAAGGATGATGGCCGTTTTCCCCAGGCCTCCGGAGAGTGTGTCTTTTAGCACTCCCTGGCAGGGAGTCATGTTTATTTCATCTGCCTTCTTGGTCCGTCCCTGGAGGGCTGGAGCCGGGGTTAACACTCCTCCGATCTGTTATCTGATTGCTCTCTCCGTCCGTCGGCGGCTGGCAGGCCGGGCCACCACCATGCCAGACCTTGACTGACTTGACTGGACAAAAAAAAAAAAAAAAAAAAAAAAAAAAAACCACCTCGGGCCGGAATCTCCTCCGATCTGTGTGTGTTTCTTTTACTAGTCCCTAGACAGACACCACCCCCCCCCTCCCCCACTACAGCAACCGCGGACTTTTTTTCTTTTTTTTTTTTTTGTTGTCTTTTTTTTCTTTTTTGTGCTTTTATTTATCCTTTCTCCCCCTTCTCTTCTCTTTCTTCTCTCCGCTGTTTGTTTGTTTCGCCCCCCTCCTCCACCACCCCCCAACCCCACCCCCGCAACCCCCCTGTGTTCAATTTTTGTCCCATTCACATTTTCACCCTTTTAATTCAATTCCTCCCCCCTTCCCCCCCCCCCCCCCCCATCCCCACTCCTTCCCCCTTTGCGAAGTGGGGAATGTCTCGGTTTTCTCCCTTTGGGGAATTTGCCGGCAAGGATTTCTGCTATGTTTATGAATGGTTTCTGTCACTGTTTCAATATTAACGGCGATCATCAAGGTGACTCCGACCCTGAGGGTATTAAAGCTGTCAAGTTCGTGCACGTGCATGTGCACGCGCGCGGGCGCGTGCGAGCGTTTGTGTGTAAAGAAGTGGATGGGTAGGTTTGGGCCGCGGACGAGGTATGTAGGGGGGAGAGAGGGGGGAGGGAGGGGGGCAGAGGGCAAGGGGTTT
>CM065717.1:50292899-50295399 GCA_033310375.1 Conus canariensis
TATTGCTCGTCACACAAAGTATCAGTCGTCTTGATGTTTGAGTTATATAATCTGCTTCGCCCAATAGCTCTCTCTCTCTCTCTTCTCTCTCTCTCTCTCTCTCTCTCTCTCTCTCTCTCTCTCTCTCTCTCCCAAATGCAAAATACGCACCATCCTGACACTCAACACTGTGAAACGATTCAAAAAGTTATCCAATGGGGAAAAAAATGATGCGGTTGTTTACTGATATTCTTTTCGAACAGAAAGCATTTTTTTTTTGCGTCACGGATTGCAAAAGCCATGTCTGAAACTAGCAGAAATTTGGATACATAATGCATGTGATGATACTACAAGCTAATGGTTGAACCAAATCTATGTGTCAATATTAGCTCGTGTGTTGTCTTTCTATTGTTTCTATGTTCTGGTCATAAAAAAGTGACATCATGGACATTGTTTTTTCACTCAAACCTTTCGGAAAGGTCAACACACAGTTCGGCTGATTTCTAGTGAACAAAGTAGACCTAGAGTTCAACTACGAAACAATGGCTGATGAGTTTAGCAGCCGTCGTGGCGCAGTGGTTAGTGTCGCGAATTCCCGGCTGAGAGGTCGTGGGTTCGATTCCCATCAGAGCCATGTATATCTGTGTCATTTTTTTCCGCCCATGACCGGCTTTTGACCAAAGTTGAATTTGCTATGGGCTCTCTGAAGAGTTCTCATCCAAGAGACGGAAATAAACCCTGACAGGTATAAGGAGACGGTTCTAATCAAATTACAGAATTCAACGAGTCCCAGCGCAGCCAGTGAAGGTTTCGAAATTTGTAATTAAAAAAAAAATAAATAAAGAGAAAAATTACCATGCCGCTAAATGAAAGAAACAAAACAACTTACACAATAAACACGACGCGTTTCGACTTCTTTAGTCTTCTTCAGGCAAAACAAACAACATTCAGGACAATGAAAACGAAAAAACGAACGATCGCTTATCTGCTCAAATTGGACACAAATTGGATGTGGCATTCTAAAGTACTATTAGACTATTGTGATCAGGAAGAAGAGGATTGACATGCTCTCATAGATCCCTAATCACAGCAACACAGCCCAGATGAAGAGGAAGAAGACCTACAAAGCTGTTGCAGATCTTGAAGCACCATTACATCATCATCATGGTCAAGAGACAGAAGATTACAGCACTGTAGATGATTCAAAAGCACCATCCTAATGGTATGGCCAAGAGAGAAAAAAAAGGACAGGAGTCTTGTAGACACTAAAGCATCAATAAACATTGTCATTAAGAGAGAGAATACTTACGGGACTCTTAAAATGCTAAACCGTAGTTACAACAACATGGCGCAGATGATAGAAAACTGGCAGGATTCATGCAGACCCTAATGCGTCATCGCTGCTTCAAGAACTGGAAGAAACAGGCTGACAAGACTTTCGTAGACACTGAAGCACCATTTCAACATTACGGCTGAGAGACTGAAGACTTAAGAGAATGTTTTAGACTCCATGGCGCTGTTTCAGTATTGTGAACAAGAGAATGAAGACTTGTGGGACTGTTGAAGACACTTATTACGGGGTCATGACACCACTGCTGAGGAACTTTCACTGGCCGCTTGTTAAATCTCGCTGTCGGTACAAACTACTGGACAGCTGTTAAATTTCGCCATCGGTACAAACTACTGGATAGCTGTTAAATTGCGCTATCGGTACAAACTACTGGATAGCTGTTAAATTTGGCTATCGGTACAAACTAACCACTCTTGCCTTCCTTTTTTTTTTTTTGGTGGTTCTGTTCCACTATACCTGTCCTCTAAGCTCTGCGCACGCCAGTCATCCCGTACTCTCCGCTCTTCCAGTTAGAATCTCCTGAAGATACCCAAGCGATTTATGAAATCTCACTGTGAGCTCTCCTTCAGCTTTTCTGCTCCAACTGTTTGGAACTCACTCCCCAGAGCTGCGCTATACAAATATACTACTTTTTATCATTATCTATTATGACCATGGGGAAAAAGTAACAGAATTGTTGTGTATCCTAAAGCGCTATCCCGGCATTGTGACTCAAGAGAAAGATTCATAGGGCTCACGTAGGCGCACTACAGCCTTATCCCATTATAATAATTTTTTAAATCCATATCAACAAGACTGTTTAGACTCTAAAGCGAGACCACAACATCATGACCGAGAGGAAAAAAGACGTTAGGAGACTGTTAGAGACCCGGAAACATTGTTACAGCATCATGGTTGAAAGAAAGGGACTCCTGTATATCCTAAATCATCAGTACATCGACACAGGCCGAGAAAATGAAGCAGAGAACGGGCAGAACTATTTACCGGACTGTGTACCCAAAAGAATCAGTACATGTATCGCTGCTAAGAAACCAAGCGAGAATATTTAAGAGACTGTTGTAGACCCTAGAGTAGTTTTCATCGCAGTCAAGAGGAAGAAGGCATGTGGGACTATTGCAGACTGTAATATGGGACTATTGCAGACTGTAATATGGGACTATTGCAGACTGT
>CM065717.1:50300399-50305399 GCA_033310375.1 Conus canariensis
AGAAAGACAGACAGACAAACAGCGGAAAGGAAAGAGTGGGTTTGATCAGGACGGAGAGAAAAACAATAGACAAGCAGACAGAGACAGAGGACAGACAAACGCAGAGGCATGGAGATAGGGAGAGACAGAGAAATAAGGAAACACCTCTGTGTGCCATCCTCACGTTGGAAGGAGTCAAGAGAAATCTATGGGTAGTCCACATCTTGTCTGACACACAGTTTGCACGGCAAACTGCACATAAGGCACAATCACATCGCCTTAAATAAAAAAAAAGTATTAATAGGCACAACCGAAAGCAGTTTCTTCGCAATGTTGTAATTCAAACAAATCGCTCACCAGGGTTAGCTTTATCAGCATATTGTTATGCACATGAAGAATGAGGGAGGGAGAGGAGGGAGGGAGGATTAGGTAAGCGTAGGATGAGGGAAGGGGAGTAGGAACAGGGAAGGGTGGGAGAAGGGGTGAGGGGGAACATCAACACTGTGACTAGATTCAGGTGGAAAAAATTGCCATCAATAATCACCCCACTCATTAACACCATAATCAACACAGTCACCACACCCATGCTCTGACACGCTACCAGTCCAGGCTTCACCCTATCGTCCCACACCACATCACAGTATATAACTCCACACCACATTACGCCACATCACACCATCGCAGACCACATCACACATATCGTTTCACGTAACATAACTCCGCACCGCAGCACATCACACCAAATTGTACTACTACATCAGACTCCACCCCGGCATGCGACGGTGCACCAGTTCATATTGCTCCACACCACACTAGACCACATCACACCACATTACAGACCACCACGTCACTCCACATCACACCACGTGACAACTTGGACGTAATACCGCTCAGCACCGCTCATCGCTCAAAACTCTATCACCTCACATCACGTCATAGCTCACGACAGCACTTGACAGAATACCACACTAGTCAGTTCCACATCTCACCGCATACCATCTGACACCAAGATCTCTACACACAGTATCATACCATAGTACACCACATCACATCATGCCACATGATATCACATACCTTGCCACATGATCACATACAGTAAACCACACCACACCACACCACACTACACTACACACACACACACACACACACACACACACACACACACACGCACGCACGCACGCACGCACGCACGCGCGCGCGCGCGCGCGCCCACACACACACACACACACACACACTACTCTACATAAGAGCACATGCACTGCACCACACCATACCACATACTACACCGTATCACATACACCACACCACACTAAACCACACCACACCACACTTTACCACGCTACACCACACCACGCCACACTACTCTACACAAGATCACAAACACTACACCACACCATACCACACAGTTCACCATATCGCATACACCACACCACAGTACATCACATCACACCACATTACTGTACTCAACCTCTGATGCACCACACCGCACCACACTATACCACACCACACTACACAAGATCACATACACTGCACCACACCACACTACACCACACCACACTATTCTACACAAGATCACATACACCACACCACACCACACTATTCTACACAAGATCACATACACCACACCACAGTACACTACACCACACCACACTTCACTACACAATATCGCATACACTACACCACACACACCACACTACACTACACCACACCACACCACACTACACCACACAAGATCACAAGCTGGTACTACTCCTTACCATACCACACCACATAACATTATGCCACATACACCACACCACATCATTCCACGTCACTATACTACACCACGACACACCACACCATTTCACATCACACCACACCACGCCACACCATATCACATCACATCACACCACACGACGCCATGTGACACACACTTTCTACTTCGTACCACACCATAACACACCACCACACCACATCACATCACATTACACCACACCACATCACACCACACCACGTCACACCATATCACATTGCACAACACCACACCACACTATTCTACACAAGATCACATACACCACACCACAGTACACTACACCACACCACACTTCACTATACAATATCGCATACACTACGCCACACCACACCACACTACACCACACCACACCACACCACACTCACCACACAAATGAAGAAGAAGAGAAAGAAAAAAAAGACAACCGTTTCCTCCACACATCATTGAGTCTATTGACTTCCATCATTTTATGGTCCGGTCTGCTGTGGTCCTTCTTGCTTCAGCAGCTGCTGTTGCTGACGTTTGGGACTAAAAACAAAAATAAATGAACAAAACCCGGTCTTCAATATGCGAGTGTCGGTTCATCTTCCAAGAGCTAAGAATGAAATAAATGGAGTGACTCATGATTCATACACCCAGTATCTGCTGGCTAACGAGTTAATAGATCATCATACGGTGATGTGGTGGTTTGCCAATATTTATTAAAGAGCGGGGCCTCGCTTCCGAAGGCACTGCCAAACGATGATCTTCTACACCGTCACTTACCTATTTTTCTTGTCATAAACATTTTGAGATTTTGTCACAACGCCCCCTCCCCACCCCCACCCCCCTGCCCCGCCCCCACCCCGCCCCCTTCTTCTTTTTTTTTTTTCGACTACGAAATAGGTTTCTCTTAAGTTCTTTGTTGGAGAGGTAAAAAAAAGTAGTTTCAGTCTAGATCTGTTACCATAAGCCAGCCGACCCTTCAGGGCTATCACGTTATAGAAAGAAAGTCCTAGCAAGAAAAAACAAGATGCAAAGCATATAAACGTACTCCCAGCTTATCCTGAATACGCGTGATATATTGCATAAAGAGGAAAAACCGTCTTGGGCTGGTGTAACCGTTAGTAATGGCTATTCTGGTAAACATCGGCCATCATCTGTGACCTATAATGAACATACTTACAAATTTTCAGGAAGATCCGCCAAGAACTTTCTGAGATTTTCTATAAAGAAGAAAACCATTATGGGCTGTTAGTAACGGCTATAACGGTAAACTTGAACATCGGGCATCATCCGTGACCCATAATGAACATACCTACAAATTTTCAGAAATATCGGCCACATACTTTCTGAGATATTCCATGAAGAAGGAAAACCGTTAGGGGCCGTTATAGCCGTTAGTAACGGCTATAACGGGGTAAACTAAAACATCGGGTATCATCCGTGACCCATAATCAACATACCTACAAATTTTCACAAAGATCGACAAAGTGCTTTCTGAGATATTCCATAAAGAAGAAAAACCGTTAGGGTCGTTATAGCCGTTAGTAACGGCTATAACGGTAAACTAAAACATTGGACATCATCTGTAACCCATAGTGAACATACCTGCTAATTTTCAAAAAGATCTGCCAAGTACTTTCGGAGATATTCCATAAAGAAGAAAAGCCGTTACAGGCCGTTACAGCCATTAGTGACGGCTATAACCGCAAAATAAAACATCGGGCATCATCCGTGACCCATAATGAACATATCTGCTAATTTTCAGAAAGATCGGCCAAGTACTCTCTAAGATATTTCATAAAGAAGAAAAACCGTTACAGACCGTCAGTAACGGCTATAACGGTAAACTAAAACATCGGGCATTATTCGTGACCCATAAAGGACATACATGCTAATTTTAAGAAAGATCGGCCAAGTACTTTCTGAGATATTCCATGAAGAAGAAAAACCGTTACAGGCCGTTACAGCCATTAGTAACGGCTATAACGGTAAACTAAAACATCGGGCATTATTCGTGACCCATAATGAACATACCTACAAATTTTCAGAAAGATCGGCCAAGTACTTTTTGAGATATTCCATAAAGAAGAAAAACCGTTACAGGCCGTTACAGCCGTTAGTAACGGCTATAACGGGGTAAACTAGAACATCGGGCATCATCCTTGACCCATAATGAACATACCTGCTAATATTCACAAAGATCGGCCAAATACTTTCGGAGATATTCTATAAAGAAGAAAAACCGTTACAGGCCGTTACAGCCGTTAGTAACGGCTATAACGGTAAACTAAAACATCGGGCATCATCATTGACCCATAGTGAACATGCCTACAAATTTTCAGAAAGATCGGCCCAGTAGGTTTGTCTGGAGCGAGTGGAACACATTTTGACCACGGACGGACGGACGGACGGACGGACAGACGGACGGACAGACACACAGACAGCATTTCTTCGTTCCCATTCTAAAGTACTCCCTGTTCTATAAGAACTGGGAGTACAAAAAGGGGGAAGAAGAAAAACAAAACAAAAAAAGAAACACAACAGCAGACTCACATAATCATCTTCACCAGTTCATGGCATAATACCTCAGCTATTGACATAGAAGTTAGCCATTCTGAGGACGCCAGCCGAGAGTTTGGAGCAATAGTACTTTTGCACACCAAAAAAATACCGTTGTCGTTTAAAGAAAATAAACCTTTGAGTCTATGAAATGTAGGTGAGAAAGACGAAACCTCTTGTATAGAGATAAAACGAAACAGCAGACGAAAGCGGTAAACAGTTTACCACTAAAGATCACCACATCGCTGGCATGGATAAAGCGAACTGTGTACATCATGAACAAAATCTAGAAAGGCATTCAGGAGAGTCAAAACTTCCGCCAAGATCAAACAGATCCCGGATTAGCCTTTTATCCGGATCGGCATCACGGATCCCCACCAGAATTTAGCAAGTTGTTCCTCGGGTAACGTTCCTTTTTTTTTTTTTTTTTTTTTTTCATGGAGTTTCGTTGAAATCGGTTCAGTGGTTTTCAGAGTAGTTAAACGGATCCTCGATCTGTCCTTTCTTCCAAGTCTACGCCATGGATCCGCTCTCACATTAAATGGACTCGTTCCTAGATGATATTCCATTTTTTCAAGCAAAATTCATTAAAATCGGTTCAGTAGATTTTTGCATAATCTTGGTAACACTCAGACAAAGAAATCGAGAAACCGACGGATGCGAGTAGAAGTATCACTTTATGGGAAAGGTAATAAATATTGACCAC
>CM065717.1:50307899-50315399 GCA_033310375.1 Conus canariensis
AAGAAAGGACACCCAAGTAAATAAAGACTTAAATAAATGACAACTACTCCTGTCCCCAAAATTCGTGGAATATGTTCGAAAAGAGGTCAGAACAGGGTGGGAATACGCTTCATTTTCTTTTTTCGTTATTTCTATTTCCTTTCGATTTTTTTTGATTTTTTTCATTTAATCATCAGAAATCTCTTTGAGGCTGACTTATTTCGGTGATTATCAATTTCCAACAGATCGGTTTTCCTAGAACCATTTCCTGTTCTCCGCGTTTGTCTTTGTGACGAAACCAAATTAAAACAAAAGGACAACACAATAGAACAAAACACAAGGAAAAAAACATTTTAAAAAAAAAGAACAAAAGGAAATGTTTGGCTCTGAAATCACTTGGTCTGTGTGCTGTCGTCGCTAGGCTATATACTTAGCTCATTGTATGGATTCATGGTAAAAAAAAAAATTTTCTATTTTCCCCACGAAAACTTATCATCCTTCAGAGAGAAAAAAAAAGGGAAAATCAATGATTATCGTTATCTTTTTCCCCTTATTTTCTTGACTCACGGTACTGGGTTTTGGCGCCATGTGCCCCACCCCATCCCCCCTCTACTTAGCGCAACAGATGAATTGCGATCATATTGGGTACCAATCGCAAGGGGGGGGGGGAGGGGGGGTTATAGAAATCAGCAAATCACATAGCCCGACGCATAGACACAGAGATGACCAAGGACGATGCTCAAACAATCTAGTTTCTGATTCTTTTTTTTTTCTCTTGAAGATCCGTTTATCTTAGACACAAACCAGAGGACACGATCTGCGCAGGAAGGGATTGGCTTGTTTCTTTTATTCCTACACAATTAGGATTATGTACCAAATCAAATCATCCATGAAAGCGTTTTGAGACGTAGCATAAGTTTGAGCCAGAATTTGATGTTAAACTGATAATAGGTCTAATGAACATTCCTCCACCAATCATTTTCCTGGTTTTCAGGGATTTCTACCCCTTACATCATTCACAATCTTGGAATGACATGAGTTACTCCTCAGCTGATGTCGCATCTCAGTTCTTCGCACTCACCCGTGACCCTGTCTTTTGCTACATGTGGATTCCCTTGAATAGTTCCGTTCGTTTCATTTCAATCTCCCTGATGAGTCCGATCCAGCGGACGAAAGGCCTAGGAGCAGGCAATACATATAGATCTGCCTTCGAGAGGGATTGCGATGGTTCCCTCATGCAGCTAGTGAAGGGTTTTCATATTTATGATGTATTTTCCCATTTTCTTCATCTTCAAACCCCCCTCAATTTTTTCTTCTTTTTTTTTCTAAATTTCAAATCTTTGCCAAGTCATTACTATAATGATGGAAGAATTGTTAACCTGCACTTGTTTTCCCGCACTACTGAATCTGTCTGCTCGGAACCACCTGGCTTGTGCCTTGATGGGCATATGAAGGAAAACAAAGAGAATCAACTTTCAGACACAATACAAAATTCTCAAACAATCCATTTGTGCCAGTCTATAAATACTGGACTCCTTAAGCAAGGCCTTGGCGCATCATTCATTTGTGGTGTGCAGCCAGCAGCCACGCTGGCAAATCACGCAATAGTAGCCTATAATACCAGTGCGCATGCACGGGACACACAACAGGGATATCAACGATGATTATTCATTTCCCTGTTACTGCTGTTTCCGTCGGATAATTACCGTTTCACACAGGAAAATAAAGAAACAGTTATTACTTTCAGCAACTGATTTCCCCATTTCCCCGTGTTCTTGAAGAAAAGTGAATTTTTTTACCCAGGAAAACAGAGAAAACAGTTGTTCTCGACTTTTCACACTTGTATGCTCACATATCGTTTTGGTTGTTAATGTCAAATGCTACGAGGTGAAGGTATTGAGAAGCAAAGGTCGGCACTGCGCTATCTTTAGTTCGATGACGTTATTAACTCTATCTGTGCTTATCACGCAAGCAAGCGAGCAAGCAAGCAAGCACGCACGCGCGCACGCACGCACGCACACCCCACACACACACAACACACACACACACACACACACACACACACACACATACATGGACGCGCGCGCATGCACGCACGCACACACGCACGAACACATACTCAGACACACACATGCATGCGTATGCAGCCTGTCACACACAAACACACATGTGCACGCGCACGCACGCACACACACACACCACCACCACCACCACCACCACCAACACCACTATCACAAATCACAAAAGACACACGCAAGAACAAGAGAGACAGACAGACAGACGGACGGACAGAGATGTAGAGGCATATGATTTATGATACCTGCATAGGGCAAAACCATACTTTCTTTGGTATTGTATAATATTTCAAAGTGACATCTATCCGTCCACATATACAGATGAACATATGTGTGTGTCTACATACAAACACTATAACGATTCATGAATACATCCGTCTCATACTTACATAAATGCATGGAGACAAAACAGACAGACAGATAGACAGACAAGCATTCCGACGCACAGACAATCAAACAGGCAATAAGACTGAGAGAGAAAAAAAAGGACCAAAACAGGCAGATAAGTATCCAGAGAGAGGAGAGAGAGAGAGAGAGAGAGAGAGAGAGAGCCAGCCAGCGAGCGAAAAAGAGAGGAGAGGAGGGAGGGAGGGAGGGAGGGGAGAAGAGGGAAGGAGGGGGGGGGCGAGAGAACCCGGAGGGATTTAGAACTAGAGGAAGCTGGAAAGAGCTTGGAACAGGAAGAAGAAAAGGGGAGGATCCAATAAAAGCGGGAAAAGAAAATATGCCCTCCCCATCCCCCTTCCCCCCCCCCCCAACTCTCTTCCTCCACCCTCCCACTTGCCTTTCCCCATCGTCAGCAAACCCTCCCCCTTCCTCCCCCCCCTTCCACACCCCCCTGCCCCTTCCCCTTCCAAACCTCCCCTTCCCCCTCCCCCCCCCCCCCCCCCCCTTCAAGTCTGCCGATCTCACCAGACGCCCCAGAGACACAAGACAGCCCCTTCCAACTCACTCAGGCCACCCCGGGCGAAAATCGACCAAGATTCCATACGGCCTGCAGTCCAGCTCGCTTCCCCCCCCCTTCCCCCCCCCCGCCCCCCATCCCCACCAACACCAGCATCCATGATGCTGAAGAGGGGGGCCTATCTCCTCTGTTTTCTGGAGAGATGTCTGGAACCAGACCGAAGAGAGAGAGGAGGAAGGAAGGAAGGAAAAAGGAGAAGAAGGAGGGGGAGGGGGAGGGGGAAAGGGGAGGGGAAGGGAAGGAAGGGACAGAGGAGAGGGGGTGGGGTGGGGTGGATGGTGGTGTTCTGGACGGCAGGTCGAAGCTTTAGGGGAAGACATTAGACAAATTGGCGGGGGATGGACCACAAAGGACCAATTACTCATCTCCGGGCCCAAGACGAAAGAAACAGGCGAGGGCGATGGAGACGGTTGGGGAAACCTTAATGGGGATAGCGTCGCTTTTTTTCTCTCTTTTTCTTTATTTTTTCCTCTCTTTTTTTTGTAAGATAAGGCCAGAACCGAGTCTGAAGATCCAGGAACGATTGGACAAGAGAACAGAGTGCCAATGAAGCATGGGGTGGATGGGTGGGTTGGGAGGGTAGCGGGGGGGGGGGAGGGTTCCCCTAGTTTTCAAGCCTTTGGTGTGATGGTGTTAACCCTTCGGGTGATGATGTTAACCCTTTGTTAGCAAGGAGTCGAGTAAGACGAGATGGAGTCTTCTGGAATGATAGCCAGTGTACGTTTCTCGTCCTCCTGTTTTAATGTCAAGGGCGCATAACAAACACACGCATACGATCACACGCATATATGTGCACATACGAGTATTCGAATATGCATGTGTACATACGGACATACATATATGCATACGTGCATATATTGGAAGAAAGATACTCCAGGGAGAGCTTGACTGTAGAAGGTCTTCCAAGAAGAAACTTTCCGGTAACAAGTCATTCTGCTCTGAACTCCTTGCACTCTAAGGTGGCCGGACCGCATCTTGGTCATGACTCCTCTCTTGTCAGATTTTTTCCCCTGGGGCTCAGCAGTCGATCCTGCCACGTTTTGATGAGTGAGAGTTTCTAGGCGTTGCCCTTTTAGACGGATGTCTCACCCACATCGCTATCGGACCACATGGTGTAGGTTGGAAGATTTAAGCCTTATGAACTTCACTTTCATTCCTTGACCAGATCCAGTTGGACCTCTTTTTCACGTGCCTCTGCCATTGCCTTTAAAGTTGTGGTCCTCTTCTCACCAGAAGTCTCGAGCTGTTTCATGAGATCATAGGCTGATGAGCCTACAAATCCCTTCGCTCCAAAGTCTATGGTGAGGACTTCGGCCCGGAATGCAGATTCCGTCAAGTTGCTGGCTAGACTGACATACTTCTCAGACGTTTTGTTGACGTGAGCTTGCTTTATTCTGCTTTCGTATGGCACAATGAGTTTGATCACAATCCTTCGTTTTGATGAACCTGAGTGGAGATTGATATCCGGTCTCGGGTCACTATTCCTGATAATCTCTGGATGGTTCTCCCATTCTGGAAAGTTTCGCTGTGCATTCCCAGTCGCCTGCTCCATCCAGTAAACCCTGCTTGCAAGTCTTCATCTCACAGTTGTTCCGGGCCATGATCTGTGGCTCCCTACCGTGTAGAACGTCGCACTGGAGTTACTGGTGGCGTAGTGTTTCCTCCAGCAGTACTTATCGCATGTGTGATCTCCTTGAGCGCTTGGTTGTGCCTCCATGTCTGCCTTCCCTGCTATTAACGCTGCTTTGCATGAACTCAGGACTTGTTCCAATCTTCGTTTGCCATGACAGAGTGGAGAGGTAAGGTCGTCTGGTTCTTTTTCACTTTCCATCAGGTTTGATTTCGAGAGCAGGAGATCAAACACAATTCTGAGGATGAAGCTGGTTCTAAGAGGTGCCGTATACCATAAGTCATTCCAGCTAAGACTTCTTTGGAGTGAGGCGCGTTCCTACGTAGTCCACTGCCCTTGTTGGCCATGCTGGACTGTCTTCTGAACTCTCTTAGAATCCTCTTCTCTCTTCAACTCTATAACTATGACTCTCTCTGCTTTCCCTTTTACCTTTGACCATCACTTCTCAGGCCTTGCAAAGACAGTCCTGCAAGGAACAGTCCGAGGAAGCCGCAATAGAGGAAGACAAAGGAAGAGGTGAGAGGACAATATCCGAGAGTGGACTGGAATGAGTCTAACAGAATCTCAGCGAGCGGTGGAGGACAGGGACGGATGGAGGAGATTGGTGGCCAGATTATCAGGGGTGCCCCAACGACAACAGACGATGTTAAGGGATAGATTAAGGTGGAAGATCACTTCTCTACCATGAATACTGATGCTTGTGTGTCTTGTTGTTTCCCTGATCTTGAGATTCCATTTTGCCACGTCCACTGCCTCCTGAACTTTCTGTTTTCTGCCAGTCTTTAGCTAGGCCTGGGTTGATCTCACCATCTCCAGTTCGAAGTCCTCAAGCATGATTAGTAGCCTTGCTTTACCTTACTTTTCAGCCAGTCTTTGGCTAGGCCTGGATTGATCTCACCATCTCCAGTCCGAAGTCCTCAAGCATGATTAGCAACCTTGCTTTACCTTACTTCATAGTACTCCTCGGGATGGATTTTAGAGGAAGCTGCAGTTTGGCTTGGTGGCAATAGAGTGCAGCGTCTATCTGTCTGTCTGTCTAACATCTATCTATCTATCTATCTAGCTATCTACTATCTGTCTATCTGGCCTTTGACGCTTGCATTTATCTTTCTATTGGAGATGGAAGGCACACACATACATATACACACACGCACGCACGCACGCACACACACACACACACATATTTATACACACACACACACACACACACACACACACACACACACACACACACACACATTTTCTCTCACTATTTACACGTTCAGCGCGTGTGTGTGTATGTGTGCGTGCGTGCGTACGTGCGTGCGTGCGTGCGTGCGTGCTTGCGCGCGCGCGCGTGTATGTGTGTGTGTGTTTTGTGTGTGTGTGCCTTCCATCTCCAATAGAAAGGAAATGCACACGTCAAAAGCCAATTAGATAGATAGATAGATAGATAGATTAGATAGATAGATAGATAGATAGATAGATAGACAGACGCTGGATATTTAGTTTTCCCTATGTGGAAGTGTTCCTCATCAGCGGGTTTGAACAGGATCCTGTTTCAAGCCTGATGTGCTCTTCACAGAGCGAAACGGCTGTTACTTGCTGGTCAGTCTTATGAAATGATAAATTATGAATTTAAACTGGATGGACATTGAAGGCAGCTGGGTCACCGTTTACATACACACACACACGCACGCACGCACGCACGCACGCACGCACGCACGCACGTACGCACGCACATACATACATACATACATACATACATACATACATATACAGATACATGCATGCATAGATTTACAGATGGACAGATAGACAGACAGACAGACAGACAGAGAGAGATAAAAGATAGATAGATAGACAGACAGACAGACAGACAGATAGATAGAGAGAGAGAGAAAGATAGATAGATAGATAGATAGATAGATAGTTGGACGAAACAGACAGAGGACAGATAGATAGATAGATAGATAGATAGATAGATAGATAGATATAGATAGATAAAGAGGTTTATAGATAGATAGATAGATAGATAGATAGATAGATAGATAGATAGATAGATAGATAGATAGATAGATAGATAGATAGATAGATAGATGCTGTTTTAAAAAGCCGCAAGTTTTATTTCCGTTTTGTTGATTATATTTCCAGCAATGATTCGTTTTGATATGGGTCATGTTTCCAACAATAATAGAAAGTAAATCGCAGTCCACACACTTAATAAGTAGCCTTTCGACCGCCTCCAAGGTTTGGAGTTGACAGTTTTCCCTGCGCACAGCTGCCTTTGAAAGGTGAAGTATCTTGCCACCAATTCTAAATGGATATCAGACAGTGGATGGCAACTCCGTGAATCTATTTTTTTAAAACAACGTATATATAACCTATCTTTGTCTACCTCTCTAGGCCTGTCTATCTATCTACATTCCGTGCAACAGGATTAAACTTTTCACATTCAATACTAAAGTTGCCCCCGAGAAAGGAGCTGAATTCGTAGTAGAACGAAAACGGTTAAAGCAGAGAGAGAGAGAGAGAGTGGGGGGGATGGGAAAGGAGTCTACTCGGGGTAGGGCCTGGGGGGGGGGGGGGGATGAAGAAGCAGGGACATAAGAAAAAAAGAAAGAAAGAAAAACAGAGACGGAGGAAAGAGAAAACGGGAAAGGAAGGAAGGCAGATCAGGCAGACAGCCACGGAGGAAGGAAGGAAGGAAGGAAGGAAGAAAAAAAAGGAAGGAAGAAAGGAAGGAAGGAAGGAAGGAAGGTAAAAAGAAGAGAGGTCAGGAATAGGATCAAGCTGTCGATGCCAGTAGCAGGTTGTGGGGGTCTGAGAAGTTCCAGACGGCCAATCGAGCCCGGGGATGGCGGGCAGGAGTT
>CM065717.1:50322899-50325399 GCA_033310375.1 Conus canariensis
ATACAGTCAGTTCTGCTCATGATATCATGTTTAAGAATATTTGATTTCCCATGTCAATCTAACATCTAAAAACACCCTATTCTGCATATGGATTTGCACATGAATATGGTTTTCACACCAATGGAGAACAGCAAAGATATGGAGAGTGACTCAAGTCATGCTGTTTGGAACGACAGTTTAAGCAGTTCATGAAACAACCGCTTTGTTTTGGTTGTTCTTTTTTGTGTTGTTTTGTGTCTTGTTTGTTTGTTTGTTTTTTTGGGGGGTGCTGTTTCTTTTCTTTTTTTTTTTATAAGATTTCATTCAAAGTAAAGTTAGTGACCCTGACTGGAACTGAAGCTTCCGTAACGCTTTTCCGATCAGGGATTGTTGTTGTGTGACATGACGCTTACAGACATACGCAGTACGGTAAGAAGATGCTAAGGTCTGACAGCTGTCAAAAGAAACGCTCCCTGACTTGTCCATCTTGTCCACCACGAGTTGTTTCACTGGGATACTAAGGAGACGAAAAGGAGAAGGGGGGTGGGGGGAGAGAGAGAAGGAGAGGCAAAGCCCCTGATCTTGCACACACGTCAAATCCCATCACCAACTTTTGGAAGAGAAGGCCAGTTTGGCCGTTGGTATGGATGACACGTTACACATAGCATGCACCTTCCCCGAAGATGGAGTATGGCTGCCTTAATGGCGGGATATAAAAAAAACGGTCATGCACACAAAACTCCACTCCCTTTGTTGGGTAGATGGGATTAATACTTGCCTGTCCATATAGGGAGTGTCCGCAGGAGTATCAGCCTGCGTACGCAGAAGAAGAAGAAGAAGAAGAAGTCCGGGGGTAGATGTTGCCAGGGGAGGTGGGGAACCATGATGACGCATCACAGCCGGCCAGCAAGACGAATGGGAACCAGAAGCAACAGCGACGACTCTCTTCTTGGGAGGCTTAGTTCCAAGCAGCGGGGCTGGTTTCCCCACCATCTGCCTGCTGTCACAGGAGCCCTGCGCCTGCATAACGCTCCCACACGGCTCGGGCACTGGCGGCTCGGACGGACATACATCCTTGCCGCACAATATGGGCGGCGGAGATGTTGATCTGGCCGCAGCCAGAAAGAGCTGACGAAGAGGCCGTTTGTCTCCACCCTGTCCCAGGCTTTGATCGTGCCCGTATCTCCCACCCTCCCTCTCCTCCTCTTCCTCCTCTTCCTCCTCCCAGTCCTTCTTTTCTCTCTCGCCCTCCCCCCCCCCTCCCCCACCTTCTTTCTTCACACCTTTGTGATTGATCCAGTTGCTCATTTCGGCTACTGTAACTGAGTCGGGCTTCTCACGGTCGATTCTTCTTCTTCTTTCCGCTTTCTTTTCTTTATTTCGCCTGCATGTGGAGAACAATAGATAAAGGCTGCCGTATTTTTGTATATGGAGGGCAACGATAGAGCTTCTGCAAACTGTGATGTGAACTCGTTATCAGCCTAACGGTTATTCTGTTGTACGGAGTGTCTAGGCGCCACGGGAAAAAATTGGGTTGGGTTGGGGGGGGGGGGGGGGAGTGGGTTGAGGGTGGTGGAGACAAAAGAAGACAAAGCACGACGGTGACTGTTTTCAGTTTCAGTTTCATCAAGGAGCTGTCACTGCATGCGGACTAGTCCTAGTCCATATACGCTACACCACATCTGATGAGTTTTGGCACCGCACTGCGCAGGATTTATGCTGTATGGTGGGTGGTCAAATAGACACGTAGGGTGTTTGGGAAGTACAAGAAAGCAAAACAAAGTGATAGCCACGTTAACAAATCCCCCCTCCCCACCCTCCCCCATCCCACCTCCTTTCTCCTCTCACGCCTCCTCATACCACAATGTCATTGATTTTGTTATATCCTAAAGTCAGGTCGGACCAAAACATCGTTGACGCATAACTTGAGTTGTCCAAAGATCAACAGCAGACAGGATGAGTATCTTTGGCTGTTTCTTTTTGCAGCTCCATCGCGCATACGGAAGGCATTCACTACTTCCTGTTGATCTGAGTAGTTCGTTGTCTGCCTCCTGTTCACGAGCTGGTCGTCTGTGCGCCACACTAGGCTGCTGATAAGGTCAAACTGTCAACTTTGAAGCGTGCGCGCGCGCACAGAAACACAGACACACACACACACACACACACACACACACACACACACACACACACACACACACACACACACAATAAGCGAGCGCACGCACGCACGCACGCACGCACGCACACACACACACACACACACACACACACCACACACATACACACACACACGTGCGCGCGCGCGCTCCACACACACACACACACCACCACCATCACCACGACCACCACGACCACCACACACACACACACACACACACACACACACACACACACACGGTGATTCATACGCAGGTAAAGGCTATGTGCAGACAGGAGGTCGACCTCGCCAAACAATAGACAGGTTCCTTAGGATTACATCTGTTTTCCTTGAGATCATAGCTGTTTTCCTTGGGATCACACT
>CM065717.1:50340399-50342899 GCA_033310375.1 Conus canariensis
TGTGTGTTGTGTGTGTGTTGTGTGTGTGTGTTGTGTGTGTGTGTGTGTGTGTGTGTGTGTGTGAGTGTGTTGTGTGTGATGTGATGTGTTAGTGTGTGTTATGTCTGAGCATGCGCGCGTGCGTGCGTGGATGTGTGTGTGCATGTGTCGTCTGTCTGTCTGTTCTGTCTGTCTGTTGTCTGTCGGTGTTCTCCTTCTTGATGTGTATCACTTCAAACATTCTTCGCTTTTTTCAAACTCTTCTTACTTACAGTCCAGCCAACCTCAACCCCAAACATGGCCGCCTGCTTATCACACGCTTCACAAAACGTTTCACAAAGAAATCACACCATTCTTCTTCCTGAGATAACGTACTAATCTGGACCACAAAAAAAAAAGACAAAAAAAGCAAGGGAAATGTAGGCTCATCAGTGGCAGCGTTATCTTCCCATCATCCGATCCCTCTAAACGCTCGTTTGACACCTGTACACCATCTGCTTCTAGTCCTGGCTAATTCCATTCTAAAGTTCAATCCTATCCGGCCCAGTGGAGGTCAGGCCAGTGCCAGTGAATGTGAGTGCCAAACATTGTGACCCTGTTAGTTGAACATTCACCGCCCCCTTGTTCTGCCCTGCACACTGCCAGACCTCCCTTGCACGTGGCGATCGTCGTCGTGCGCTGAGAGAGAGAGAGAGCGAGAGAGAGGAGAGAGAGAGAGAGAGAGAGAGAGAGAGAGAGAGAGAATGAGAAAGAGTGAGAGAAGGAGAGAGGGAGAGAGTGAGAGAGAGAGGGCGGGAGAGAGAAGGAGAGAGGGAGAGAGAAAGAAAGGAAGAGAGGGAGGGAGAAAGAGAGAAGTGAAAGAGAGAGGGAGAGAGAGGGAGACTGAGTGAGAGTAAGGGAGAGAGAAAGGGGGGAGAGAGTGAGAGAGAAGGAGAGAGAGATAAAGTGAGACAGAGAAAGAGTAAAAGAGAGAGGGAGAGAGAGAGAGATACACACACCTATCTATAGTATCTCTCTCTCTCTCTCTCTCTCTCTCTATATATATATATATATATATATATATATATATATATACTTTATCATGTATATAGGTAGAGATAGATGTGTGTGTGTGCGCGCGCGCGCGCTCGCGAGTGTATGTGTGTGTATGTGTGTGTGTGTGTCTATCTGTGTCTGTGTCTGTGTCTGTGTGTCTGTGTGATATTTACCAAAACCACTAACTGCACAGGTACATACGGATTTCTTACTCGACGGAAAAATCATAAGGCAGCGTATATACACGTATGGCAAATGTCACACTTACATTAAACTCGTTCCTGCCTGTTTCAACACATGAAGAAAATCAGACTCGTGCGTTCAAGATCCAAAATATCTATGTGAGTATTTAGAAGTTTATGAGAAAAACACCCAGCTTGCATCATGTCATCTGAGGAAGAGATAGGCTCCGTCAGTCACAACCCCATTGCTCACAGTATTACTGTCACGAACATACATTCTTTCCCACAGCCACCAGAACGGACCTGTTAGTCAGAGGGTACAGTTTGATGATGCCATGGATCAAGTGGGGACAGGACAAGTATCTCGCTTCACTTTGCCCAAGTCGCTTTCGTAGGAGTCCCGATCGTTCGCTGCAGGTCATTCATGACTTTCGGGCTCCATAGTCACCACACTAGCAGCTGAAAGAATAGATAGAAAACTGTGTTTGGGGACTCACAAGCAGTTGTTTTTTGTTTTGTTTTTAATGCGAAAGAACGTCGCTCAACACATGTATGTGTGTGTGTGTCTGTCTGTCTGTCTATCTGTCTGTCTGTCTGTTGAAGGTGGAGAGAGATAAGGGGGAGGGAGGGGGGAGGGAGGGAGGGCTGACCGACTGTTTACCGCCTTATTGGACCTATCGGACCTATTGAAAACTCGTTTTCATCGGCGCAGACCGAGTGAGACGACGTAACTGTATGAGAGATCACACGCTTTTGGCCACGCTCACCCTCAGTTAAAGTTTGAAAATTCCGAATGAGAGGGACCAGTGGTCGAACGATTAGAGCATTTGTCAGCGCAGCAGACGGTCGGGAGTTCTAACCGCTCGTGGGGTTGGACAGTTTGACTTAAAAGCCCTTTTTGTCCACACAGCAATAAACATACCTGATTCAATTCAGGGAGAGTTCAAGGCGGCGGAAGGCGAGAAATGGGCACCGCCTTCCATTTGGCCGTGCCTTAGACACAGCAAAACCCTTGACAAAGTCCATTTCCCTACGGTCCATAGGTTATGGGAACTTCAATTTTTTTTCTTTTCAAGAGCAGTTTGGTATATCGGGTTAAAAAAAAAAATTAACCTTCAAGGAACACTATTCTTAAAAATCGTCTCTCCAACTTTCAAAGATGGGGCAAATTACCCCGCTTTCCATATCCTCTCATACTTGTCTGTGATGGTATTTTCAGAGTAGTGGTGTTTGTAGAAGCTCGTAGGTAGTTTGAACCGCAACGGCTTGCAGTTAGTGGTATATCCGTACGTTGCTGAGACAGT
>CM065717.1:50360399-50362899 GCA_033310375.1 Conus canariensis
GCCATTTGTTGCAAATTGCCCATTTTAATTATCAATCATTCTATGATCAGTGTTTAGGGATGTAAAGTGTCGTTTTGAATGATTTATCATTCATGGTGTAGCATTTGGAATGCATACTGTTCATCATCCTTAATGTAGTGAGGGGGAAAGTGTCGGTTGATGGTGGTGCGGAGTCGGGTGTAGATAGGTGCGACTGCTACTGTGTGTATGAAGTAGGAAGTGTGAGGTGGGGGTTAGAGTAGGGCCTAGCGTGGTCTATCATTGGAATTGTTTTCTCATGGTTCTGCAATAATTTCTTGCTGATAATTTCTCTCTTCTGTCACTTGTCTGATTCTATTTCCCCCACCACCACCCACCTCTTTCCCCAACCCACCCACCCCCTTTTTTTCTTTTTTTTTTTTTTTTTTTTTGGGGGGGGGTTAAATTTTCCTTTACTTTCTACCTTTGTGTCTCATTTCTCTTTGCTCCAGGAATTCAACGCTTTTATCCATTTTCGGAGAAGATGGAGACAACCTCAAAATCAAGCAAAGCTAGCAAACATCAGAATTTTGGGACCAGGACACAGAAGAGAAAAAAGGAATAGAAGAAGAAAGAAGAAGAGTCAAAATTTTACTCTTTGGGGGAACGAACTTGCACTTCTTCAATGATAAATGGTGGAAGAGGTTGTTGTTGTTGTTGTTGTTGTTTTGTTGTTGTTGTTGTTGTTGTTTTAAGTGAACAGAAAAAGAAGGAGGAGAGGAGAGAACCAACAATCGGTTGTTATTTCATTACAGATTTCTGTCCAGTGTTATTGGTGTCTCCATCATTATAGTCAACTTTTCGACTGCAGTCCAAAACTTGTCAAATGTGATGTATGTCGAGTACGTGCTTATACGCCTCGACTTCTTGTCTCAACATTCTGTTCGTTGTTACTATAATTTGTGAATAAAGTTTTCTTTGAACTAGGAGGCGCATTAAAGTTTTAAGAATATAACCTATAAAGAGAGAAGACAGAAAGAATGACAGACAGAAAGAAAAATCAGAGAAACAGAAAGGATGAGTCAAAAATAAGGAATGAAAAAGGAGAGAAAGAAAGAATACGGGGGGGGGGGGGGGGGGGGAGCAATATAGGAAGAAAGAAAGAAAGAGAAGAAGAAAAAGAAAGAATGGAAGAAAGAAAGAAAGGAAGGAAGAAAGGAAGAAAGAAAGAATGGAAGAAAGAAAGAAAGGAAGGAAGAAAAGAAAGAAAAGAAAGAATGGAAGAAAGAAAGAAAGGAAAGAAAGAAAGAAGAGGAAGGAAAGAAAGAAAGGAAGAAGAAGGAAGGAAGAAAGAAGAAAGAAAGAAAGAAAGAAAGGAAGGAAGGAAGGAAGGAAGAAAGACAGAAAGAAAGAAAGGAGAAGAAAGAAAGGAAGGAAGAAAGGTAGGAAGAAAGAAAGGAAGAAAGAAAGAATGGAAGAAAGAAAGGAAGGAAGGAAGGTAGAGAAAGAAAGAAAGGAAAGAAAGAAGAAGGAAGAGGAAGAAAGAAAAGAAAGAAGAAGGAAGAAGAAAGAAAGAAAGGAAGAAAGGAAGGAAGGAAGAGAAGGTAGGAAGAAAGAAAGGAAGAAAGAAAGAATGGAAGAAAGAAAGAAAGGAAGGAAGGAAGGAAGGAAGGAAGGAAGGAAGGAAGGAAGAAAGAAAGAAAGAAAGGAAGGAAGGAAGGAAGGAAGGAAGGAAGAAAGAAAGGAAGGAAGGAAGGAAGAAAGAAAGGAAGGAAGGAAGACAGAAAGGAAGGAAGTAAGAAAGAAAGAAAGAAAGAAAAGAAGAAAGAAAGAAAGAAAAAGAAAGGAGAAAAGAAAAAGAAAGAAAGAAAGAAAGAAAGAAAGGAAGGAAGGAATAGAAGAAAGAAAGAAAGAAAGAAGGAAAGAAAGAAGAGAAGAAAGAAAGGAAGAAAGAAAGAAAGGAAGAAAGAAAGAAGGAAAGAAGAAGAAAAGGAAAGAGAAAGAAGAAAGAAAAAGAATAGAAGAAAGGAAGAAAAGGAAAGAAAGAAAGAAGGAAGAAAAAAAGAAAGAAAGAAAGGAAGACAGAAAGGAAGAAAGAAAGAAAGAAGAAGAAAGAAAGGAAGAAAGAAAGGAAGAAAGGAAGAAAGAAAGAATGGAAGAAAGAAAGAAGAAAGAAGAAAGGAAGAAAGAAAGAAATGGAAGAAAGAAAGGAAGAAAGAAAGAAGAAAGAAAGGAAGAAAGGAAGAAAGAAAGGAAAGAAAGAAAGAAAGGAAGAAAGAAAGGAAGAAAGAAAGAGAAGAAAGAAAGGAAGAAAGGAAGGAAGAAAGAAAGAAAGAAAGAAGGAAGAAAAAGAAAGAAAGAAGAAAGGAAGAAAGAAAGAAAGAAAGAAAAAGAAGAAAGAAAGGAAGGAAGGAAGGAAGGAAGAAAGAAAGAAGAAGGAAGGAAGAAAGAAAGGAAGGAAGGAAGAAAGGAAGGAAGAAGAAAGAAAGAAGGAAGGAAGGAAGGAAGGAAGAAAGAAAGAAAGAAAGAAAAGAAAGGAAGG
>CM065717.1:50372899-50382899 GCA_033310375.1 Conus canariensis
CAGAAGTAGGCTTCCTTCGGGTTTTCCATAGAAGTAGGCTTCCTTCGGGTTTTCCACAGAAGTAGGCTTCCTTCGGGTTTTCCCACAGAAGTAGGCTTCGGGTTTTCCCACAGAAGTAGGCTTCGGGTTTTCCACAGAAGTAGGCTTCGTTTTTTTTTTCCACAGAAGTAGGCTTCGGGTTTTCCACAGAAGTAGGCTTCGGTTTTTCCACAGAAGTAGTCTTCGGGTTTTTCACACAGATGTGCTGTAATGTGTTCAATGAGCAGTATTTTTTCCTACTTTCTTAAACCACTTGCCACAGTTCAGTCAGTATTACATCTAGTACCAGTACCTTCTGGCATCAGAAGGTTACCTTTTTCTTTATCCTTGGCGCTACCTTCTAAGTACTACTGCTTTTTTTTTTCTTTTTTTTTTCTTTTTTGCTTTACCATTGGCGCCATCTTCTAATACCAATATTTACCATTGGCGCCATCTTCTGATACCAATATTCACCTTTGGCGCCATCTTCTGATACCAATATTTACCATTGGCGCCATCTTCTGATACCAATATTCACCTTTGGCGCCATCTTCTAACACCAATATTTACCATTGGCGCCATCTTCTGATACCAATATTTACCTTTGGCGCCATCTTCTGATACCAATATTCACCTTTGGCGCCATCTTCTAACACCAATATTTACCATTGGCGCCATCTTCTGATACCAATATTTACCTTTGGCGTCATCTTCTGATACCAATATTTACCTTTGGCGCCATCTTCTAACACCAATATTTACCATTGGCGCCATCTTCTGATACCAATATTTACCTTTGGCGCCATCTTCTGATACCAATATTCACCTTTGGCGCCATCTTCTAACACCAATATTCACCTTTGGCGCCATCTTCTGATACCAATATTTACCTTTGGCGTCATCTTCTGATACCAATATTTACCTTTGGCGCCATCTTCTAACACCAATATTTACCATTGGCGCCATCTTCTGATACCAATATTTACCTTTGGCGCCATCTTCTGATACCAATATTCACCTTCGGCGCCATCTTCTGATACCAATATTCACCTTTGGCGCCATCTTCTAACACTAATATTTACCTTTGGCGCCATCTTCTAACACCAATATTTACCATTGGCGCCATCTTCTAATACCAATATTTACCTTTGGCGTCATCTTCTGATACTAGTATTCACCTTTGGCGCCATCTTCTAACACCAATATTTACCTTTGGCGCCATCTTCTAACACCAATATTTACCTTTGGCGCCATCTTCTAACACCAATATTTACCTTTGGCGCCATCTTCTAACACCAATATTTACCTTTGGCGCCATCTTCTACTACCAGTGCTTGTTGCTGTGCCTTTTGGCCCTACCTTCTTCTACACAGTGCTTGTTGCTGTACCTTTGGCCCTACCTTCTTCTACACAGTGCTTGTTGCTGTGCCTTTTGGCCCTACCTTCTTCTACACAGTGCTTGTTGCTGTGCCTTTTGGCCCTACCTTCTTCTACACAGTGCTTGTTGCTGTACCTTTTGGCCCTACCTTCTTCTACACAGTGCTTGTTGCTGTGCCTTTTGGCCCTACCTTCTTCTACACAGTACTTGTTGCTGTGCCTTTTGGCCCTACCTTCTTCTACACAGTGCTTGTTGCTGTACCTTTTGGCCCTAGCTTCTTCTACACAGTGCTTGTTGCTGTACCTTTTGGCCCTACCTTCTTCTACACAGTGCTTGTTGCTGTGCCTTTTGGCCCTACCTTCTTCTACACAGTACTTGTTGCTGTACCTTTTGGCCCTACCTTCTTCTACACAGTGCTTGTTGCTGTGCCTTTTGGCCTACCTTCTTCTACACAGTACTTGTTGCTGTACCTTTTGGCCCTACCTTCTTCTACACAGTGCTTGTTGCTGTACCTTTGGCCCTAGCTTCTTCTACACAGTACTTGTTGCTGTACCTTTTGGCCCTAGCTTCTTCTACACAGTGCTTGTTGCTGTACCTTTTGGCCCTACCTTCTTGTACCATTACTTCTTGCTGTACCTTTTGGCGCTACATTCTGGTACCAGTGCTTTTAGCTGTACCTTTTGGTGCTACCTTCTGGTACCAGTACTTTTAGCTGTACCTTTGGCGCTACCTTCTGGTACCTGTACTTTTTACTGCGTGTATTGGCGACACCTTTTGGTACCAGTGGTTTTACTGTAACTTTGGCTTGCCTTCTGATATCTGTACTTTTTACTGCGTGTATTGGCGACACCTTTTGGTACCAGTGGTTTTACTGTAACTTTGGCTTGCCTTCTGATATCTGTACTTTTTACTGCGTGTATTGGCGACACCTTCTGGTACCAGTGGTTTCACTGTAACTTTGGCTTGCCTTCTGATATCTGTACTTTTTACTGCGTGTATTGGCGACACCTTCTGGTACCAGTGGTTTCACTGTAACTTTGGCTTGCCTTCTGATATCTGTACATTTTACTGCGTGTATTGGCGACACCTTCTGGTACCAGTGGTTTCACTGTAACTTTGGCTTGCCTTCTGATATCTGTACTTTTTACTGCGTGTATTGGCGACACCTTCTGGTACCAGTGGTTTCACTGTAACTTTGGCTTGCCTTCTGATATCTGTACTTTTTACTGCGTGTATTGGCGACACCTTCTGGTACCAGTGGTTTTACTGTAACTTTGGCTTGCCTTCTGATATCTGTACTTTTTACTGCGTGTATTGGCGACACCTTCTGGTACCAGTGGTTTCACTGTAACTTTGGCTTGCCTTCTGATATCTGTACTTTTTACTGCGTGTATTGGCGACACCTTCTGGTACCAGTGGTTTCACTGTAACTTTGGCTTGCCTTCTGATATCTGTACTTTTTACTGCGTGTATTGGCGACACCTTCTGGTACCAGTGGTTTCACTGTAACTTTGGCTTGCCTTCTGATATCTGTACTTTTTACTGCGTGTATTGGCGACACCTTTGGTACCAGTGGTTTCACTGTAACTTTGGCTTGCCTTCTGATATCTGTACTTTTTACTGCGTGTATTGGCGACACCTTCTGGTACCAGTGGTTTCACTGTAACTTTGGCTTGCCTTCTGATATCTGTACTTTTTACTGCGTGTATTGGCGACACCTTCTGGTACCAGTGGTTTCACTGTAACTTTGGCTTGCCTTCTGATATCTGTACTTTTTACTGCGTGTATTGGCGACACCTTTTGGTACCAGTGGTTTCACTGTAACTTTGGCTTGCCTTCTGATATCTGTACTTTTTACTGCGTGTATTGGCGACACCTTCTGGTACCAGTGGTTTCACTGTAACTTTGGCTTGCCTTCTGATATCTGTACTTTTTACTGCGTGTATTGGCGACACCTTCTGGTACCAGTGGTTTCACTGTAACTTTGGCTTGCCTTCTGATATCTGTACTTTTTACTGCGTGTATTGGCGACACCTTCTGGTACCAGTGGTTTCACTGTAACTTTGGCTTGCCTTCTGATATCTGTACTTTTTACTGCGTGTATTGGCGACACCTTCTGGTACCAGTGGTTTCACTGTAACTTTGGCTTGCCTTCTGATATCTGTACTTTTTACTGCGTGTATTGGCGACACCTTTGGTACCAGTGGTTTCACTGTAACTTTGGCTTGCCTTCTGATATCTGTACTTTTTACTGCGTGTATTGGCGACACCTTCTGGTACCAGTGGTTTTACTGTAACTTTGGCTTGCCTTCTGATATCTGTACATTTTACTGCGTGTATTGGCGACACCTTCTGGTACCAGTGGTTTCACTGTAACTTTGGCTTGCCTTCTGATATCTGTACTTTTTACTGCGTGTATTGGCGACACCTTCTGGTACCAGTGGTTTCACTGTAACTTTGGCTTGCCTTCTGATATCTGTACTTTTTACTGCGTGTATTGGCGACACCTTCTGGTACCAGTGGTTTCACTGTAACTTTGGCTTGCCTTCTGATATCTGTACTTTTTACTGCGTGTATTGGCGACACCTTCTGGTACCAGTGGTTTCACTGTAACTTTGGCTTGCCTTCTGATATCTGTACATTTTACTGCGTGTATTGGCGACACCTTCTGGTACCAGTGGTTTCACTGTAACTTTGGCTTGCCTTCTGATATCTGTACTTTTTACTGCGTGTATTGGCGACACCTTCTGGTACCAGTGGTTTCACTGTAACTTTGGCTTGCCTTCTGATATCTGTACTTTTTACTGCGTGTATTGGCGACACCTTCTGGTACCAGTGGTTTCACTGTAACTTTGGCTTGCCTTCTGATATCTGTACTTTTTACTGCGTGTATTGGCGACACCTTTGGTACCAGTGGTTTCACTGTAACTTTGGCTTGCCTTCTGATATCTGTACTTTTTACTGCGTGTATTGGCGACACCTTCTGGTACCAGTGGTTTCACTGTAACTTTGGCTTGCCTTCTGATATCTGTACTTTTTACTGCGTGTATTGGCGACACCTTCTGGTACCAGTGGTTTCACTGTAACTTTGGCTTGCCTTCTGATATCTGTACTTTTTACTGCGTGTATTGGCGACACCTTCTGGTACCAGTGGTTTCACTGTAACTTTGGCTTGCCTTCTGATATCTGTACTTTTTACTGCGTGTATTGGCGACACCTTCTGGTACCAGTGGTTTCACTGTAACTTTGGCTTGCCTTCTGATATCTGTACTTTTTACTGCGTGTATTGGCGACACCTTCTGGTACCAGTGGTTTCACTGTAACTTTGGCTTGCCTTCTGATATCTGTACTTTTTACTGCGTGTATTGGCGACACCTTCTGGTACCAGTGGTTTCACTGTAACTTTGGCTTGCCTTCTGATATCTGTACTTTTTACTGTGTGTATTGGCGACACCTTCTGGTACCAGTGGTTTCACTGTAACTTTGGCTTGCCTTCTGATATCTGTACTTTTTACTGCGTGTATTGGCGACACCTTTTGGTACCAGTGGTTTCACTGTAACTTTGGCTTGCCTTCTGATATCTGTACTTTTACTGCGTGTATTGGCGACACCTTCTGGTACCAGTGGTTTCACTGTAACTTTGGCTTGCCTTCTGATATCTGTACTTTTTACTGCGTGTATTGGCGACACCTTCTGGTACCAGTGGTTTCACTGTAACTTTGGCTTGCCTTCTGATATCTGTACTTTTTGCCTTTTTTTGCGCCATCCTCTGGTACTAGTCCTCTTCATTGAACCTTTTGCTGCCGCGCTCTGGTGCCAGTATCATTCATCGTCTCTTTTGGCAGACAGTCTGGAGCATGCAGTGTGTCTGGAACATGCAGTGTTTACTGTATCTTTTGACACCACCCTCCAGTACCATTACTTTTGTTTATCGTGTGTTTTGGCGGATACTCTTGAAACCAGTAGCTTCGATTGTAATTACTTGGCACCACCTTCTGGTACTCTTTGTGTTTGGTGTTTGTTTGTTTGTTTGTTTTGGCTGTACATTTTGGCACCATCTTGTACCAGTTTCTGTACCCTTTGGCGCCTTTTAGAGCATAGCTGTTTTATCTATTCCTTTAGCCAGCTTCTGAAATAGCATTTTTTTGTTGTTGTTGGGTTGTTTTTTTTAATCTATTAGGGCTACGTCCTGGAGGTGAGAGGATGGGGATGTGTTGGAAGGAGGAAAATGGAGCATGCATACCGGTGTGGTTTGTGTGTGTGTGTGTGTGTGTGTGTGTGTGTGTGTGTGTGTGTGTGTGTGTGTGTGTGTGTGTGTGTGTGTGGTGCGTGCGTGCGTGCGTGCGTGCGTGCGTGTGTGTGTGTGTGTGTTGTGTGTGTGTGTGTGTGTGTGTGTGTGTGTCTGAACGAAGGAGTGCTTTGAGGTGTCCGAAAACGCTTGTATATAAAAAAAATACCCCGCCAGTAAGTGGTAGCAGTACACTGGAGGATATGTGTCGCAGTTAAGACACAAAACATGAAGGAGATGTGGTCAGTTAAGGCAAATATATTCTAGAATATGACATTCGTAGATGAACACACATGGGTCACGGTAGCTCTTTATAGGTCGAGCTCAGATTGGCTGAACAGTGAAAATCAGCAGAAAGACATAGGGGCCGATCATACCCAGTATTGCAGAAAGTACACACACGGGACGCAGAAGGAAATGCCTTCTACGCTGTGGTGTACATTTTCCTCTCTGTGGGTCAAGGCAGTAAAGCGCGCAGGGTCACGGCAGTAAAGCGCGCAGGGTTTGCGTCTCGAACTTGCCAGTGGGCGCTGTTTCTGTTTCTCTAGAGAATCTTAATCTCTCTTGATTCTGATCCCTTCACGCCAGATCTCTGACGTCGTGGTGTCTTGTTGTATTTCCACCTTTTCGTTTTTTGTTAAGGTCATTTTCAGGTACTACGTTTAATTCAACATTTTTATTTAACATTGCTTTCTTTCCCTCCACTGACAGAATGAAACCATTTCATTTTTCTTTCAGATTCGCTAATGGCTGTTCCAACATCATTAGATTTTGCCTGTTTTTTGTTGCTTAAAACACGGTCTAAAAAGACAAGAAGGGAGGAATAATATCACCCAAACAATCTGTACCTCTTACTGTGACCTACATTGGTTTGACAATTTAAAAGACCTTTTAAAGGAATCGTCAAAAACAAAGTGAACAATGACACTCTCGTTTTCTTTTCCCTTAAGCTCGTGTTTTTTTGTTTTTTTTTCTTTCCCATCCTTTCAGCGAACAGCAACAACTCCACAGCAAGAACAAACAAGTAGACATTCCCCGAAAAAGGATGTGCAGAGCGAGATGGAGATCTGCATTGCGGGCCCTGTGTTCCGATCGGAACGAAGAGGACTAAGAAGAAGAAGAAGAAGAAGAAGAAGAAGAAGCTTGCCTACATATCCTATACCTGACACATCTACACAGCAACAATTGCACTACTATATAGATGTGTCAGGTACAGCGTATATGGGCAAGCCTGGAACATCCTTTTTAGGGGGGAATATCTCCTTGTATGCTCTGTGTTGTCATTTCTGCTCGGCGATTTTGGTGTCGTAAGCAACTATTCGTTTGGGATTATGGGCGTGTATTTCTTTCATCACGGACGCAATAAGAGTTATTACCCTACTTGTTCGTTATTTACTGTTTACTGTTCCCTGACTCGTTCAAGACTTCCTTTCAATAAAAGAAGTGTAAGACATATGAAAGATCTTTCTTTTCTCCTTCGCGGTCAGGTTTTCAGAGAACGATTTGAAAGCGTTCGCTGAAAGGAGGGAAGAGAAAAAAAAAAAAAAAAAAAAAAAAGAAAAGAAAAAAAAAACGAGGTTAAGGGACCAAAAAAAAAAACAGTACTGATAATCAAATCCAACGAGAAGGCGGCTCTTCCCGTCGCCATTTAAATCAAAGCACTGAGCAGCCGGAGGATGGAGAGGAGGAAAAAAAAAAGGGGCCGCAATTAATTGGCCACTCGCTCCAAGGGCGAGAGCAAGCCAAGGGTCAGGCCAAACACTACTACCCGCAGATGGCTACGCGCCCGCTTTGCGTCAAGGCAAACAACGTGGTGGGGGAGGGGGGGGGGGAGGGGAGGGGCATCCCTTCTCTTTCCCTCCCCCCTCCGCCCTTCTTTTCCTTCACATAAAAACCTTGCTTTTTGTGTGCCCCTGCTAAAAGCCTCTGCCTTCAGAAGCAGACAATACCTCTGCGGTTTGGTGTGAGTGCGAGTGAAGCGGAAGGTACAATAGCCCACCACTGCTGCCGTTGCCCCCCCCCCCTCCCCACCCCCCCCCCCCCCCCCCCCCCTCCATTGTATATTGTGGCGGGGAATCCAAGAAGGACGATAGATCCATCCCGCCGTGGATCTTCTTCAGAGGAAGCTATCATAGGTCGGGGCGCTCGTTTGAACTTTGCGTGGAGGTCCCCCCCTCCCCCACCCCCACCCCACCCCCTTTTTTTTCATCCATGCTTCTGCATTCTTATCTGGTCCCCCTCCCCATCTCCTCCACCCCTCTCGTGCCAAGCTAACAATAGCCAACGGCGCGGCTCCCATCGAAGCCATTCTTCTTCACCCCCATCCCAGCCCACCCCACCCCACCTCTCTTGTCTTGTCTTTTTTCTTTTTTTTTTTCTTTTATTTCCTCCATCAGTTCGGTCGGTGGTCAGCGTCTGTGGTCAAGTCTAGGGGCCGGAGGAGGACGCCGTCCTCAGCAGCGGTCATTGGCAGAGCCTGTGAAAGAAAAGCTGCTGGAAGAGATTGCGGCTTATTATAGACAGACCGGACAGCTGGGCGGGGCGTGGAGAGGGGGTCGGTGGTGGATGTGTGGGGGGGGGGGGGGGGGGAGGGGAAATAGAAAAGGGTAGGGGGGAAAAAGGGAGGGAGAATTTGGAGGTTAAAAACACACACACATACACACACACACACAACACACACACACACACACACACACACACACAACACACACACACACACACACACACACACACGGGCGCGCGCGCAAGAAAAGTGCGTCTGCCTGTTGTTAGCCTCTCTCTCTCTCTCTCTCTCTCTCTCTCTCTCTCTCTGTCTTCTCTCTCCTCTCTCTCTCTCTCTCTCTCTTGCCTTAGTGTGTGTGTGTGTGTGTGTGTGTGTGTGTGTGTGGTGTGTGTCTGTCTGTCTGTCTGTCTGTCTGTCTGTCTGTCTGTCTGTCTGTCTGTTGTTTTGGATGATGTAAGGGGGATAAGTTTGCATCTCCCATCGTGATTGCTCTGTTCTTCTCCCTGTCAATATTGCTTTCAATGTCGCTCTGGTTTTCATCCTCACCGATATCCTTCCATTGTTAGGCTGGTCTTCAGCTTCTCTCTCTCTCTCTCTATATGTCGCTCTGGTTTTCATATCCTCACCAATATCCTTCCACTGTTAGGCTGGTCTTCAGCTTCTCTCTCTCTCTCTCTCTCTCTCTCTCTCTCTCTCTCTCTCTCTCTATATATATATATATATATATATATATATATATATATATATGTCCCTCTGGTTTTCATATCCTCACCAATATCCTTCCACTGTTAGGCTGGTCTTCAGCTTCTCTCTCTCTCTCTCTCTCTCTCTCTCTCTCTCTCTCCTCTCTCTCTCTCCTCTCTCTCTCTCTCTCTCTCTCTATGTCGCTCTGGTTTTCATATCCTCACCAATATCCTTCCATTGTTAGGCTGGTCTTCAGCTTCTCTCTCTCTCTTCTCTCTCTCTCTCTCTCTCTCTTATATATATATATATATATATATATATATATATATATATATATATATGTCGCTCTGGTTTTCATATCCTCACCAATATCCTTCCATTGTTAGGCTGGTCTTCAGCTCTCTCTCTCTCTCTCTCTCTCTCTCCTCTCTCTTCTCTCTCTCCCCTCTCTCTCTCTCTTTTGCGTGCGTGTCTGTCTGTCCCTCCCCTCCCCACTCCTGTGTGCGCATCTTCTTTTCTGTATGCGTGCATAAAATACTGTGAAGCAACTCTTTTTCATTTTAACATCATTTTCCTTCTCAACTAGCAGCAGCACTGAACACTAAACTGTAAAGAATGTAAAAGTACAGTCACGGTCTGCTCCCATATTTTCTTTTTTTAAGAAAGCCAATCTTCATTGACTTACCACTGACTAACAAAATGCTTCCCGTGCGGATTCGAAGCTATAGAATAATTATGTGACTTTCACATTACTTTTACATCCCAATCATCAGGTCTGCCAATATCGAGACCAGAAACATGGATCAGTAAAGAGGGGGGAAAAATGCTTTTCAACAAAAATGAAATTTTTTTTTAATTGAAAAATAACAACCGACACTGAACAAATCACCGTCTGTCAAAGACACCACTATAAACATTAGCTTGTTGATGTTCAAATTTTCACATTTTCTTGTAAAGCTACGTGGAAAATAAATTTATTTAAACCAGACACCACAGCCAAGCGGTTGGAACCGGCATGTCAAAGGTCCTGTTCCAAAGCCAGACAGAAGAAGAGGAACGAACAAGAGGGAGGACGGGGGGGGGAGGCATTGGGGGCGGAGGGAGGGGGGGAGGGAGGGGGATTCTAACC
>CM065717.1:50387899-50395399 GCA_033310375.1 Conus canariensis
CCTTGTTCTTTCTTTGTCAGTCTTTGTAAATATCACTTGCTCTCATGAACTGGAGTTTTTCTTCCGAAAGTCTAGTATTCAACACTCAAAAGCAATGACTAGCAGATGGTTTGGTGTGTTTTCTTCTGAATCCCGAGTCAGTATCCATCGTTAACAAGGCAGTGAACAGGAGACCAATGAGGGTGAGGTTCTCATCTCTCACAGGTCAAGGTTATCACAGTCCAGTCTGATGGAAGACTGCAAAAGGGACACAGAAGGTTTATGACAACCCATCCTCCTCCATCACACTTTGTCAATTCGCTTCTTGCACACACGCCATCCTATTGACCACTGAAAAGTTGCTTCTTCGTCTCCCTCTCCCCCCCTCCCACTCATCACTGACCCTATGCAAAGTTTCGCTTCTTCGCCCCCCCCCCCACCCCCCCCCACTCATCCCTGATCCTACTGAAAGTTTCGCTTCTTCGCCCCCCCCCCCCCCCCCCCCATCCCTGATCCCTACTGAAAGTTTCGCTCTTCGCTCCCCCCCCCCCCCTCATCCCTGATCCCTACTGAAAGTTTCGCTTCTTCGCCCCCCCCCCCCCCCCCATCCCTGATCCCTACTGAAAGTTTCGCTTCTTCGCCCCCCCCCCCCCCCCCACTCATCCCTGATCCCTACTGAAAGTTTCGCTTCTTCGCCCCCCCCCCCCCCCCCCCACTCATCCCTGATCCCTACTGAAAGTTTCGCTTCTTCGCCCCCCCCCCCCCCCCCAACACTCATCCCTGATCCCTACTGAAAGTTTCGCTTCTTCGCCCCCCCCCCCCCCACACTCATCCCTGATCCCTACTGAAAGTTTCGCTTCTTCGCCCCCCCCCCCCCCCCCCCCAACACTCATCCCTGATCCCTACTGAAAGTTTCGCTTCTTCGCCCCCCCCCCCCCCCAACACTCATCCCTGATCCCTACTGAAAGTTTCGCTTCTTCGCCCCCCCCCCCCCCCCCCACTCATCCCTGATCCCTACTGAAAGTTTCGCTTCTTCGCCCCCCCCCCCCCCCCCCCAACACTCATCCCTGATCCCTACTGAAAGTTTCGCTTCTTCGTCCCCCCCCCCCCCCCCAACACTCATCCCTGATCCCTACTGAAAGTTTCGCTTCTTCGTCCCCCCCCCCCCCCCCCCCCAACACTCATCCCTGATCCCTACTGAAAGTTTCGCTTCTTCGCCCCCCCCCCCCCCCCCAACACTCATCCCTGATCCCTACTGAAAGTTTCGCTTCTTCCGTCCTCCCCCCCACCCCCCCCACCCCCCCCCCCCAACACCCCCTGATCCCTACTGAAAGTTTCGCTTCTCCCCCCCCCCCCCCCCCCCCCCCCATCACTCCGAAAGTTTCACTTCTCCGCTCCCACCCCACCCCCCCCTCCCACACACCCCTCCCCCTCCATCCGTCCGCCCTTGGCCCTCTCCCCTTAGCGCCTCCCTTCCCCCTCCCCCTCCCCTCCCCTTCCCCCCTCCATCTTCTCAGCCCTTTTCCTCCATTTCTGTACCGAAAGCACTCCTTCACTCATTCACACATACTCTCCCCACTCAACGAACATCATCACTATCACCACCACCACCACCACACCACCACCGCTGCTGACCATCATGCTACGCAGGCTGATACTCCTCGGACACTCCCTGTACAGACAGCAGTATCAATCCATCTACCCAACAAAGGGTGGAGTTTGTGTGTATGGCCGTTTTGTTTTTTTTTCATCCCGCCATAGGCAGCCATACTCATCTCGGGAAGGTGCATGCATGTGTAACGTGTCATCCATACCAACGGTCAAACGGCCTTCTCTTCCGAAAGTGCTGATGGGATTTTACGTGTGTGCAAGATGTTATGCGTGCGTTCACACACGGAACCTCGGTTTATAGTCTCATTCGAAGGACTGTATGGGGAATGGAGTCAGAACCAGTGTTAAATCCGAGAGAAAATTCCCTTCGTACCGAAACGGCCCGGCGGAGATTCGAACCCGCAACCCTTGGATTACGAGTCCGGCGCTCTACCAACTGAGCTATTCCGGCCCCCGTCCACTATTACCAATAAACCACAGCCCCCAGACCAGTCACGTGACTGAATCTGGTTGTTGAACCCGGCAACTGGAAGGGGATTTCAACACTTCAAAACCGAAGGGAAGTTTGAATACATAGGCGAATTACGTACCTCGTCATTCCTGTCTTAAATAAAAAGAGAAAGAGATGGAAATACAAAGCCAAAATTTAAACAGTCTAGTTTGTATTTCAGTTTCTTTGTGTTTAAAATCTATTCCATCTTCCCGACCAACAATATGGATAATTATGGTCTTTAAGGAACTGAAGTCAAAATGCTATTTTTGTTTTGTTTTGTGTTTGTTTTTGTATTAAAGCCACTTTTTTCTTTTCTTTTTTTTTTTTTTCTTTTTACCTTACACCAGTAATAGTAAGTTCTCTGACTGATAGATGACGCGCTTGGAATTTTCACTCGTTTAAATAGGAACCACTGGATTTCACCTTTCTCTCTCTCCTCTCTCTCTCTCTCTCTCTCTCTCTCTCTCTCTCTCTCCTCGTCTCTTTAAGTAACGGCTACTTCAATTCTCTCTCTCTCTCTCTCTCTCTCTCTCTCTCTCTCTCTCTCTCTCTCTCTCTCTCCTTTAAGTAACAGCTACTTCATTTACTCTCTCTCTCTCCCTCTCTCTCTCTCGTTCTCTCTCTCTCGTTTAAGTAACGGCTACTTCAATGCTCTCTCTCTCTCTCTCTCTCTCCTCTCTCTCTCTCTCTCCTCTCTCTCCTCTCTCTCTTCTCCTCTCACCACCCACTCAGCTGACAAAACTATCGTGTATGGAACTGGCGTGGCAAAACGCACACACGCATGCTCCCACGCGCTCAAAGCGCGCGCCACCACACACACACACACACACACACACACACACACACACACACACTACACACACACCACACACACACACACACACACACACACACACACAACACACACACACACACAACCACACCACACACACACACACACACACACACACACACACACCACACACACACACCCCTACACACCACACACACACACACACACACACACCACACACACACACACACACACCTCTGACAATGTGGTAGGCATAGGGCGGTGACTGACGACAAAGAAACCCGTTTTCTGGTGTTAAGACGTATGACGGAGATGAGTGCCGCTTGTTCCAGCCAAGACGTAACAAGCAGCTGTCGCAGAGAGAGGATACGCACCACTGTACTCGAGCCATCGCACGTGCCTGCGCGTGCCGCGACTGGCGGACTGTTTTAAAAGGCTTCTACAGACGTCGAGGATCAAGTGTCCGATGGTTTGGTGTGAAAAGACGAAAAAAAAAAAATCCAAACTTATAATTAGTTCAGATTGTTCTAAAAAAAAAAAAAAAAAAAATGAATAAAAAAATTTATTTAAGGTTCAGATTGTTCTGTTTTTGGTGGGTTTTTTTCACCTAGTGTTCTTAACAGGACAAAATGACGCATGTACTTTGTATTTCTCTCCCCTCTCTCTCTCTCTCTCTCTCTCTCTCTCTCTCTCTCTCTCTCTCTCTCTCTCTCTCTCTCTCTCTCTCCTCTCTCTCTCCTCTGGCCATACAAAGAAAGATTTTCTTTTTTTTTTTCATTTTGGTTAACAAGGTGGGCGCAGTTCTTTAGTCTGTCCTTTAAACCCATTTTTAAACTGAGGATTTCGGTTTCAAAAGAACGCGAGTTAGAGGTGTTTGGTTTCTTTTGAAATTGGTGTTCTCTCTCTCTCTCTCTCTCTCTCTCTCTCTCTCTCTCTCTCTCTCCTCTCTCTCTCTCTCTCTCTCCTCTCTCCTCCTCCTCCTCCTCCTCCTCCTCCTCCTCCTCCTCCTCCTCCTCCTCCTCCTTACCTACACACATTACTGCTTACTGTCACTTAGCTTGTGTTTTCGGAAATTACCGCTGCGTAGCGTACAGTTGATATCAGATTCTATACTTGTAGTGCAAAGTTAAAATGTTAGATAAAAAAAAATCTGTCCGTCTCTCAGTCTGTCTGTCTGTCTGTCTGACCGTTTGTCTGTCTGTATATGAACTGTATTTGATTCATGAATAGAAACCAACCAAAAGAAGCCAGCGTAAGAAACGATGCTTACTCGAATAATGCAAAGCACGTGCTTATCAACACGCACGCACACGCGCGTTTAACACATGAACACATATACGCACGCACGCACATGAACACACACACGCACACGCACATGCGCGCGCACACACACACACACACACACACACACACACACACACACATAAACACACACACACGCGCGCGCGCGCGCGCGCGCGCGCACATAAACACACACACACACACACACACACACACACACACACACACACACACACACACACACACGAGAGACAGACAGAAGGACGGACAGACAGACAGACAGACACAGACAGAGTGATGATCTCTGGTAGGCAAGGAAGCACAGAAAGCGAAGGTAGAATTTTTTCTGAATTAAGAGAGAGAAAGTAGTACGTGTATGTGCGCACGCAGAGACAGAAAGTGAGAGAGAGACGGAAGAGAGAGAGAGATACAAGAGAGAGAGAGATACAGAGAGAGAGAGTGGGAGAGAGAGATGGAAGAGAGAGAGACAGAGACAGAGAGAGACAGAGAGGGAGAGAGAAAACACGCACAGAGACAGAGACAGATAGAAAGACAGAGACAGAGGCAGAAACAGAGAGAGGCACCCCCCCCCCCCCCCCACCCCCCCAAACAATTGACAAAGACGACGCTCATTCGTTCTAGTCGTACGATAAATCTAAGCGCGTGTAAAACCGACCCTTCATCAACAACAACGGCGCGCGACCAACTTCCTAAAGGTGGCTTCACACCTGCAAGTACCAGGAACCGACCAGCGTGAAGTCGGGGAACAGCTTGTATTGATCCGCCAGTCCTTTAATTTGTCCTCAAGTTTAATCGCTGATAACTTTTTTTCCCCTCACGCGTTTTTGACAGATCAACAGAAGCATCTAAATACTTCTTCAGCCGAACCAAAGTGCGTGTGGTCTAGCAGATGGTCTGTTTGTTTGTTTGTTTGTTTGTTTGTTTGTTTGTGGGTGTCATTATACTTGAGGCGAAGTTGTTGATGTTGGTGATGATGCTTGTGTTTGGGGAACAAAGTAGGCTTGGACTTGCTCAGTCGTGTGTGTGGGGGGGGGGGGGGGGGCGAGGGGTGAAGGGAGGATTTGGGTTTGAATTCATGATGTTTGTCACTGAAAACCTCACTGGAACTGAGTCAGCGTGGTGCCATGAATCAGTTCCAGACTTGGACCTGAAAATCGACCTTCCTTTCATCACCACCACCACCACCACCCTTTCCCCCGAAATCCCCTTTCGCTCTCCACCACACCCCCTCCCTCAATTCCCCTCGTCCACAAGATGAGAAAGAAAAGGGGGAAAGAAAAAAAAAACGATTTGAAACAAGGGTATTCAACTTTCTGTCGCTGGATTGGACCAATTAATAGTCTAAGACATTACTGCCAAACGTCCTCAATCCAAACACACTTAACTCCCTTTTTTTTCTCGTGGGATAAAGATGGCAATCTCCTTCCCACCTGTACTCCTTCTTTCTATCTGCCTCACCTCCTTCCACCCACCCCCACCCCACCCCACCCTCTTCAACCCCCCTCCCCCCATCAACCCCCCACGAAAGAAAAAGAAATAAAAATAAGAAACAGTAACCCTCCCTTGTTGAACCACAAGACAATCCACGTCTTTTCACCGAAACTGAGTGAACACGATGTCGTCGATAGAGACTCCATTGAGGGCACCTCCTTCCGTCAATTAACCGGACAATACCCCAACAGCTGAAAACGGCTCTGTGGAGCAGGAAGCTCGCTGAAAGCACAAGGTGCGTGAATGAGAAGGAAAGCCACCACCGTCTCAGCAAGCTGATGGGCCTAGATATGCACGGTTTGAATGCCCCCCTTCCTGGCTGGCTTTTCTTTCAGCGCTCTCCTGTTTACCTGATATGCACCTACGGAGGGGTCAAAGGTGATCCGTTGCCTTTTGTGCAGGCTCTGAAAAGCCCCTGGGTCCTTCCCCCTTTTGCTTGACCACTCGCTGTCTTTTAAGGAGGGGCGTTCTGGTGGCTTTATGGAGTAAATTGCTGTCCAGTCTTGTTCACTTCTTGTCGTCTGAAGTGTCAAGGGTCTGCCTGCTCTTTGGTGGGGTCGTCTACTGCTCCGCCCACAAAAGACTGGTGGATGAGCACGGGAATGGATTCAGATTCTATTTCAAATCAATTAGTTGTTTTGGAAAAAAGAGTGAAAGTACCAATACACACACAAATGAACAAGGTACAAAGTAGCGTTTATTTGATACACATTGTGGGGGGGGGGGGGGTATACCTTCTTTAGACGTCATATAAAACAAACAAACAATAACAGCCCCAAACAAAAAAAAACATGCAAAAGAGTTGTCCTCCAAATTTCTGTCTGCAGAAGAACGGCCAGTCTCTGATGACTTGCTTGCCGACTGGCTTCAGTTCGACGAGTGAAGCTTCTTTTGATTTCAGAACGTTCGTGAGGACTGTATATAAAACAGTATCATGACGTTGTCGATGTTCATGCGATGATGGCGATAGCATCATCATCGTCATTTGTGGCTTGTTTCATTTTTTTGTTTCTTTTTGTAGGCGTAAATAAATATATTCCAGAAAGAAATGAGACCAAATAATTGTACAAAAGCTCCAAGGAGCTGTCAATCAACACCAAAGTCAGGCTCTTCAACAGCAACATCAAGGCAGTTGTATTGTACGGAACGGAGACCTGGAGAACTACACTCGCCACCACCAAGAAAGTGCAGGTGTTCATCAACAACTGCCTGCGCAAGAATCTCCGCATCCGATGGCCAGACACCATCAACAACAACGAGCTCTGGCAGAGAACAAATCAGCCGCCCGCAGAACAGGAAATCAAGAAACGACGTTGGGGCTGGATTGGACATACACTGCGGAAGCCTGCAAGCAACATCACCAGACAAGCCCTAACATGGAACGCCCAAGGAAAGCGAAAAAGAGGTCGGCCAAGGAACACCTGGCGCCGGGACCTGGAAGCTGACATCAGGAACATGGGGATGACTTGGAACCAGCTGGAGAAAAGAGCCCAGGACAGAGATGCCTGGAGGTCCTTGGTTGGCGGCCTGTACCCCAGGAGGGGTAACAATCGATAAAAAAAATGACAAAACAGGAAACACAGAAAGGACGCATAAGTCATGCCTTATTGATACTATTAGCCCTACCTGTCATGAAGATAGTAATGTCTTTAAGATAACTAAAGACAAACATTGCAAGACATCAAGCCACGGCTTATCCAAATTACACCTGCTTGCCATGAAGACGATATCGTTGTTTTTGGTTGTTTTTCTTTTTTTCCTTAACTCCAATTCATTGATTTCCAATTACCCCAATTTTAAAACAGTATAACAGCATTCAATGTATCAAAAT
>CM065717.1:50410399-50412899 GCA_033310375.1 Conus canariensis
CTCTCTCATACCGGATAGAGACAAAGAGAGGGAAAGATAACCTTTTTCCCATCAGTGAAAACTTTTATGTGACACAAAAGAAGCTGGACGTGATTTTCAGTCACACGATAAATTTGACCTGGCTATTTTGCAGAGCGTGGGAGAAGGGAGGGGTGTTTCTGGTGGACTGTGGTGACTGTACGCATACACCACGTGTCTTGTCTGCTTTCAGACTGCACGTTCCACGCGTTTCAGGCAACATTTTCACAGTGCAAACATTACGAGGCTTTCTGGGAGAATAATCTTTCAAAGTTGTGTTAGTCCAGGCTATTCATCTTTTAAACAAAATAGGCCTACGTTCTGTTCTATCTGTCTCCGAGTGTGTCTGTACTGCAATGAAAAAAAAGAAAAAAAAGAAATCAGCAATGTATATTGATCAGGCGTTTCTTAGGCTGAAAACTGTGTTTTCGTAGAATATTAGCTTGCAGTGTATACAATGAAGAATCTTATTTTGTTTATTGATTGTTTTATTTGTATATGTCACTGCATTCTTCTGTTTGCTTATTATGTGACCATCCCACTTCAGGAAGGCGCCTAGGCCTTTAAATGAATTTTTTTTTTTAAATGAGTCCTTCGAGTCTGTGTGTCGATGTGAAATCTGTCTTTGTCGTTTCTCACACAAATTCAGTTTCTATCTGCTCTTCTTCGAATGTGGTGGTCATGTGATTCATTAGTATAAGGGACAGATTAAGAGCCAGTCACTTTTTGTGCCAGTAAGTCGAACTCGTCGTATTTCTGAATGCTACCATATCATGACGAAGTGAAGCAATGTCAGGAATCCAAGAGGGTCAAACACGCCTCCTCCTTAGAATTCACATAGACTGAAAATACTGCGCTTTCTGTCAGCCTGAATAGCTCCGTTAGACTGAAGATCTAAAGGTCCCAAATTCAGACACTCCCTCCCCCCCCCCCCCTCCCACCCTCCTCTAATTCTCTCTCTTCAGTTTTCCCAAGGGATTCGAAGGAGGGCTGAGGCAAGGGGTGGAGGTTAGGGCAGTGATGCGGAGGGGATGGGGTGAGCATTGAAAGGAGAGGAGTGGAGGGGGGGGGAGAGGGACGGGGTGCAGAAGATGTGGGAGTGGGGGAGAGGTGACGAGGGTAGGGGGAAAAAGGGACTGGGGGGTGATAGGGAAAGGGGAGAAGGAAGGACAGTGAAGGACAGGGGGAAGGGGGGAGACAGAGGGAAGGGGGAGAGGACGGGGGGAAACGGCTAATACACACACGCGCGCGCGCGCGCGCGCGACCCACACACACACCACACACACACACACACACACACCACACACAACACCACTCGCACGCACCACACATACACATACACACACAGATCATAAATATCAAGCGTGCGCTTACACACACACACCACACACACACACACACCACACACACACACACCACACACACACACACACACACACAGAGTATCGTAATACCACGCGTGCGCTCACACACACACCACCACACCACACACACACCACACACACCACACACACACACACACACACACACACGCACACGCACACAGACACACACACACACCACACACACACAATATGTAAATATATGCGTGTGCTCACACAACACACACACCACACCACACACCACACGCGCGCACACACAACACACACAGAGTATTGTAAATACTAGCGTGTGCTCACACACCCACACACACACACACACACACACACACACACACAGAGTATTGTAAATACATGCGTGTGCTCACACACACACAACACACACACACACACACACACACAACACACACAGACACGAGTATGTAAATACATGCGTGTGCTCACAACACACACACACACACACACACACACAAACACACACACACACAACACACCACACAGAGTATCGTAAATACAAGCGTGCGCTTACACACACACAACACAACACACACACACACACACAACACACACAACACACACACAGTATCGTAAATACTATGCGTGTGTCAACACACACACACACACAAACACACACACCACACACACCACACAAACACACACACAGTATCGTAATACTATGCGTGGCATCTCACACACACACACACACACACACACACACACACACACACCACACACACACACACACACACAGTATCGTAAATACTATGCGTGTGCCTCACACACACACACACACACACACACACACACACACACACACACACACACACACACACACAGTATCGTAAATACTACGTGTGCCTCCACACACACACACACAACACACACACACACACACACACACACACACACACACACACAGTATCGTAAATACTAGCGTGTGCCTCACAACACACACACACACACACACACACACACACACACACACACACACACACACAGTACAATACTATGGGGCTCCACACACACACACACACACACACACACACACACACACACACACACACACACACACACACACCCCACACACACACAGTATCGTAAAT
>CM065717.1:50417899-50427899 GCA_033310375.1 Conus canariensis
CTTTTTTTCCTAGCTTTGCATTCTTCTACTTTTTTTTTTTGTCCTGCTTTGCTCTTTACCCCGATACTTTCTACTCTCCATCCTTCTCTCCCCTTCCCCCAGCCTCCATTTTCTCTATCCATTTTTTTTTTTCAAATTGACTGTTGTTTCTATCTTTTGCTTTTTTTTTTTCTGCTTTTTTTCTGCTTTTTCTTTTTTTTCTTTTTTTTTCCTTTTTCTTTCCTTTTCTTTTTTTTCTTTGTGTTTGTTTGGGGGGTTGTTTGTTTGTTTGTTTTTACTGCAGTCTGAGGGGCCCACAATCAAACGGTAACGGCGCTTGGCATGTGGAGCTGACAGTCATGAGTTGGAATCCCTCTTTGGGAGGGGGGGGGGGGGATTTTCACCCTGTCTGTCCCCCACCCAGCAAGCTGTAGAGAGGTCCAAGAGGCCGGCAGTGGTGCCACACATCAGTATTGTTGCAGCAGCATTGTGGAGACCATGATCCTCACACGTCGAGTGTCAACACGAAAAACACACTTTGAATTCGCCTTTTTTTTTCAGCCGTGATCATCCAACTTTCATCATGTGCGCGTGAACTCTGTATATACACAGGGAAACTGAACTAATGTCGTAGATGCTTGCGATTAGGACAAATCAATTTTGCGATGTGACTGAACATTTTTTTTTTTTTTAGTTTTCGCACGCAGACAGATACGCTCTGAACAATCAGGCCTTAAAATTGTCATGGATACCGGTGTCGTACATACTGATATGTGACCCCCACTGAGATATCTGTACCACCAATTCTACACAAACAGGTCACTGTCACACACGTACATGCTCGACATAATCTACTTTTCCGTCTTCCTCCACTCAGCTGACGCTGTGCGCAGGGAGGCAGTGCAGCCAGTATAACCTACTTGCATTTCATTATTATTTTCGACGCTCTCTGCACGTTTAAGCCTCATGAATAGACCTGCTCTGTGTGATCAAATTTACTGTCAAACTGGCGTCAGCGATTAGGCCCCTGAGGCGCTGTTTGCTGCCGGAACGGAAATATGTTGATTTTAAGACCTCCCGCGCAAAAGGCACGTGGTTAAATGCATTATAGCACATGATCCTCTCTCTCTCTCTCTCTCTCTCTCTCTCTCTCTCTCTCACATCCACCACACACACACACACACACACACACACACAACACACACACGCACGCACGCGCGCGCGCGCGCACACACACACACACACACACACACACACACACACACACACACACACACATATATATATAGCAAGAATCCACCCGAATATTTCTCCTCTCCAAACTTCTACTCCCCTGAGACCCTCCCCCTTTCCTCCCCCCCTCCTCTCCCCACCCACTTTCCATCAGATCCTCCCACCCCATCCCGCTTCCTACCTTCCTCCCCCCCTTCTCCCCCTCCTCCCCCCCCCCCCCCCCCCCCCTCCCCACTCCCACCTCTGCTCACGCAACCACCGCACCTCGTCCTAAGCAAGAAGGGAGGCAACTAGTTATAATAATAAAACTCGCTTTGTTTCTCAGACCACTGAAACCAATCACCAGGGACGACAACTGTGTGAGGAGAGCCGAAGCCGGCGCGGCGGAGACACAGGTGCCCCCTCGCACTGCAGTGCAGCGCCGTGTGGCTGTGTGTGTGCTGTGGTGGGTCCCGCTACCGTGCGGTCCCCCCCCGCCCCGTTCCCCCGTGTCTATGCAGTAATTGCACGTGGACACAGAGCCCACTTCAAATAGACACAGCGCCACAGGAAATGAGGGACTGTGGCAACCACCACCCACCACCATCACCACCACCACCACCACTGTCTACCTGGTAATACCGCCACGTTCGGTTGTGTAGTATGGGAGAGGAGCATGGGAGGCGGGGGGGGGGGAGGGTGAAGATGGTAACACGGTTTTTCCCCTCGCTTTTTTTTTTTTTTTTTTTTAAAGGGAAAGACAAAGAAGAGACAGGATGCGGTGGTGGGGGGAGGGGGGGGTGGAGGAGGAGGGGAAGGGTACACAAAGAGGGAATGGAGTGTTATGACAACGGAGGAGACTGGTTTTACAAAGATGATGATGTAGTAGCTGTTGTAGCCGCGGCAGTAGCGCTGTACGGCACAGTTCAGCAGTGGTACCATCCACCACTGCCACCACTTCTTTTCTAGCGTCCTGCGCCCCAGTAAACCCCTAACACATCATCAGCCGTCAGGTGCAGAGCATGACTACAATTCTAAGATCTCGGGCATGAACAAACGCTAACAGCAGCAGAGCACGTTAGTAGTGGAATGCTAACAGTACATGTTCTTGTTGTAAAAGCACGGTTACTGTAGATGGTTACCGATTCGATGTTTGGTATAATGAGCTTTGCCCACTCCACACAGTACCATCACCACAACTGCTGTTGTAGTAATGACTGGTGATCGGATCCTCTATATGAACTTTCTCTACTTCACTCTCCACTAGAATAATGCGTTTTTGTTGACTGAACCTTTCAGCTAGCGTACGAGAAGAAGCGGTTCAAGGAATATGCTGAGAATGAAGACGGGTAATGGGGGGGTGGGGTGGAGGGCAGCCTGAAGGTGTCTGGAATTGGGGGGGGGGGGAGGGGAGGGGGGAAGGGAAGAAGAGAAGGAGGAGTCGACTCTTGGATGTCACAGGATTTTTTTTTATCTCAAGCAGCGAGGGATTAACAGTGAGGGCGGCCGGATTCTGGGCATTTGCGGGACAACAGAAAGCTATCGATGCCACCGTGTGTCGTCGTGATTCCAATCCAATACTTTGTCCTTGAAGAGACTGTTTTGGGAGCAGGAGTAGTGTGAACTATGGGACATGAGTCTGGTATTTGCGGTTCTACAACATACAAGGGTGTCTTTACACTCCCTTATCCTTCTTCTTTCTTTCTTTCTTTCTTTTTGTGTTGTTGTTGTTGTTTTATTTGGGGGGTTGTGGTGTGGTGTGTGTGTGTGTGTGTGTGTGTGTGTGTGTGTGTGTGTGTGTGTGTGTGTTTAATTTCACTTGTCATGCCATCCCTACCCCATCCCATCCTCTTCTCCTCCCACCCTCACCCCCATCCCTCCAGTGGTTTCATGCCCACGGCCGTTGATTCAGACTCCCCTAGTCATAACCAGCTTCGTCGGGTCACGGTCCACATGGGGCGATACTACCAGTTCGCCCTAAGCAACCCACCAGAGGAGGCACTGCATTCTTCGTCAAAACCAAAAGAAAGAGCGAAAGTCGGAGTGACTGATACTGGACTGAATGACAGGGGAAACGAATGATTAGCGCCGGCATGCAACTCTTCAGTCGACTCTACCCAGGTAGGCAGAACGTCATATGAAGGAGAGTGTGGATTGTAAGTGCTTAAACTTGGTCTCTAACCGCGGACAGGTGCTATGTAAGTATGATGATGACGATGATGACGATGATGATGATGATGATGGTGATGATGGTGATGATGATGATGACGTGGTGATAATGGTGACAATGATGATGGTAATGGTGATGGTGATGATGATAATAAAAGTAATCATAATAAGATGATGATAGTAACAACAACTATAATGATGATAATAATAAAAGTAATGGTGGCCGTGGTAGTAGTGCCAGCAGCAACAGCAGCAGCAGTAGTAGTGGTAGTAGTAGCAGTTGTGGTGGTTGGTGATGGTAGTAGTAGTAGTAACAATGATAATGATAATCATCATCCACGATAGCTAAACGAACTCTAGCCCGGCTGTAGAGCGTTGTCACTGGCCAAGCAAGCCAGATTTCTGGCCACCCTCGCCTTTATGAAACGCGTCTCTGGATCCGTTCAGCAACATTATACACACACGCACACGCACGCACGAACACACACACACACACACACACAGCGCGCGCGCGCGCGCGCGCACGCACGCACGCACGCACGCACGCACGCACGCACGCACGCACGCACGCACGCACGCACGCACGCACCACGCGCACGCACGCACGCACGCACGCACGCACACACACACACACACACACACACACACACACACACACACACACACACACACACAAACTGATTATGACAGATTTCGGTGAGAAAAACAAAAAAAAAGGGGAAACGGAATGTGGCACAAGAGCGAACCCATCATATTCAGGTGCAGATTCTCCTTACGGATCGGGATAAGCAGGCGGATCCAGGTCCGTTCCACCTCTGGCGGAGGGCCGTGCTCTACCGAACATTGCCGTTTCTTTTTTTTTCTTTTTTCTTTTTTTTTTGCTCCACTCCACTCCACGTGAAGCAGCCCACCCATGCGTGTACCCGTATGGTAGCATGCTAGTTTCTAAAGGCGATAATAGCTGTGTTCCTTGCGGAGGGGTGGGGGGTTGGGGGACCTTTTTCTCCCTTCTGTCGTGTCTGTCAGCGTCGTCAGAGATATTACAGCAGTGGAGGGAGTGGTTGGAAGGAGCTAATAGAACTCAACGGTGACCACGAGAAGATGCAGACGCTTTAGACATGGCTCAGCTCATGCCGGGAGTTTTGGTGATCATGATCCCCTCCTCCTTCCGCTGAGATTTGAAATCAACGGTGTCTGCATTGCGGGTCGCCTTTCCGATTCAGATCCTGTCTATACACATGACGTGCAGTTGAACTACTCACAACAACAACAACAACAACAACAACAACAACAACAACAACAACAACAAGATGGCCGGGAGGGGGGAGGGGGGCTGATGGCTCGGTGGCAAAGCAGATAGTTCGCTGCTCAGACGTTACATGTTCGAATCCCGCTGTCACTCAATGTAAAATATTTAAAATTAAAAAAAAAAACAGAAAAAGGACCCCCCCCCAAAAAAAAAAAAAAAGAGAAAAAAAAAAAGAAAAAGAAAAACAAGCATCTTTGTTGTCCGTCTGTGGTAGTCAATGGTGTGGTAGATAGTTCCCTCCCTTATTCCCTCCCCTCCCCACACCCTCCCTCCCACCATCACTGCCAACCCTCCCCTACCCTGTCCTCCAAACTCTTCAGAGATGGTTACCCCCCTCCCCCTTTCAACCCCCACCCACACACCTCAACCTCCCTCCCGCTTTCCCCGTCTGCTACGTGACCCCGGTAAGCGTGGAGGTTAAAAGCGGAATGTTATTCATTAAAACCTTGATCCTGATAAAACATACTGGACCAGTTCACATCAGACTGGGGAAGGGTGGGGGGGGGGGGAGGAAGAGGAAGGGGGAGGAAGGGTTGGAGGTGGGGGCAGAATCTTACGTTTCAAGCGCTGAATAACAACAAGGTGAATTTGACCACAGGATTACACAATGAAAAATTAAATGAAACAACAGGGTGGATAAGGTAATCAGGAGATAACCAAACGTTTCGGGCCTTAACCTTTTCAATGTTTCAAGCGCTGTTTGCAGGCACTGTGTCCTAAGGCTGCGTTGCATAGTAGACCCGGACCCGGCCGCACAAAGCACGGCCGTGTCCCACCTGGTTGCTCGACCGGCAAAATCACGGCTCTAATCACACGGGTCGGGCCGGGTGCACAATGCACGGCTTTGGCTGTCGACAGGAAGTTGGAAAAGAGATGAACCAGAGCAGGGTGTTTTTTTTTTTTCTCCAGGACGGGCGGCGCACGGCCGTGCAAAACACGGCCGGGTCCGGGTCCACTACGCACACAGCCTAAAGGAGAAAAATAGTCCCAAGTTCACCACTTCTGCCGTGGTCAGATGGAGCACAAACACAATAATAGCTACCATCACTCCATATTGCTCATCACCTATCGCACCGATGCGCATCGCCCGCAAGCGCACACGCCAACACGGAGTAAAGACAATGTCGTGGAGTAAAGACATTGTATGTACATGGAGTAAATACGTTGTATGTACATGGGGTAAAGACACTGTATGTACATGGAGTAAAGACGTTGTATGTACATGGAGTAAAGATGTATGTACATGGAGTAAAGACGTTGTATGTACATGGGGTAAAGACACTGTATGAACATGGAGTAAAGACGTTGTATGTATTTGGAGTAAAGATACTGTATGTACATGGAGTAAAGACGTTGCATGTACATGGAGTAAAGATGTATGTACATGGAGTAAAGACATTGTATGTACATGGAGTAAAGACGTTGCATGTACATGGAGTAAAGACACTGTATGTACATGGAGTAATGCACATGGAGTAAAGACATTGTATGTACATGAAGTAAAGACATTGTATATACATGAAGTAAAGACATTGAATGTACATGGAGTAAAGACATTGTATGTACATGGAGTAAAGACGTTGTATGTACATGGAGTAAAGACGTTGTATGTACATGGAGTAAAGACATCGTATGTACATGGAGTAAAGACATTGAATGTACATGGAGTAAAGACATTGCATGTATATGCAGTAAAGACACTGTATGTACATGGAGTAATGCACATGGAGTAAAGACATTGCATGTACATGAAGTAAAGACCATGAATGTACATGGAGTAAAGACATTGAATGTACATGGAGTAAAGACGTTGTATGTACATGGAGTAAAGACATTTGTATGTACATGGAGTAAAGACGTTGTATGTACATGGAGTAAAGACGTTGTATGTACATGGAGTAAAGACGTTGTATGTACATGGAGTAAAGACATTGTATGTACATGGAGTAAAGATATTGTATGTACATGGAGTAAAGACGATGTACATACATGGAGTAAAGACGTTGTATGTATTTGGAGTAAAGACATTGTATGTACATGGAGTAAAGACGATATGTGTACATGGAATAATGCACATGAAGTAAAGACGTTGTATGTACATAAAGTAAAGACATTATATGTACATGGAGTAAAGACATTGCATGTACATGGAGTAAAGACGTTGTATGTACATGGAGTAAAGACATTGTATGTACATGGAGTAAAGACATTGTATGTACATGAAGTCTCAAGACATTGTATGTACATGGAGTAAAGACATTTGTATGTACATGGAGTAAAGACATTTGTATGTACATGGAGTAAAGACATTGCATGTACATGGAGTAAAGACATTTGTATGTACTTGGAGTAAAGACATTATATGTACATGGAGTAAAGACATTTGTATGTACATGGAGTAAAGACATTTGTATGTACATGGAGTAAAGACATTGCATGTACATGGAGTAAAGACATTTGTATGTACTTGGAGTAAAGACATTGTAGATATACAAGAGGTGAATCATGGTCTGAAAGGTACCAACCGCAAGACAGGTTATACAATCCGGCGAAGGAAGGTAGCCCGACGTGTAAATTAACACATAATGAACGAAAGAGACAGATACAAATAGATGATAAATAAAAGATAAATGAATGAATAGATAAATGAATTTTTAAAAAGTAAACAGATAAATGAATACATAAATAAACAAATAAATGAATTTTTAAAAAAAAACAAAGTTAAAGCTACAGAGTCTCTAATTCAGCTTCTTTCCATTTAAATTCCATTTCATTTTTATTTTTAATTCAAACAAGACCAAATACTTTTGCGGCTTGAGGTCAGAGAGGATTTTGTTACTAATAATGCTCAACTTCAGCGCTTACGTTTTTTTTTTTCATCTCGGACCTGAAAGAAGAACGTCCTTTGACTGAGGAAGCGGCCGGATCTCTCTCTCTCTCTCTCTCCTCTCTCTCTCTCTCTCTCTCTTCTCTCTCTCTCCCTCTCTCTCTCTCTCTCTCTCTCAATGCAAACACCTAATGACCAGGTGTATGGAGAAACAAATAGATATCCTATTTACATAAACTCAGTTATAAATTGCATCAGGTTTTTGTTAAAACTGACGAGAATAGGTGAATTTAGATTACCTTATAAGGCCTACAGAATGCTTTTTGATTTGGATTTGCGAGGGAAGAAAAACTGGGCCTCGAATATTCGCAGTATATTGTTAATGTTTGGGTATGGATTTATATGGCTAAATCAAGGCGTGGAAGGTTATTAACGACTTTCTGATAACTTTGAAGGAAAGGTTGATTTCGTGCATATGGCAAGACGAGAATTTCCATATCAATAATAGTGATAGGTTTAACGTTTACAGAAGCTTTTGCACTGTCCCTGACGTTAAAACACATTTATCGATCAATTTAGACAGGCATTTAAGATACATACTGACAAGATTTAGACTTGGCATTTCTGAAATCGCGGTACATCGTATTCGCTATAGAGCACACACAGTGAAAGTGAAAGTGAGGTACATTTCGTTTTATGTTGTCCAGGCCTATATGACCTAAGAGCACAGTACATTCCGCTGAAATATTACAAAGTGCCAAGTCAGTTTAGATTTACATTGCTTATGGCAAGTACGCATGAAAAAAAAAACCGTCAGAAATCTTGTCAATCTATCTTTATAGAGCCTTTATGTTGCGTTCCATTCTTACTCCTTAAACTTATTACCAACTGAGTTTTGGATGATTTCACTGTTCACAATTGTCAGTTCTGAGAAATGTTTGTATATATGTATCCCATCATGAGGGGCAATGGCCTACACATGATTAAACTTTCCGTATTCCGTATTCTCTCTCTCTCTCTCTCTCTCTCTCTCTCTCTCTCTCTCTCTCTCTCTCTCTCTCTCTCTCTCTCTCTTCATAGGACCAATGTACTGTTAGAAGTTCACCGTGTTTAGGGCACTGCATCATGAAGTCGGAGTCCAGTCTTTCGCCCCCTGCCACCTTAACCTTCACTGATCTGCATTCGGTACCCATTTACTGCTGGGTAGACAGAGTGGTTTTCCAGCCGTAAAAATCCGACACCGCAAATGGATCGAACGCACAACCATCAGCTCCGTAACCAAACGCGCTAACTATTTAACTACGGGTCCCTGAAGACCAATTTTAGATGGAACAAGAGAAAAAGAGTGGCGAAGATGTAAGATAATTCTGATGGTCTTACCATAAGGGATGGGGGAGGAGGGGGGAGATTGAGCATGAAGAGTAACAGTGAGCGGATTTTGTCATAAGAAACGGGAATTAATACGTTGTGAAGATGATTAGGTCTCAAATATAACCTATGATAATAAGCTTTAGTTTGTTTGTTTTCCAGAATACATGCTGGCCGTGGCAAGCGTGGAAGATATGAAATGTGCTGGAGCGGAGATTAAGGGAGGAAGGGAGGTTTTATATGTCTCATCTCTTGAAACCAGTCATGCTACTTGCTTTCTGCCTGCGTGCCTGCACCGTACGTGAACACAGCACAGGCTTCCAGGGGTGGTGCAGAATTGCTCCCAGCTGGTTTGTTCGGCAGTTGAGGACAGCACTTCTCTGGGTCCTAGCCGCACCTTCGGGTGTATCGTTATCTTGTCTTCCTGTTGGCCGACTCTAGGGAAAGACTCACCGACCGCAGGGAAAGTCCTGTTGACAACGGGCAGGACTGTGACCTTGGATTTTCTTCAGAGAACACGTAAGACCTTATGGCGAAAGCTTGGCCATGTCTGGAGTTGTACTGTCTTCACCTGTCAGCGGAACAGCAACGAGTGAGGCTGTGGGGTGCGCACGGCAGTTGCTTGATGGTGGCGCTTTTCACCGCTGGGCTCCACAGTCATGAAATATGGGCTGGTACACCCATGGGGACACTCCCGTGAAGGTTCTGTCGTGTCACATCCAGTGGCCATTACACAGTGGCATGTGCCAGGGAGCAGTTATGTCCCTTAACGTTTTAATGGAATACCTGTGCGTGCTTGCACCCTACGTGAACACAGCGCAGGTTTCTAAAGGTGGTGCAGGATTGCTCCCAGCTGGTTTGTTCGGCAGTTGAGAATAGTTCTTCTCTGGGTCCTACCCGCACCTTCGAGTGTGTCTTTTTCTTGAAACCAATCATGCTACTTGCTTTCCGAATATTTGAACTTCTCGTGTCAAACATGATAGCACCCCAGTTTTTAAAAAGTTGTTGTCACACTCTGACGGCGTGACAGATCTGAGATTAGACTGCTTGTTAAGGAGCAAAGAGTGAACAGGAGGACTGACCAAATGCCCATGTTTCTTTCTTGTCATAATAACAATTATCCGTAAAATAGTCAA
>CM065717.1:50432899-50435399 GCA_033310375.1 Conus canariensis
CGCCGGACTCGTAATCTTGGTGATCCTGGGGTTGCGCGTTCGAATCTCCGCCGGGGCGTTTCGGTACAGGGGGATTTTTCCCTCGGAGTTAACATTGATTCTGACTCCATTTCCCATACAGTCCTTCGAATGAGACGATAAACCGAAGTTCCGTGTGTGAACGCACGCATAACTTCTTGCACGCACGTAAAATCCCATCACCAACTTTCGGAAGAGAAGGTCAGTTTGGCCGTTGGTACGGATGACACGTTACACATAGCATGCACAATGCGTGAGAAATGGAAAGAATGAAGGAAGTAAAGAAATTGAGTGAACGATATTGAACGATATTGACTGGATGACACAGGAAACGACTGAATGAAGCGCCAGCTGGCAGCTCTTCAGTCGGCACTACCCAGGTAGGCAGCCCGTTGTGTAAACGAGTGTTGATTGTAAAGCGCTTAGAGCTTGGTCTCTAGCCGAGAATAGGCGCTATATAAGTATTCATTATTATTATCATTATTAAGAACTGAGAGAATTAGCAACTAAGAGAGAGAACTGAAACTGAAAGCGTTTAAGAAGGACGCGATTTTGTTTTGAGACCCTTACCATGATCATTGCGTATTGATTTGGGAATCGTCCACTGTGATCTAAAACATGGAAGTTAAGACCAGAGCCAGTCTCTTGTCTTCCGGATCACTTCAACAACCAGAGTTCAGAATCAGCTCTTACTTGCAAATCAACTCCGTCAGCGTTAAGCCCACCAGGGTGTCTAGAAATAAAGTGTTCAATCCATCTTTGTTGTAACACTTGGTCTAAATGATATAAGAAAAAAGAACAGATCCCGCGAGTTTCACCAGGATTTTCTAACAACATGCGAGTCAGTTTGCAAGGTAAGGCGAATGCAGGCGAAAATGTAAAAAGAAATTCTTAAAAAGTGTTTATAGTAACTCCGCCAAACAACGTGCACAAACGAATCACAAGACAAAACACGACGCGTTTCGACCTCTCAGGTCTTCTTCAGGCAAGATAAACAACACTCAGGACAAGGAAAATGAAGAAGGAGCAATGACTTCTCTGTCAAATTCGGCGCTAGATGGACAAAAACCAATATCTCTCCTGCTTTTAACAAGGGACAAACAACATCTTTTTCTTTTTTTATCCGCTTTGCAGTATTTTGGTATACATTACTTTAAATCGTATCTCAATTGTCGTCAATAGATATGTCATCTTTTTTTCTCTGGTGTCAATAGATATGTCATCTTGTTTCTCTGGTGTCAATAGATATGTCATCTTTTTCTCATTAGTGCAGTAACGATGCTGGTGTCAATCGATATGTTACTTTGTTGTTGTTGTTGTGTTGTTGTTCTCTTTTGCTGTAACGATGCTGGTGTCAATAGATACGTATTTTTTGGTTCTCTTTTGCTGTAACGATGCTGGTATCAATATATACGTATTTTTTGGTTCTCTTTTGCTGTAACGGTGCTGGTGTCAAAAGATATGTATTTTTTGGTTCTCTTTTGCTGTAACGATGCTGGTGTCAGTAGATATGTAATGTTTGCCGGTTGTTTTAATTTCTTTTGCTGTAACGATGCTGGTGTCAATAGATATGTAATTGTTTTCTCTTTTGCTGTAACGATGCTGGTGTCAATAGATATGTAATTGTTTTCTCTTTTGCTGTAACGATGCTGGTGTCAATAGATATGTAATTGTTTTCTCTTTTGCTGTAACGATGCTGGTGTCAATAGATATGTAATTGTTTTCTTTTTGCTGTAACGATGCTGGTGTCAATAGATATGTAATTGTTTTCTATTTTGCTGTAACGATGCTGGTGTCAATAGATATGTAATTTGTTTTATCTTTTGCTGTAACGTGCTGGTGTCAATAGATATGTAATTTGTTTTCTCTTTTGCTGTAACGATGCTAGTGTCAGAAGATTTTTTTTTTCTTTTTCGCTGTAACGATGCTGGTGTCTGTAGATTTTTCTTTTCTTTTTTGCTGTAATGATGCTGGTGTTTATAGACATTTTTTTTCTCTCTCTTTTGCTGTTACGATGCTGGTGTCAATAGATATGTAATTTCTTTTTAATATTTTGCTGTAACGATGCTGTGTCAATAGATATGTAAGTTTTTTGTTAATCTTTTGCTGTAACGATGCTGGTGGCAATAGACTTTTTTTTTATCTTTTGCAGTATCAATGCTGGTGTCAATAGATATGTAATTTTTTTTTCTCTTTTGCTGTAACGATGCTGGTGTCATAGATATGTATTTTTTCTCTTTTGCTGTTACGATGCTGGTGTAATAGAGATGTAATTTTCTTTTATCTTTTGCTGTAACGATGCTGGTGTCAATAGATATGTAATTTTTTTCTTTTATCTTTTCCTGTAACGCGATGCTGGTGTCAATAGATATTTGATTTTTTTTTTTTAATCTCTCGCTGTAACGATGCTGGTCTCAATAAATATGTATTGTTTTCTTCTTTTGCTGTAACGATGCTGGTGCCATGCTCCAGTCCCAGAATC
>CM065717.1:50440399-50452899 GCA_033310375.1 Conus canariensis
ATTGAGACCTCAGTCAGTCAATATTCGTTTCATTCATTTCTTCCAGTCTTAACTTACACTGTCTGACACTAATTTATTCCTTTTTTTATTTTGTCACATAGGGGACTTAGGGGGCAACTACTTTGACGGAGAAAACCCCCTGCAACAGAAAAAAAAAAAAACGAGACTTGTTAATAATTTTCAACTTCCAGATAATATTCTTATCCACTCACTTTTTTTGTTTTGTTTTGTTTTGTTTTTGTTTTTTGCTGTTTTTTGTTGTTGTTGTTTTTTGGAGGGGGTGGGGTTTTTTTTGTTTTTTTTTTTTTTTGGTGCTTCTTAAATCATCATGAAAACTATGTTTTTTTATGCTTACCTTTTCCTTTCCGCGTGTAGGCCTATACTGGCAATTCTTATTTTACAATTACACTTTGTACTACAAAGGTGAGGATGACTCCCACCTCTAAAACACAGCCCCTATAAAATATTAGTACAGTTGTGGCCAGTCTCTCTCTCTCTCTCTCTCTCTCTCTCTCTCTCTCTCTCCGGCTTAAACAAATTTATTTTCCACTTTACAATCATGTACCTTTACAAAAAAAATGTGAAAATTTGAACATCAACAAGCTAATGCTTATAGTGTGTTCAAATGTTAATAATTACACATGTGACAAGGAAATGACAGGAGACTATTAAAGTTACTATGCTAAACAAAAGACGCAACAACAACAACAAAAAATACATACCCACACATATACAAAATGTAAATATATGCATGTACATAAACATACTTTACACATACACATATGCGCAAACATGTACAAAATCGAGATAAAATAAGAAAAAATAGTAGTAAGCATAGAGTAAACACTAAAGACTATAAAATGCATAATAATCAACCACTCACACATCATTAACGTTTATATGAAGCGTTTTAGAAGAGAGAGAGAGAGAGAGAGAGAGGAAGAGAGAGAGAGAGAGAGAGGAGAGAGAGAATGAGTTCTGCTCTAAGATTTCATTATCATAAACATATGTATCATTACTGCATGCGAAGTTTTACAGCATGTTTTTCAAAAACGTCGAACACCTCTGCTGACACTGACTGCTATCTTAGCCAGCCAGTCCAGTGACAGCCAGTGAGCACTGTTATCCATCCGTGTAAAAAACATGCTTTTCTTGCAGTCAAGCCAAAATCACGCTTTTCTTTGCAGTCAAGCCAGAATCACGCTTTTCCTGCAGTCAAGCCAAAATCACGCTTTTCCTGCAGTCAAGCCCAAATCACGCTTTACCTGCAGTCAAGCCAAAATCACGCTTTTCCTGCAGTCAAGCCCAAATCACGCTTTTCCTGCAAGTCAAGCCCAAAATCACGCTTTTCCTGCAGTCAAGCCCAAATCACGCTTTACCTGCAGTCAAGCCAAATCACGCTTTTCCTGCAGTCAAGCCCAAATCACGCTTTTCCTGAAGTCAAGCCAAAATCACGCTTTTCCTGCAGTCAAGCCCAAATCACGCTTTACCTGCAGTCAAGCCAAATCATGCTTTTCCTGCAGTCAAGCCCAAATCACGCTTTTCTTACAGTCAAGCCCAAATCACGCTTTTCCTGCGGTCAAGCCCAAATCACGCTTTAGCTGCACTGCACTCCCAACTGCCACTGCTAAAACCTGCCAGGCAAGCTAATTTGTTAACTGAATCACTGACCCTCTCAGGGAGAGTGAGTGGAAGATAAACACTTTCCGCATAGTTTTACCTTAGTCTGTATTTTGAACTTTTTTACATAAAGGACACTTACTAGTGTTAACTCTACGTTTACTGACCATCCCCTTGAGTTTGAGTCTAAGGTAGCTTTTAATGATGAATTTAAAAAAAAAAAAAAAAAGGAAACTTTTTCAAACATGTGCACTTAATATGGTGCACGTGCCACTGACATACGTAGTTACTTGAGAGAGCACACCAGTTAACTAAACAATTCTCTGGCCAGGAAGTGATTATGTACCTTTGCGAGGGAACAGGGGCCCAGACAAAGGCGAATAGAAAGGAAGGGGGAAAACAAGACGAGATACGAATCCTGCCCCCATCTACATCACTGGACATGACCATGACTGGACTGGTCATAGCATCTCTTCCCTGTTGGACACCACTGACAACAACAAGAGAGCCCTGGAGAACTTGACCATCGAAGAACTTGTCTTATGACATTTCCGTGAGCTGAGGGCCGATGAGTGAGATACGTTTCAGGGATAATTGTGGTCGCTCTTTCCGACCTCCGTCACTTTCAGTCCCGTTGTCATCGACACTTGAACCACCTGCCTGCCTCTTCACCCTATGCTCACCACCACCACCACCACCACCATCATCATCACCACCCACACGGCACCAGAGTTGTGATCCTCGTGTCATCCTTCAGCCACCCCAGCAATGTTCACCAGGTAACTATCAGAGTCGGTTGTTCTCCAACTGACGTGGAATCTTGTTATGACAGACCCAGCTAGAGCCAGCTTCGTTTGGTCTCCTATCTTTCCACACCATCTGCCTGTAAGCTACTACCCCCTTCTGGGTTGACAGTCCAGTAAGAAAGGTCCACACGCAAGCTTTCCCCCCGAACACGCGCACACGCGTGTGCATACCTTTCGCATACATTTCTGCAGATATGCATAATAATACATGCACGCGCGCGCGCGCGCGCACACACACACACACAACCACACACACACACACACACACACACACACACCACACACACACACACACACACACACCACCACCACACCACGCCCACACACACACACACACACACACACACACACACACACACACACACACACACACACACACAAGCACGCACGCACGCACGACCACTCCACACACACACACACACACACACACACACACACACACACACACACACACACAACACACCATTACCACTAGCATCACGCCCACGCCCAGCCCACCACCACCATCATCATCACCGCCACCACCTACAGACAAACAGCAACAGCAGTGGCAGAGACAACATTCGGCATCCAAGGTCTGACCAGTGCTTCAGATGTTGATGCTGTGGTCAGCCGACTGCCAGGCATCATCCGAGATACCCTGTCTCAACTCTGTCCTTATCTATTTGTTTGTTTGGTGTTGTGGTAGTTGTTGATTTAAACCTAACCCGTTACAGTCTCATGGTTTTGCAAATGTGGGCTGGTTCTTTAGCAGTGATGCTTTCCTTAATGAAAGGGAAACAACTGATATGGAACTGATAATGGCGTATCCACACACACAACACACACACCACACACCCACACACACACACACACAGCACGCACACACACACACACACACACACACACACACACCACACACACGCATACACACGCACGCACGCACGCACACACACACACACACACACACCACACACACACACACACACACACACACACACACACTTTGTTTATCGACTCTTTACATGCATTTTAAGAACATTGTACTTTACGAAAATAATGCAAAGTTTAAGTATGCCCTTTGATACTAAAACCCTTCATTCAAGCGAAATTAGAATGGTCTACGACGACTTCTTTTTAAGACTTTTTTCTTTCTTTCTTGACATTTTACAAATTGTCGTGTTTGGGGAAATTTAGTCGCGAAACTAATTTTTCAATTAGATATTTAGAAGGTCCACAACACATTATGTTGAAATATTTCCGACGATGAAAAAATCATGCCAGGATACATGCAAAGAAAAAAAAAAGAAAGAAAGAAAGAAATGTTTACCAAAGAAAAAAGAAAAAACGTCAGCGAAGAAAAAAAAAGTTACATGCATGCAAAAAAAAAAAAAAAAAAAGGTTTACAGAAAAAATTGGGTTCACGGGAGTGGAAGGAACAGCTCCCACCAAAACTCTATAGATTAGATTAGCATACAACCACCCCACCACACACACACACACACACACACACACACACACACACACACACACACACACACATGGAGAGAGAGAGAGAGAGAGAGAGAGGAGGAGAGAGAGGAGAGAGAGAGAGAGAGAGAGTAAAATCACAGTGAATTGTCTGACGACAACCTGTTGATTTCAGCATAAGATGTCACTAACCATCTTGAGCATCATCATATCTTTCACGTAGATTTATTCTTTTCTTTTCCCCTTCTCCCAAGAGAAACGTAAGCATTGAACAATGAAACAGTATATGGTGGAGGGAGCGCTAGTGCAAATATACAAGTCACACTTTCCAAATACTCCAAGCATTCAGGGATTGTATATGTTATGTAAACGATGTTTCTTGACCAAGACAGCCTTTCCAGTGTGTGTGTGTGTGTGTGTGTGTGTGTGTGTGGTGTGTGCGTGCGCGCGCTAATCTGTTTCATTAAAGAAGTAAGCCTTTAATGGTGTCGATCGTAGCCATGGTAATGGTGGCAGCGGAAGCGTCCGTTGAGCTTTTCCCCGTCTGTTCAAACTGGACATTGAAGCATCAACGCAACGACTCAAATTGAGTCCCCACATCCAAATAGCCTCCAGCCAGCGCTCTGTTATGACTGCCCCCCCCCTCCTCCCCCAGCGCTCTGTGATGACAGCCCCCTCGCGCCCCCCCCCCCCCCCCCCCCCCCTCATTACAAAGAGAGCATGAGGAAGCGGTTCAGGACCTGGTCTCTAACACGTTAGACAGATACCACCAGTAATTGGCCAACGGTTGCAACAAGTCACAGGACAACGAAAACTCTGGGCGTCCTTTTGTGTGAAGAACAAGAGAACCTTGCCGTCGCCTTGTTGAAGGGGGAGGGGTGAGGGGGAGGAGGGGGGCCTCCTATCTAGGTCCTGCGGTGAGGCGTTGTTAAATGAGGAGATGGTGTGAGCGATGCTCCTGTCGCAGCGCTGTGAAGACTCACCAGCTGTTGGTGACACACCATCTTGATGCCTGCTGACACGAGTTACAACCACCGCCACTCTTAATGGAGAGGAAGAGCACAGGGAAGGGGGAGGCAGGGGTGGTGGGGGAGTTTGGGGGCGGGGGAGGGGGTAGGGGTGCAGGGAAGCTGAGGTTGAGGGGTTGAGGAAGGGGGCGTTGTTAGTACCCAGGCTGTTGTTGATGGTGGTGGTGGTGTTGAAATTCCTGGTGTCGCCAGATGGGGTGTTGTCGCTCTCTTTGCTGGGGGAAATGTTAACAGTTACTCATCTGACCAAGATGGGGGAGGTGGGGGGGAGAGAGGAGGCGGGGGTAAGAGATAGGGGTGGGGAGGGGGGAAGTGTCAGTTCGTTTCTTGATGGCTTCATGTTCTTCGAACTCCAAACAGGGGAGTGTCAGTTCGTTTCTTAACGGCTTCATGTTCCTCGAACTCCAAACATACCCATTCTTCATCTTATCTCACCTCACGACTCCCTTTCTCTCTCTCCATACAGTCATGCTTCAAGACTGGCACTCATTTCTTTCGGGAATGTCCTGATTTTGTCAGCCTAGCATGAGTTGCAGGAGAAATTCGACACACAGCAATACATCCATACACGCTCTGCAATCGACTTTTCAGCAATAATTGTCTTATGTTTTCGTACCCCTGACACAATACATTCGAAAACTTAGAAGATACTGGTGATTGTGTTTATGATTAACTTGCATATAGTTATTGATATAGCCATAGGCAGAAATGTGAATCCAAGAGCAAACGTCTTGCACAATGCAGTAAGGTATAAAGTTGAGTACGATCTTTGTTTTCCAGTTCAGGTTTAGTCCAGTGTGCGTGTGGAGAGCGATGCACATCAAAAGTGGGGATTTAAGCACTAGACACTCTCTCTCTCTCTCTCCCTCTCTCTCTCCACACACCACACACCCCATCTCTCTCTCTCTCTCTCTCCCCCCTCCCTCCTCTCTCTCTCTCTCTCTCTCTCCTCTCTCTCTCTCTCTCCACACACACACACACACACACACTCTCTCTCTCTCTCTCTCTCTCTCTCTCTCTCTCTCATCCTCACACACACACACACACACACACACACTCTCTTCTCTCTCTCTCTCTCTCTCTCTCTCTCTCTCTGTGCGTGTGTGTCTGTGTGTGTGTGTGTGAGCGAGTGAGTGAGTATGTGTGTCTGTGTCTGTGTGTCTGTGTGTGATGTACATCAAAAGTATGGGTTTTAAGCACTAGACTCTCTCTCTCTCTCTTTCTTCACTCTCTCTCTCTCTCTTTCTCTCTCTCTCTCTCCTCTCTCTCTCTCTCTCTCTCTCTCTGTATGTGTGTGAGCGAGTGAGTGTGTGTGTGAGTGTGTGTGTCTGTGTGTGTGTCTGTGTGCGTCTGTCTGTGTCTGTGTCTGTGTTCAAGATGTGGCTGCACCCGCACAAACTCTACGGCAGGTGCACGCCACGTGAGCCGTACGCGACAGCCAGTGTGTGCGTACATGATTATGAATCAGTGAGGGACAGCAGAAACCAGGAGAATGGGGGATGAAGAGACCGGTTAACTAAAAGAGAATTTACGAGTGTGGAGTCCCCCTAAAGGCAGCCTATCCCATAAAAGAGGGATTGGCAGCATGACGCTGGAAACTAAACTGTTGGTGGGGGCCGGAATTTCTCAGTGGGTAGAGCGCCGGACTCGTAATCTTGGGGTTGCGGGTTCGAATCTCCGCCGGGCCGTTTCGGTACAGGGGGGATTTTTCCCTCGGAGTTAACATTGGTTCTGACTTTTCCCATACAGTCTTTCGAATGAGACTATAAACCGAGGTTCCGTGTGTGAACGCACGCATAACATCTTGCACACACGTAAAATCCCAACACCAACTTTCGGAAGAGAAGATAATGTTGCTTATAGCCCAGCCGACCGCAAAGGGCCACATCAGGGCTGTTTCGGAAGAGAAGGCCAGTTTGGCCGTTGGTATGGATGACACGTTACACATAGCATGCACCTTCCTCGAAGATGGAGTATGGCTGCCTTAATGGCGGGATAAAAAAAAAAAACGGTCATACATACAAAACTCCACTCCCTTTGTTGGGTAGATGGGATTAATCCTTGCCTGTCTATACAGGGAGTGTCCTCAGGAGTATCAGCCTGCGTACGCAGAAAAAAAAACTGTTGGTCTTTTAATAATGCTCTCAGTCTGTAACGATGGAAGCACATCATTTCCGTTAGTGGCATCCATTGTAGACACTTGAGTGTGAGAATGGCGCGGTGTCTGTGTAAACGATCAGAAGATCTTGCACTTCCTGTTCTACCTTTCGCCCGTAATAAAGAGAACGTTTGTCTTGTTTGTGCAGAAGATTGGGTGGACTTTAAGCAGAAAGAAGCTGAGTTAGTAGAAACTAGATTGTTTAAAAATTCGTCGTTTTTTTATATTTGTTGTTGGGTTTTTTTGTGTTTTTTTTTTATATGTCTTCTTTTTTTATACATAAATATTGATAAATACGCCAGGCCATGTGAATCATCCAGTTTTGTAAACTTGATTGTAATTGAGGGCCAAACATCTGTTGACCAAGCAAGCAAGCGCGCTCGTGCGAGCGCGCGCGCGCGCACACACACACACACACACACACACACACACACACACACACACACACACACACACACACACACACAACAGACTAAGGGAGCAAACCATCTTCATAAACCCACAGAAACTGTTGTCCTGGGTTTACACACACACACACACACACACACACACACACACACACACACACACACACACACAAAACGCTCTCTCTCTCTCTCTCTCTCTCTCTCTCTCTCTCTCTCACACACACACACACACACACAATACTCTCTCTCTCTCTCTCTCTCTCTCTCTCTCTCACACACACACACACACACACACACACACACACACACACACACACACTTCACACACACACACACACACACACACACACACACACACACACACACCAAACTAAGGAGCAAACCATCTTCATAAACCCACAGAAACTGTTGTCCTGGGTTTCCCGAAGAAAACAATACTAACAGGAGCATCAGTTATCATCACTATTCTCCCAAGAAGAACAGTCATAACAGGGAAATTAGTTCTCATTACCGTTTTGGCCGAGGGAAGTAACTCTCACCCTTCATGTAAACTGTAACGATATGGGAATTAGTTATCGTTGTTTTCCCGAAGAAAACCGTTATCACCGTAATACACAAACGATATTTTTTTTATTAGGGAAACGTTATTATCACCTCTTCCCCGAAGGAAACAATTTGTTTTCTTTAGAGTAAACAGTAGTAACAGGCGAATGATTTATAACCACAGTTTTCTGGAGGAAAACAAGTATTACCTTTCAGGACAAAAATAAACATTTACAGATTTCCTGAGGGAGGGTGGGGGGGGGGGGGCAAATTTTTAAAACAAAAGGTGCTCTCCTTGGCAAAACAGAGGGAAGTTTTTGTGGGCGATTATAACAATTCTTTCTCATGATTTCCCGCAGAAAGCTTTTATCATTTGTCGAGAAAACAGTAATACTGGGATAATCAGTTATAATTGCTGTTTTCCCCAGGAACACAGTTATCATCCTTCAAGAAAACAGTGGTAATAGGAAATTAATAATTTTTGCTATTTTCACAGAGAAAAACTTGTTCATTACGCATTTATTTTCTTTTCAAGCTTCTACACCTATAATTTCAACATTTCACAACTGAAAAAGTAAGGAAAACTTTAGGTAATTCGGGACAGAAAAAAAAGGAAAAATCAGGAAAATTAGAAGAAAAAAAAGAGAGAGAGAGCAACAAAACAAAAACAAAAACACATATACACACAAAAGAATTTTTTTTAAGTAGATATTCATGGTATCTTAAAGTATGAAGAAGTAATCTTTAACGAATACGCAAACGTTATGATTACATACGCTTAACTGGGCTTGGAGGTTTTTATTACTAATTTTTTTTTAAGGAAGTATATATTTTCGTTTTTACATTCGTTTACCATCAATTCATAACGAAAGTTGTTACATACTATCAGAAGACAGTGATAACAAATGATTTCCCAGGGATTTTTTTTTCTTCTTCTTTAATGGGAAATAACTGTTCGGAACATAAATTTTCTACCCCGGGAAGCACCAAACAGGGAGAAATATTCATCAAAGGTTTGTGAAAATAGTCATATGCTTCGAGACCCAAGACCATCTGGCTGACGGGGAGGGGGGGGGGGGGGGGAGGGAGGGGGGGAGAGAACCCAGCATCAGTTGTCCCCCAGAACAAGGAACGGGTTGTAATTAATTTCATCGAAGCCTCGCTGCTACAGACAGCGCCTGCTGTGAGGAAAAGGTGCCATTCAAAGAAAGGCTTGTTTTCTTTGCTTCACGCCGACTGACGGATCGTTGGCGAAGGGGCTTTAGCTGTCAGATGGCGAGGGCCCATGACGATGGCACAGTGTGTGTGTGTGTGGTCTGCTGTGGCGGGGGGGGGGGGGGGGGGGGGTCCTGAAGAAGACGTTCCGTCAGCTTGGAGTCTGCTGTAAGGGGAACCACGGAAAGGAATGTCAAGTGCGCGCGAGAAGAACAGATGTTTGTGTGTCACGACAGCGGGTTGACGCGTGTGCATGCACATCATGTACGTGTAGTCTCTCTCTCTCTCTCTCTCTCTCTCTCTCTCCACACACACACACACACACACACACACACACACACACACACACACACACACACACACACAGGGGCTACGTGACTATCTTCCCACCTTTTCATCCACATTGCAACCGACTTTCAGGGAAGTAATAATAATGCCTGAGGAAAGGTCATCAGAGAGAGAGAGAGAGACAGAGAGAGACAGAGACAGAGAGAGAGAGAGATTGACAGAGAGAGGAGAGAGACAGAGAGAGAGAGAGAGAGAGAGTAGTTAGACTTGGGATGGACACCGTGCTTGTCAATATCAATAACAGTTGGTTCGCTCCTGTTCTTCCTGCTAGGCAGTGCTCTTGATTGATGTGTGCACGTGGTACGCCACGTGACGTATATTTGTATTTCTATTCCCCTTTTAAATGCAGAGCCTTTCGTTTCTTTGTTTGTTTGTTTGGTTGTTGTTGTTTGTTGTTGTTGTTGTTGTTGTTGTTGTTTTTGCATTTATGAACATAATAATATCATGTGGATTTGTTGAACTATTAAGGGTCGGTTTACGTAATTTCGTGGGCATTTAGTGACTTCATATTTTAGGGAAAGAAGACATGATCTATGAATCCTGCCATCTTTACATTTGCAGTATCTCAGATCAATAATTTATCAGGCGACTTTTTGTGGTTGATTGTAACTTAATTTGTGAATGTATCAGGCGACTTTATTACGAGGTTTTCTCGAATTATGATTCTGTGCGGCGACTTCATATCATAATGGAGAGCGACCTTAAGTAAATTAATTTAACATGGGAACTTTTTCCCCCTGTCTCGTCTTCTGTAGCCACTTCAGTGGTATTACTCCGCACGCCGCTCGTTCTCCGTCCACAGCCTCGCCTTGGTTTGTCCCGTCTGCAACCCCGACACTGGCGATCCACAGGGAGCAGTCAGTGTCAAGTCGCCATGGGGCAACCCACCGTCGGAGACTCTGCACTGCCGCCGAGTCACTTCGATGGTGTTTGGTGTTACCATGGGACTCCGTCACTAGTACGCTGCGCAAGATTCAGCATAGACGTGACTGTCACGTGTAGTGCTCATATGGGGTTTGTCACGTGTGCACAACGCGTGACAGTCACGTGTGAGCTAGCTTGTCCGTGTCTCGTCCACTTGTTTCTGCCGTTCTTCTCCAACATGTTGAAGGACGGATGCGAACAGGAGGGTGGGGGGGAGGGGGGCATCACCTTATCTGAACTGCTGGTTCGAGCTTGCTACTGACACGAGAAGTTCAGGGTGATAACATCTACATCCACCTCGAGCGGTAAGGACAGATGGAGATGACCATCACATGGAGAATGGGACAGACAGAGAGAGAGAGAGAGAGGGGGGGGGGGGAGGGGTTACCTTAACTGACCTTACAATGACATATCAGACACGTGGAGAAGAGGATTAAAGCGCGCACACACACACACACACACACACACACACACCACCACGCACGCACGCACGCACGCACGCATGCACGCACGCACGCACGCACGCACGCACACACACACCACACACACCCCACACACACACACCAATTTTTTTGTGTGCGTTGGACGCCAGCGACACGCGTGCTGGCGTGCTCCATGCTTCACCCCGGCTCACGGGGTTCTTGCGTGCTGCATTGCTGTTTTTATGTTGACGCCCACCCCAGGTGGTTCGGCCTTGAGAGGGGTTCCACGCAATAACCCGTTCCGGGACAGAAGGGGGCAAAGGGAGACTATTTTCCGCTACGCTGGTATCCCCAGAATGATTGCAACGAGAGTTTTATGTTGCACTCCCCCTGATCCCCGCCCCCACCATGCCCAGCGTGCTTGCTGGCTGCCACGGGCCCCTTTTCAAAACGCAACCGACGTTGTGTGGGGCCTACGTGGTGGTAGAAAGACCTTGACATTGGTATCCCGGAAAGTCACTCTGTCATGCTTCATGTGGTTTATTCCCTTTAGAGAATACGTCATGAGAAAATGCTCGGTTTTGGTGGGAAGGTGGGTAGGTGGGTGGGTGGCTGTGTGCTTGTCTTTTCCTTGTCTGTATTCAGTGTGTATACCTATGGAGGTAGTTACGGCGGTAAAGTACTAAAACGTCGCAAACACTATACTTAGCATCCAAAGATGGCGGAGGAAGAATCGTCAGAAACAAAAAAAAGAATATATCAGATCCTCTTCTTTCGTTCTTTTCTTTTTTCTTTTTTTTATTATTAATCGTTAGTCTTGTAGGTTTGCATATTCCATTAATTGCTTACTGCGTTTTCATGTGAATTCCGAGTATCTGTTGATCGGTTCTTATGTAAATGTTTGTTTTGTGTTTGCTTGTTTTTTTCTTTCTTTGTTTGTTTGTTCAGGCGTGTATGTGTGTATATATGTGTGTGTATGTGTGTGCGTGCGTGCGCGCGCGCGCGTGTGTGTATGTGTGTGTGTGCGTGCTTACGTGGGTATGTGTGTGTGTTTGTGTGTTTGTGTGCGTGCGTGCGTGCGTGCGTGCATGCCTGCGTGTGTGTGTGTGTGTGTGTGTGTGTGTGTGTGTGTGAGTGTGTGTGTGTGTTGAGTGTGTGTGTGTGTGTGTGTGTGTGCGTGTGTGTGCGTGCGCGCACACACGTGTGTGTTGTGTGTGTGTGTGTGTGTGTGTGTGTGTGTGTGTGTGTGTGTGTGTGTGTGTGTGTGTGTGTGTTGCTTCTTCACCTTCCATGCCACTTCAGTGGAACTGCCTCATCGCCTTCATCCCGGCTTCCCGTCCAAGCCACACTTCAGCCTGTCTTGCCTCAGCCCAGGCACCGACAATCCACATCCAAACCTTAGCCTATCTTGCCTCAGCCTGTCTTGCCTCAGCCCAGGCACCGACAATCCACAGCCAAACCTTAGCCTGTCTTGCCTCAGCCTGTCTTGCCTCAGCCAGGCACCGACAATCCACAGCCAAACTCAGCCTGTCTTGCCTCAGCCCAGGCACCGACAATCCACAGCCAATCCTCAGCCTGTC
>CM065717.1:50457899-50460399 GCA_033310375.1 Conus canariensis
CAAACTTTGCTGGGGGTACTTTACAACAAGCAAATAAAGAGACAAAACCTTCTATAGTGAACATTCATTCAACGCCCATCCTGCACCGAACTGGATGAAGATAAGTGATTGCTCGTTCTTTATTTTCGTTGTCCCAAGTGTTGCGCTTCTTGCCTGAAGAAGACATAAGGGGTCGAAACGCGTCGTGTTTTGTCATGTGATTCGTTTGTCTACGTTTTTAGGCGGAGCCTTATAAACAATTTTTATAATTTCTTCAGACTGAATTCAGTAAATCTTACATGAAAGACAAGCATTTGTAACACTATATGCATTCGTTCAATGCCGTATCCCGCAAAGACAGAAACGTGCACAACAACCCTTCTGAATGTCTGTAACAGATTTTTAACATCCAAATGTATTCTCACTTCGTTTCGTAAAGCTGCAAAAAAAAAAAAAAAAAAAAAAAGCTTTGTGAATTGTCAGGGATATACCTCTGCTGAACAACAACTTGACGACAGCTGAGCGCCTAGTGGAAGACCAAGACAATAAAATGTGCGTTTATCCTGCTAAAAGGGATACATCACGTTTTGCCCAATTCCTTGAGTGTCCAAACCCTTTAATGGGGGTACATCACGTTTTGCCCAATTCCATGAGTGTCCAAACTCTTTAAAGGGGTACATCACATCACGTTTTGCCCAATTCCATGAGTGTCCAAACTCTTTAAAGGGATACACCACGTTTTGCCCAATTCCATGAGTGTCCAAACCCTTTAAAGGGGTATGTCATGTTTTGCCCAATAACATGAGTGTCCATATCCCTTACCATATCCCTTAATGGGGTACATCACGTTTGGCCAAATCCCATGAGTGTCCATATCCCTTAATGGGGTACATTACGTTTTTACCCAATGACACGAGTGTCCCTCCCCTTTAAAGGGGTGCATCAAACTTTGCCCAGTCACGTATCGCCCAACCCTTTGTTCTCACGCATAATTGCGAACGTTTCCTTCAAGGAGCTAGACAGACCCTAGGTGTAACGTTTAACTCCGTTCCTGACGCACGTTTCCTGCATTAAGATTTTTTTTTTTTTTTTTTTGTGGGGGGTCCATGGGGATGATATATATATATATATATAGAGAGAGAGAGAGAGAGGGAATGCTGAACAATTAAGCAATTAAGTAGTGGGGGTAAACAAGTGCAGGCTAACATATGTATATAATGGTTGCACAAACTAAGAACAAATGTCGTCTAAGATCTCTAGCCACATTATCTTGTTTGTATCAAAAATCATGTTACCTAAGACTCTTTGTTAACACACACACACACACACACACACACACACACACACACACACAGGTTAACATGATTCACCAAGATTTGAACTCTCCCTGCGAATGAAGCACCTCAAAATCTCACCGTTTTTCAGGTCTCTTTGTCTCTGTTGTCATTCTCTGTGTGTTAGTGTGTGTGTGTGTTAGTGTGTGTGTGTGGTGTGTGTGTGTGTGTGTGTGTGTGTGTGTGTGTGTGTGTGTGTGTGCGCGCGCGCACGCGCACGCGCCGCGTGTGCACGTGTGAGCGTGCGAGAAGAAGAGAGAGGAGAGAGAGAGAGAGAGACAACCAATGGTTATACCTGACTTTGGGTGAAACACGATGGACGTTTGGGAACAAAGACGGATTGGATGAAATGTGAGTGAGCAAAACGTAACGAAGCGAAACATAAGTGAGTGAAATATGATCGGTCAAAACGTGATTAGGTGAAACGTGACTGGTCACAATGTGGTGCGGCGCTTTGAAGTGGACTGTCGTACCACATTTTCCCTCCAATGACGTTTCATCCAGCCACGCATGACCCATTAACGTTTTGTTTTCCGACGTCTCATGCAATGCGGCTTTATTCCCACATATCCATTGTTAGGTACCATCCTCATAATACTGTGAACAGAGATTTTGTTAAGTATCATCTTCACAATACTGTGAACAGAGATTTTGTTAAGTTCCATCCTCATAATACAGTGAACAGACATTTTGTTAAGTACCGTCCTCACAATACAGTGAACAGAGATTTTGTTAAGTTCCATCCTCACAATACAGTGAACAGACATTTTGTTAAGTACCGTCCTCACAATACAGTGAACAGAGATTTTGTTAAGTACCATCCTCATAATACTGTGAATAGAGATTTTGTTAAGTATCATCTTCACAATACTGTGAACAGACATTTTGTTAAGTACCGTCCTCACAATACAGTGAACAGAGATTATGTTAAGTACCATCCTCATAATACAATAAATAGAGATTTCCTCACAACATAGTGAACACAGAACTTGTTAAGTGCCATTTTGGAGGAAGTTCACAAATTCGGGGTAACGCGTAACGCGACATATAAATTGATATAAGTTAATATAAGAGTGTAGACGAGCAGCAAAGAGAAAGTTTAATCCTTTGTATTACTGAATAACGTCGTGATAGAAGTCGCTTCGACCACTTAGTTTGTATTAGAATTTGCTGCCCGAATTGGGGTA
>CM065717.1:50467899-50470399 GCA_033310375.1 Conus canariensis
TTATACATGGATACTCTATGAAGAGTCCAGGCATGGGTGTACGTCCAATACATTTAAAAGTGGTCTTCCAGGTATTCATTTTTTTCAATGTCCTTTCCGAAGTTTTCAACGAAAACGTAAAGCAAATTTCTCCTCGGGTGGAGAGGGAACGCGTATCAAAAAGTGAACGGTTTAAGCGTCTTTAGTGAACGGTTTAAACGTCATCAGTGAACGCTTTAAACGTCTGTACTGGACGGTTTTAACGTCTTCAGTGAACGGTTACAGTTTAAACGTATTTAGTGAACGGTTTAAACGTCTTTACTGACAGCTTAAACGTCTTCAGTGAACGGTAACGGTTTAAATGTCTTTAGTGAACGGTTTGAACGTCTTTTCTGAACGGTTTAAACGTCTTTAGTGAACTGTTAAAACGTGTCAGTGAACGGTTTATACGTCTTTGTGAATGGTTTAAACGTCTTTGCTGAACGGTTTAAAAGTCTTCAGTGAACGGTTTAAAAGTCTTCAGTGAACGGTCTAAACGTCTTTAGTGAACGGTTTAAAAGTCTTCAGTGAATGGTCTAAACGTCTTTAGTGAACGGTTTAAAAGTTTTCAGTGAACGCTTCAAAAGTCTTCAGTGAACGGTCTAAACGTCTTTAGTGAACGGTTTAAAAGTCTTCAGTGAACGGTTTAAAAGTCTTCAGTGAACGGTTTAAACGTCTTCAGTAGTTTCTGCTAGCCTAACATCTGCCCCAGTGCTTGCCTAGCTGAGCTGAGCTCCCCACGTCCAAGTCAGCGCTTGTCCCCTTCCGGACGACATCCATGCCGCCCTCGGACAGACCTCTGGAACAGCCGTCCCACTTGAGTGGCAGTGTTTGATCTGCAAGCTCCCCCACCATTAAGTCGATTAACTGCAGTTTTAAGAAAAATCTGAAATCAAAGAAGACGCAGTGGAGCAAGATTCCTTTGACTTTCATCCAGTGCCCCCGTATCTGTAATGGAGTGGGAAGAAATCTGACCGACTGGTCTTTGAGATAGGGAGTGGGTTTTTAGTCTCTGTTCATCTGGGAAATGAAGAGGACAGTGTGTGTGATCAAGGTTTTGTTTGAAGACTGCGCCACACACACTCTCTCTCTCTCTCTCTCTCTCTCTCTCTCTCTCTCTCTCTCTCTCTCTCTCTCGCTCTCTCTCTCTCTCTGTTCTAGTCATTCACATTTCTGTCACAGATCATTGGGTAAATTTGTTTTTCATGTTTTCAACAGGAGGAGAATGTTTGTCGATCGATGAGGCAGAATTATGAATGTTGATGTTTGTAATAGCTACAGGATAGCTTCTATGACTTTCAGTCGGAGTAAAAAGTGTTGGATCAGTGTGCTATCTTTGGGGGGGGGGGGGGGGAGGGGGGGAGTGCGGGTGCGGGTGCGAGTAGGGGTGGGAATGAGATCGATGTTCAAAGAAAGTACCCATTCAAGCCATCAAAGTGATTATTTTGAATGGTTGTGCTGTGTTCATGATGATTGCATGTTCCGTGAGTTCAGTCGGCTTTTCGTTTGTTGTTCTGCCGGTAAGTTTGTGTGATTGCGTAAATATAAAAAGTTCATCAGTTTGCTGTATGTGGAAATGTATCATATGTGGTTTGTACATGGGTCGATTGCCGAAGTAAATATTCCACCTAAAATCTGAAAATCTCTCTCTCTCTCTCTCTCTCTCTCTCTCTGGTTGGCTGGCTGGCTGGCTGGCTGGCTGGCTGGCTGGCTGGCTAGACGAGGGGATATATCCGATGACTGACCTTTCGAAATTGTGGAAGTAAGTTTGTTTTTCAATTTCGGTCACTGTTTATACAGTGTTACAACCGATTCATGCACCTCAGTGTATCAATTTCAGCCTTTACTTACACATTGAACAGTGGTAAGGAAACAGCTGCAGCAGCATTGATCTGCGTGGTGATGATGTGCGTGATTGTCATGGACTGAAGCAGAGGTGGGGGGAGGGGGGGGGGGAGTCGCCTTTGTTTCCGAGAAATGTAAAGAATCTACTGCCTTACAGTCTGCGTCTGCTGTATTACAAAAACTGCAAGTCCCAATCCATTTTTTTTTTTTTTAGCGGTGTCTTTTTCATAGATGAGCATGCGTTTTGTGTTCAGGCTGTACTCAGCTCATATGTGCCAATTTTCTTAAAAAATCAGCACAGAACGCGAAACAAACAAACAAACAAAAGAAAAAAGAACGAAAGAAAGAAAACAAGCATGTTCTCTGGTATACTGGGGAACTGACCTGTCAATCATCATCATTTTCAACGACTCTCCATCTTCTTGAAGGGGAGACCATCTCTTTGGAAGAGAGAGAGAGAGAGAGAGAGAGAGAGAGAGAGAGAGAGAGAGAGAGAGAGAGAGAGAGAGAAAGAAGAAGAAGAAGAAGAAGAAGAAGAAGCCAAGGGAGAGGCCATCTTGTGATCACGCGCTTGTCTTGACTTCACAGATCCGGCTGACAGCTCCACTTATCTGGCACTTCATAGCGCTCCATCTTC
>CM065717.1:50475399-50500399 GCA_033310375.1 Conus canariensis
AGAGAGAGAGGAGAGAGTGCTATGTGATTGCTTCTCTTCGATTCATGTCTGTATGGGTGAGCCAATACATTCTTTATAGTAAAATAGACAGAGGTGTGTGTGTGTGTGTGTGTGTGTGTGTGTGTGTGTGTGTGTGTGTGTGTGTGTGTGTGTGTGTTGCGCTGTTTTGTTTCCACTCACTGAGTTCAACGTCTATACGCAGTGGGTTCTGACGAACAATAAGGCTGGGTTTTCATCCGTGTCTGTTTGTTTGTTTGTTTGTTTGTCTGTCTGTCTGTCAGCAACATTACAACAAAAACTACTGAACCGACCTTCAAACGCTATTCGATAGAACGGTGGAATATAGCCCACTAAAACAAAATCCTCTAGAACTTGAACCGAATCCATGGTGCCAATTTTCCTTTCCGCTGTCTCTGATCCGCCCCTGGCGAGGGTCCCCGCTCCTCCAAGAACCTGTTTAGTGCCTCTCAGCGTCCCCCGACAGTGGCCTGCCGCTGGCTGTTCAAACCTCTTCTGTTCTCTGCATACCTTGTCAAGATGTCACCGACACTTTGAGATATGCCATAAAGATAACCGTGGCTTTTATGCGGTCATTAGCGGTAGTCTGTATAAACCGCCCCAAGCCGTGGAGAAGACGTTACGGTGGCCTCCATTGATCGGGGTAGCCGAGTTAGCACGGAGGATTCTGGCCACTAAACGTTGCCACTTTGGTTCCAAAACGAAGTGACTGAGGGCGAAAAATGAAGCAAAAGTTAGAAAGAGTTACCGCCAAGGACATAGACAAACAAAGTACAGGACAAAAACACAACGCATTTCGACCTCCTAGGTCTTCTTCAGGCAAAAAACAAATAACATTTTGGACAGTTTCTCGCCATTTTGATCTTGCGCCGAATATGAGAAGATAAGTGGTTTCTCGTTCTTCGTTTTCACTGTCCTAAATGTTATTTGTTTTTGCCTGGAGAAGACCCAAGAGGTCGAAATGCGTTGTGTTTTGTCCTGTATGTCCAGGACGGGGGAAATCGTGATGGTATTGCTTAAGTGCACTAAGTTGATGTATTATTAGTCAGGTTTAACACACCAAGGTTATCTTTGCACTCGTACACGCATATGCACACTCATGCGCCCACCAAACATTCACCTCTCTCTGGGAATGGGATGTCACGCATTCCTTTCCCTTCTAACACGACTGAGCACAAGAAATACAATTTCTATGCTACTTATAATCAAACATGAAAAATCCAATTACACAAAATGAACAAATCAACACATAAAAGATCAATACTTCCTAATCCCGGGTTATAATAAAAATGACTTCTTACCTGGCCAGGTTTTCACACACACAACCACGCTTTCACACCACACCAGTTCTTGAAAAGTCTCTTCACGTCTTCTTCAGCACTGCTTGATGGTGAGGCCCTTGGTTGACTGGCTCCAGGTTTCAGGACTGGGTCTTCGTGGTCGTCTCTGGGATCTCGACGTAGAACTCTTCTTCTTCGTCTCTTTCACCCACCTCTGGGTTCAATTTCAGTTTGTCTGTCTTCACCCACCTCTGGGCTTCAAACTTAGTTTTCTTCTCTTCCAGCTTGTCTTTTCCCTAAGACTTTGCTGTCTCTTCTATCTCCCAGACCACGTTTCTCTCGACCCGTTCTCTGTCCTGCCCACCCTTCTCTCTTCTCTCTCTCTCTCCTCTGCCTTCTCTCTCTCTCTCCTGGTGTTCTTCCCTTCTCGTTGTTCTCCCTCACTTTATATAGGAATGGAAACAAAGGATTCCCCTTCAGGCCATGCCTTTGTCCATGCTGCTTCTCAAACCCCTAGTTCACAAGTGCTCTGAATTCTCCATTCGCTACATTCTCCACACATCTGCATTTACACACATCCCTACCTAATTGATTAGCAAACAAACACTTGGCACCAGATGGACATCGAAAATTCCCGCCGACTTCGGAGGCCACTTTAACACAGTAATTATCTTAAAGAGGGCTACGATAACAACATCCACGCGCGTTCAACCAGCCTGACAATAGAACCAACCCAGTGACCCACGGCAATACCATCCGAACGAGTCCAAGACTCCTGCTCTTCACTGACTGTTTACAAAAGAACCTCAGCTGACTGAGTATTTAGCACTCACTTGGTGCACCGAGGTCCTAGTGGTTATGTTCCTCTCCCCTTTCGCTGTCGGGCAGGTCCGAACTCCTTACTACCTTAGGTGCCATCTGTTACCTGACCGCTTCATCCTCCTTGACACAGTTCGACCGTGTGCGATGGGTAAGGCATACTTGTTAATGGTTCTATTACCTATTTGTATACTATGTACAACGCCCCTTTTGCCTCTAAGCGTTTAATGCCTTTTGTGAGAGGTTTCACGCACTTGACAAATTCTCCCCACTTCAAGACAATGCCCTGCATTGGCTAAAACACATTCAAGGAGCTGAAACTCTCACAATTCTCTCATTTAAACCAACTCTAATCTAGGCCTCTCATAAGCCTCCTTACACCAGAGAACGCACGCAAGATTTATTTTGCAACAAGATTAGAGAAAATCAATACATACACACTAAAACCCAAGCAAATATCAACACCATCTGAAATTTCCACCAGCTCTAAGTCGTGTGGCCATATATAGATTCTCTCCCTTTCTCTTCATACACGTGGCCCGCAACCAGCCACGTGCTATGTTTGCCACCATGCATACACGACACGGCAAGAGACACACGCACACACTACTCGACTTTTCGCCCGACCATTTTGATTTGGCCTACGGCCCCTTTCGGGTGAGACTGGTCTGATCGCATTCTATGTACACACACCATTTCGCGCCCCGCGGCATGTGTTGCAATGTGCACAGAAACGCCTGACATCACCTAGGATACCGGGCCAGTAGTACTCTCGCGTCACAATCTTTTGTGTGGCCTTCTTACCGAGATGGCCCGAGGCTGACGTCACGTGATTTTCTGACATCACCGCCTTTCTGCGGTTTGTAGGCAGAACAATCTGTCTTTTCATCTTCCCCGAACTTGAATGCGTGAAAGTTCGGTATAATACCCCATCTTCAAGCTCAAAACCGATGGTACCCTCCTTAACACGTTTCTTCTGCCTTGTGTGAGCGAAACCAAACAGTTTACTAAGAGAGTAATCGCCCTTTTGTTCCTCCCGTAAGTGAGTGGGGTTAGTCTCACCGGACACGCTCCAATGCTTTCTGGAGTGTGTGACTGCCTGGGGCCTTTCTCTCCCAAGAAATCTATTCCCTGATTCAACACAGAAATCACGGTCTGGGTCTCCATACCCACGTGCTCCTGGAATGTTTCCAATTACCAGATCATACGGCGGCTTTGGAACAGCCAAAGCCTGTACGACTCCACTATAGAATGGTGTATCAATAACCACCAGGGCCGTTTTGAATTCTGCTACTGTTCCATCTATTTGTCTACACCTCTGTGTTTTACCTGTGAATTGTCCCTTCTTAACCAGGGACTCCTTCACCATTACGCCAGTGCACCCAGAGTCTCTAATGACATTAACCACATTGTCCCCTACTCTGCCTTTGTGCACATCCATGTTATCGCCTGAATCTGTGAACACACAGCACAGTCCAGACAAAATAACACTGTCATCTTTTTCATCTTTTGCTGCCTGCCTTTCTCTTGGCCTGACCCTCATTGCTGCAGCTTTCTGAGGTCTAAATCGGCAGTCTCTAGCCAAGTGTCCTGTCTTATCGCACAAGAAGCAGGTACGTCTATCTACGGCCTTATCCACGTGGGCCTTCACTCTTCTTTGCTCACGTGACGCCGTGGGCCTACGGGTGTGTACTACTGACTCATCGTGTGAGTCATGTGCTAGCCTGCTATCCTCTGAATATGCTTCCGGGCTTTCCTCTTGTTCAGGCAAATCACGCCTTGCTTCACGGTAAGTCTCAGCCGTCTGAAGTACCTCAGCTATTGTGGTTGCACCTTTTTCCTTAATGTGGATTGTGAGGCCCGTTCCACAACCATCAAGTATCTGTTCCTTCATCACCAGTGTCTTGAGGCCTTCAAAATCAACGTCTACTCCACTAAGTTCTACCCACTTGTTGAAATAGTGATCTAGTCTAACTCCGAACTGTGTGTATGTCTCACCCTGTTCGATTCTCGCCTCACGAAACTTACGCCTAAAACCTTCTTCAGTCAAATCATATGCCTTGAGTACTGCTTGTTTCACCTTGTCAAAATCCCTCTGATCACCTTTGGGTAAGGTGGAAACAGTGTGTAACACACGACCTGTCAACAAGGCAGACAGGTTTATTGCCCAGTCATCTTCGGGCCAGCCCTCGTGCTCGGCAACCGATTCAAACCGACTGATATAGGCATCGATCGAATCAGTTTCTTCTCTGAAAAGTGGGAGTTTAAGTCTAGGTGCGCAACTTAATCTGCGGCCTACTGACTCAGAACTGGTGTCTATTTCACTACGATTTTCAGATTTTATTCTTTCCAACTCAATTTGTTTGGCTAAAATCTCTGATTCCGCTTCTGCTCTCGCTCTGGCAGCCGCACTCTCTGCATCTGCTGCATCTGCTTTCGCTTTAGCAGCTGCACTCTCTGCATCTGCTTTAGCCTTTTAACGCAGCAGTTTCTGCCTCTAGATTTCTTTTGACAGCTGCTAGCTTTTCCTTTTCAAACTTCCTTCTTTCAGCCCTTTCATCTCTCTCAGTCTTCTGCTGAGTTTCTATGAACTTACGCAGTTCATCTCTGTATATCCTAGTTTCTCCCCTAAACTCATCAGTTTCTCAATGGGGGTAAAACTTTCTTCAGCCATTTTGTCGTTTTAGCACTACTAAAACAGTTACTCGTATAGACCCGGAAAAAGTCAGTAAACAGTTTATCGACCAAACGTTACGAGTACACCAACCAGTGGTAGTGTTCCCAACACAAAGGAGCCTTAATCTTAAACCACAGCTTCTGTGAGAGTTAAGACTAGAACCTCGTTCTTCGTTTCTCTGAACGACCTATGATTAATACAACCACCCTACACACAAGTCAATACTCAACACTCAAAGAACTAAAGGAAATAATTAGAAGAGCTAATTAAAATTGCCTTTAGTGGACGCTTCGCCCCAGTACTACTCTAGTACTCACTTTGTTTCCCGCCTGAGACTAATTTGGGCCATGCAATCCTGGCAGGCTTGCCACTTTGTCCAGGATGGGGGAAATCGTGATGGTATTGCTTAAGTGCACTAAGTTGATGTATTATTAGTCAGGTTTAACACACCAAGGTTATCTTTGCACTCGTACACGCATATGCACACTCATGCGCCCACCAAACATTCACCTCTCTCTGGGAATGGGATGTCACGCATTCGTTTCCCTTCTAACACGACTGAGCACAAGAAATACAATTTCTATGCTACTTATAATCAAACATGAAAAATCCAATTACACAAAATGAACAAATCAACACATAAAAGATCAATACTTCCTAATCCCGGGTTATAATAAAAATGACTTCTTACCTGGCCAGGTTTTCACACACACAACCACGCTTTCACACCACACCAGTTCTTGAAAAGTCTCTTCACGTCTTCTTCAGCACTGCTTGATGGTGAGGCCCTTGGTTGACTGGCTCCAGGTTTCAGGACTGGGTCTTCGTGGTCGTCTCTGGGATCTCGACGTAGAACTCTTCTTCTTCGTCTCTTTCACCCACCTCTGGGTTCAATTTCAGTTTGTCTGTCTTCACCCACCTCTGGGCTTCAAACTTAGTTTTCTTCTCTTCCAGCTTGTCTTTTCCCTAAGACTTTGCTGTCTCTTCTATCTCCCAGACCACGTTTCTCTCGACCGTTCTCTGTCCTGCCCACCCTTCTCTCTTCTCTCTCTCTCTCCTCTGCCTTCTCTCTCTCTCTCCTGGTGTTCTTCCCTTCTCGTTGTTCTCCCTCACTTTATATAGGAATGGAAACAAAGGATTCCCCTTCGGGCCATGCCTTTGTCCATGCTGCTTCTCAAACCCCTAGTTCACAAGTGCTCTGAATTCTCCATTCGCTACATTCTCCACACATCTGCATTTACACACATCCCTACCTAATTGATTAGCAAACAAACACTTGGCACCAGATGGACATCGAAAATTCCCGCCGACTTCGGAGGCCACTTTAACACAGTAATTATCTTAAAGAGGGCTACGATAACAACATCCACGCGCGTTCAACCAGCCTGACAATAGAACCAACCCAGTGACCCACGGCAATACCATCCGAACGAGTCCAAGACTCCTGCTCTTCACTGACTGTTTACAAAAGAACCTCAGCTGACTGAGTATTTAGCACTCACTTGGTGCACCGAGGTCCTAGTGGTTATGTTCCTCTCCCCTTTCGCTGTCGGGCAGGTCCGAACTCCTTACTACCTTAGGTGCCATCTGTTACCTGACCGCTTCGTCCTCCTTGACACAGTTCGACCGTGTGCGATGGGTAAGGCATACTTGTTAATGGTTCTATTACCTATTTGTATACTATGTACAATGCCCCTTTTGCCTCTAAGCGTTTAATGCCTTTTGTGAGAGGTTTCACGCACTTGACAAATTCTCCCCACTTCAAGACAATGCCCTGCATTGGCTAAAACACATTCAAGGAGCTGAAACTCTCACAATTCTCTCATTTAAACCAACTCTAATCTAGGCCTCTCATAAGCCTCCTTACACCAGAGAACGCACGCAAGATTTATTTTGCAACAAGATTAGAGAAAATCAATACATACACACTAAAACCCAAGCAAATATCAACACCATCTGAAATTTCCACCAGCTCTAAGTCGTGTGGCCATATATAGATTCTCTCCCTTTCTCTTCATACACGTGGCCCGCAACCAGCCACGTGCTATGTTTGCCACCATGCATACACGACACGGCAAGAGACACACGCACACACTACTCGACTTTTCGCCCGACCATTTTGATTTGGCCTACGGCCCCTTTCGGTGAGACTGGTCTGATCGCATTCTATGTACACACACCATTTCGCGCCCCGCGGCATGTGTTGCAATGTGCACAGAAACGCCTGACATCACCTAGGATACCGGGCCAGTAGTACTCTCGCGTCACAATCTTTTGTGTGGCCTTCTTACCGAGATGGCCCGAGGCTGACGTCACGTGATTTTCTGACATCACCGCCTTTCTGCGGTTTGTAGGCAGAACAATCTGTCTTTTCATCTTCCCCGAACTTGAATGCGTGAAAGTTCGGTATAATACCCCATCTTCAAGCTCAAAACCGATGGTACCCTCCTTAACACGTTTCTTCTGCCTTGTGTGAGCGAAACCAAACAGTTTACTAAGAGAGTAATCGCCCTTTTGTTCTCCCGTAAGTGAGTGGGGTTAGTCTCACCGGACACGCTCCAATGCTTTCTGGAGTGTGTGACTGCCTGGGGCCTTTCTCTCCCAAGAAATCTATTCCCTGATTCAACACAGAAATCACGGTCTGGGTCTCCATACCCACGTGCTCCTGGAATGTTTCCAATTACCAGATCATACGGCGGCTTTGGAACAGCCAAAGCCTGTACGACTCCACTATAGAATGGTGTATCAATAACCACCAGGGCCATTTTGAATTCTGCTACTGTTCCATCTATTTGTCTACACCTCTGTGTTTTACCTGTGAATTGTCCCTTCTTAACCAGGGACTCCTTCACCATTACGCCAGTGCACCCAGAGTCTCTAATGACATTAACCACATTGTCCCCTACTCTGCCTTTGTGCACATCCATGTTATCGCCTGAATCTGTGAACACACAGCACAGTCCAGACAAAATAACACTGTCATCTTTTTCATCTTTTGCTGCCTGCCTTTCTCTTGGCCTGACCCTCATTGCTGCAGCTTTCTGAGGTCTAAATCGGCAGTCTCTAGCCAAGTGTCCTGTCTTATCGCACAAGAAGCAGGTACGTCTATCTACGGCCTTATCCACGTGGGCCTTCACTCTTCTTTGCTCACGTGACGCCGTGGGCCTACGGGTGTGTACTACTGACTCATCGTGTGAGTCATGTGCTAGCCTGCTATCCTCTGAATATGCTTCCGGGCTTTCCTCTTGTTCAGGCAAATCACGCCTCGCTTCACGGTAAGTCTCAGCCGTCTGAAGTACCTCAGCTATTGTGGTTGCACCTTTTTCCTTAATGTGGATTGTGAGGCCCGTTCCACAACCATCAAGTATCTGTTCCTTCATCACCAGTGTCTTGAGGCCTTCAAAATCAACGTCTACTCCACTAAGTTCTACCCACTTGTTGAAATAGTGATCTAGTCTAACTCCGAACTGTGTGTATGTCTCACCCTGTTCGATTCTCGCCTCGCGAAACTTACGCCTAAAACCTTCTTCAGTCAAATCATATGCCTTGAGTACTGCTTGTTTCACCTTGTCAAAATCCCTCTGATCACTTTGGGTAAGGTGGAAACAGTGTGTAATGCACGACCTGTCAACAAGGCAGACAGGTTTATTGCCCAGTCATCTTCGGGCCAGCCCTCGTGCTCGGCAACCGATTCAAACCGACTGATATAGGCATCGATCGAATCAGTTTCTTCTCTGAAAAGTGGGAGTTTAAGTCTAGGTGCGCAACTTAATCTGCGGCCTACTGACTCAGAACTGGTGTCTATTTCACTACGATTTTCAGATTTTATTCTTTCCAACTCAATTTGTTTGGCTAAAATCTCTGATTCCGCTTCTGCTCTCGCTCTGGCAGCCGCACTCTCTGCATCTGCTGCATCTGCTTTCACTTTAGCAGCTGCACTCTCTGCATCTGCTTTAGCCTTTGACGCAGCAGTTTCTGCCTCTAGATTTCTTTTGACAGCTGCTAGCTGTTCCTTTTCAAACTTCCTTCTTTCAGCCCTTTCATCTCTCTCAGTCTTCTGCTGAGTTTCTATGAACTTACGCAGTTCATCTCTGTATATCCTAGTTTCTCCCCTAAACTCATCAGTTTCTCAATGGGGGTAAAACTTTCTTCAGCCATTTTGTCGTTTTAGCACTACTAAAACAGTTACTCGTATAGACCCGGAAAAAGTCAGTAAACAGTTTATCGACCAAACGTTACGAGTACACCAACCAGTGGTAGTGTTCCCAACACAAAGGAGCCTTAATCTTAAACCACAGCTTCTGTGAGAGTTAAGACTAGAACCTCGTTCTTCGTTTCTCTGAACGACCTATGATTAATACAACCACCCTACACACAAGTCAATACTCAACACTCAAAGAACTAAAGGAAATAATTAGAAGAGCTAATTAAAATTGCCTTTAGTGGACGCTTCGCCCCAGTACTACTCTAGTACTCACTTTGTTTCCCGCCTGAGACTAATTTGGGCCATGCAATCCTGGCAGGCTCGCCACTTTGTCCAGGATGGGGGAAATCGTGATGGTATTGCTTAAGTGCACTAAGTTGATGTATTATTAGTCAGGTTTAACACACCAAGGTTATCTTTGCATTCGTACACGCATATGCACACTCATGCGCCCACCAAACATTCACCTCTCTCTGGGAATGGGATGTCACGCATTCGTTTCCCTTCTAACACGACTGAGCACAAGAAATACAATTTCTATGCTACTTATAATCAAACATGAAAAATCCAATTACACAAAATGAACAAATCAACACATAAAAGATCAATACTTCCTAATCCCGGGTTATAATAAAAATGACTTCTTACCTGGCCAGGTTTTCACACACACAACCACGCTTTCACACCACACCAGTTCTTGAAAAGTCTCTTCACGTCTTCTTCAGCACTGCTTGATGGTGAGGCCCTTGGTTGACTGGCTCCAGGTTTCAGGACTGGGTCTTCGTGGTCGTCTCTGGGATCTCGACGTAGAACTCTTCTTCTTCGTCTCTTTCACCCACCTCTGGGTTCAATTTCAGTTTGTCTGTCTTCACCCACCTCTGGGCTTCAAACTTAGTTTTTCTTCTCTTCCAGCTTGTCTTTTCCCTAAGACTTTGCTGTCTCTTCTATCTCCCAGACCACGTTTCTCTCGACCCGTTCTCTGTCCTGCCCACCCTTCTCTCTTCTCTCTCTCTCTCCTCTGCCTTCTCTCTCTCTCTCCTGGTGTTCTTCCCTTCTCGTTGTTCTCCCTCACTTTATATAGGAATGGAAACAAAGGATTCCCCTTCAGGCCATGCCTTTGTCCATGCTGCTTCTCAAACCCCTAGTTCACAAGTGCTCTGAATTCTCCATTCGCTACATTCTCCACACATCTGCATTTACACACATCCCTACCTAATTGATTAGCAAACAAACACTTGGCACCAGATGGACATCGAAAATTCCCGCCGACTTCGGAGGCCACTTTAACACAGTAATTATCTTAAAGAGGGCTACGATAACAACATCCACGCGCGTTCAACCAGCCTGACAATAGAACCAACCCAGTGACCCACGGCAATACCATCCGAACGAGTCCAAGACTCCTGCTCTTCACTGACTGTTTACAAAAGAACCTCAGCTGACTGAGTATTTAGCACTCACTTGGTGCACCGAGGTCCTAGTGGTTATGTTCCTCTCCCCTTTCGCTGTCGGGCAGGTCCGAACTCCTTACTACCTTAGGTGCCATCTGTTACCTGACCGCTTCGTCCTCCTTGACACAGTTCGACCGTGTGCGATGGGTAAGGCATACTTGTTAATGGTTCTATTACCTATTTGTATACTATGTACAACGCCCCTTTTGCCTCTAAGCGTTTAATGCCTTTTGTGAGAGGTTTCACGCACTTGACACTGTACTTTGTTTGTCTATGTCGTTGACAGTAACTAGCCCCCTCTGTTTCTGAATGTTGCCACTTTGGATTTCAGACGACCCATGTAGAATGCAGGTCTCATTTCATACTGTCTGGTTGGTGGCGCTGGAGATGCTACTTCTTCCTGTTTCTCAGGGGTAAGAGTCTGCTGGCCATGTCAGCTCGACTGGTGAAGTGCCGGTGTCTCATGCCACGTTAGCTATGATGACTCTGGAATATCCCATGCCACGTTAGCTCTGATGACACTGGAATATTCCATGCCACGTTAGCTCTGATGACACTGGAATATTCCATGCCACTTTAGCTAATGACACTGGAATATTCCATGCCACTTTAGCTATAATGACCCTGGAATATACCATGCCACTTTAGCTATAATGACCCTGGAACATACCATGCCACTTTAGCCATAATGACCCTGGAATATACCATGCCACTTTAGCTATAATGACCCTGGAAAATTCCATGCCACTTTAGCTATAATGACACTTGAATATTCCATGCCACTTTAGCTAATGACAATGGAATATTCCATGTCACGTTAGCTATAATGACACTGGAATATTCCATGCCACTTTAGCTATACTGACACTGGAATATTCTATGCCACTTTAGCTATACTGACACTGGAAAATTCCATGCCACTTTAACTATACTGACACTTGAATATTCCATGCCACTTTAGCTAATGACAAGGGAATATTCCACGTCACGTTAACTATAATGACACTGGAATATTCCATGTCACGTTAGCTATAATGACACTGGAATATTCCATGCCGCTTTGGCTAATGACACTGGAATATCCAATGCCACTTCATATAATGACATTGAAATATTCCATGCCACTTTAGCTATAATGACACTGGACTATTCCATGCCACTTCAGCTGATGACACAAGTATATTCCATGCCACTTCGTCTAATGACTTTCGAATATTCCCTATCGCTTTAGAAGATAAAATTGGAGGCTACAAATCGCTTCAGCTGATAAAGTCGAATGTTCTATACCATTTCAGCTGAAAGAATTCGAATGTTCCATATTACTTCAGCTGATAAAAGTCGAATGTTTTTATATCACTTCACTTTACCTGTTGGTAAAACGTCAATGTCCAGATCACTGCAGCTGATAGAATGTCAGTGTTTCCATTTCAGCTCGGATGGTAAAATTCCAACGTTCCACACCTCCAATGTTCCATATCATCGCGGGAAACAGAAATCCCATTGTTCCATATTACCTCATATGGAAAACTCAACATTCCATATTGTGTCAGCTGAGTAATTCAGCGTTTCGTGTTACCTCAGCGAGTGATTTTCATGTTCTTTATCACTTCCTCACCAAAAATTCAATGCACCAAATTGCCTCAGCTGGCGAAATTTCAGTATCTCATTTCACCTTAGATGGTAAAATTTTAGTGTTCAATACAATCATCTGGGAACATTTCAGTGTTTCCAATTACATCAGTGGGTGCAATTTTAGTGTGCCATATCACCTCTTCTGGTGGAACCCAAATGTTCCATTTAACACAGCGTTCAATATCAACTGATAAAAACTTCAACAATCTATATCAATTCGTCTGCTTATATGTCCATGTTGCGTAATCACCTCAGCTGGTAAAAACAAAAAGTAAGCATTCCATGTCACTGCGGCTGACAGTATTTCGGTGTTCCATAACTAGCATTCCGACATTCCATATCAGTTAATCTAAGAATCTTATATTATCCCAGCTTGTAGAATTCTGTCTACCGTATCATTTGGGCTGGTGAAATGTCTCTCGTCTGTGTAGCCTCCGACGGCAAAATTTTAGTGTTCCAGATGACCTTAGCTGATAACGCATTCGCTAGTTCCAAGAAGTGGGGAAGGGAAGCGTGGATGGGGAGTGGGGTCTTAATGTCTAGTTTGTATCCAGCTGCTCTCGCTTGTACTTCAAAAGTTTATTGAAAGGTTAGACTGCAAATATCCTTTATACCAACGACAGAAAACAAATCGTTCATGTACTTCTGTATGGAGAGAGAGAGAGAGAGAGAGAGAGAGAGAGAGAGAGAGAGAGAGACTCAATGACTCAATGACTCAATGATATTTTAATGTCAATAGCTGTACAGCCGTTATGACATGGGGGCGTGAACTTATTACCCACATAAAGGAAAATTTTTTAACAAAATTTACCCAGCAAGTCAATATTTTTAGACATCTGTGTACACACTCACACACTCAACGTCCAACGTTTAAAGTTGTGTTGGACAAAAGCAAAACAAAACAACGGCATCTCATAAAACATTACCATTGATTGTCACAGAATCAATGACCACCAGGCACTGAATAGAAAATAATGTTTACAAGAGGAAATCAGGCTGGAAGTGACTTTTTTCCGATTTTACTAGCTTCGGCAATATAACTTGCAAAGGATTTGATCAGCGATTCGTTTTCAAGTGTCAATATATAAAGCAGATTGCAATTTTGTACAAAAGGCACCTGAAACAAGCTAAATTTTCCGCGATTATGTCGGTAAGCATCACAATGGTATAAAAAGTGACTCTCATCTTCAGTGGCGTTTGCTTTGCAGACTGGACAAGTATTTACTGTTGTATCAAGCATAAACCATTTTTTGTTGGCAAAAAGAACTAATGTTATTGTTCGAAATCTTGCCAGAGAGAGAGAGAGAGAGAGAGAGATGTATATAACACACTCGTCTCAGGCCAATTGGCAGAAAAACAGAATGCAAATCGACTGGTCAAGTAACACAGACGCAGAACTCATTTTTCTCTTTGGCGGTTCACACCAACGCACTTTTGATCTCCCTTGCATCCTTAACTGGATCCTCAAGCATAGGCTCAAAGATTGTCCCCTTCATTTTATACTGTTTGCATAATGTTTTTTAGTTTTTCAGCAACTTTTTTTCCTCTCCACACTTTCGTTTTGTTTTATTTACTACCTTTCGCTGGCTGCTTTGGGGGTGCTGTTGGATTCTTTTTTGAACCCTTGGTGGTGACAACACCACAGAATTACGGACTGTGGTGTGTCTCTATGTGACACCAAGAGCACAGATGCAATCAGCCGTATCACCCTGATGAGTCCGATCTAGCGGACGAAAGGCCTAGGAGCAGACAATGCATATAGATCTGTCTTCGAGAGGGATTGCGACGGTTCTCTCAGGCAGCTAGTGAAGGGTTTTTTATATTTATAATATATATTTTCCCATTTTCTTTATCTTCATTTTTTTTTAATTCAATTTGATGTCTTTACCAAGTCATTATTATAATGATGGAAGAATTGTTAACCTGCACTTGTTTTCCCCCACTACTTAATTGTTCAGCATTATATTGTTTGGTCAATCGGTGGGCGATTGCATCTCTTAACAGATCCAAGTAAACGTTCTGCACAATTCTTAGCTGTGACAATGTTTGGGTTATTGAATAGCAGAGTTGACCACTCAGACTGTTCCATGTCTTTTGATCTCCCTTGCATCCTTAACTGGATCCTCAAGCTTTGGCTAAAATATTGTCCCCTACATTTTATACTGTTTGCATGTTTTCAGCAGCTTTATTTTCCCTCTCCACACTTTCGTTTTGTTTTATTTACTACTTTTCGCTGGCTGCTTTGGGGGTACTTTTGGATTTTTTTTTTTAACCCTTGGTGGTGAGAACACCACAGAATTACGGACTGTGGTGCGTCTCTATTTGACGCCAAGAGCACAGATGCAATCAACCGTGTCTCCCTGATGAGTCCGATCCAGCGAACGAAAGGCCTAGGAGCAGGCAATACATATAGATCTGCCTTCGAGAGCGATTGCAATGGTTCCCTCAGGCAGCTAGCGAAAGGTTTTCATATTTATAATAATTATGTATTTTCCCATTTTCTTCTTTTTTTTTTTAAAATTCAATTTCAAATCTTTGCCAAGTCATTATTATAATGATGGAAGAATTGTTAAACTGCACTTGTTCAGCACTTTGAAGTGTTCTGACGTCATTTCAGAGAAGAGTACAAAATAACAAGTAGAATCATGTATGACACCGAATTTGACAGCCAGAAGGAAGTTCTGATCAATCTTGGTGAACAAGAGAAAGAAAAACAAAACGAAAATCGAGTCTAGAAGTTGAAAAGAAGATGGGTTGCAGACTGCACGACCTTCACCTTTGCACTGTTTGGTTGATTACTGTCGCATTGCAGTATTTCGTCTAGGCTGAGTGAGTATTTTGCTCTTACACTCGTTTATCTAGCTGGTCACACATGTCGCATATCATGAAGTAAGGGCGAAAGCCAAGACTTGAGCGAAATTCGCTTGATTGGCAAAGGCATAAAACAAAATCAGGAAGTATCGAAGATCACATACTTCAATAAAGGCAGCTTTCGCTTCAGCTAAAACACATTGAAGGAAGTTTCAATGTTAAGATTATTGATTTAAATAAAGGTAGCTGTCACGCTGATCATTATCAAAACTTCCGAAGATTATTGACTTCAGTGAAAGCTGCTCCAACGAATCGAGGAAGTTTCGATCTTAAGATTATCGATTTAGATAAAGGTAGCTGTCACGGTGATCATAATAAAGCAAAAACTTTCGAGGATTACTGACTTCAGTGAAAGCAGCCTCAACGATAACAAAGGCAGAACAAACACACACACAAAAAAGGGCTTGAAAACCAACCACAGAGAAGAAAGCATGGACAAATATTGCCACTACAAAAGCTGCCTATTGAAGCAGGGTGTTCCATTTGGGTTTCAGGGTATCACAACAACTACTGTTATAATACTTGCGTGGTGACGCCAACCACTTCATCATAATCACCTCCCCCCCCCCCCCCCCCCCCCCCCCTAAAACGTCTTGAAACCCAAACACAATAAAAAGGGGTGGGGACAATCGGGTTCAAATCAAAAGCATTGTGTCCCCATGTCTCTCACCCCTCGTCTCTTTCTTTTTCTTTTTCTTTTTTCCTCCCTCCCCCAGTTTGTCAAAGCAAGATCCTTCTCATCCTTCTCCTCCTCCTCTTCCTCCTCCTGCTGCAGACAGACAGACAGACAGACAGAAGCAAGATCCGTGTCCCTTTTCATCCGCCATTTATCGTGATCATTTTCGGCTAATTAGCTTCCCCGCTGTCGCCCTGGCCTGGCAGCCACTTGAGGTCGCCCGCCGCTCCGCACATGTCGCACAAGCGGTAACAGACGGCGCTCTGTCGGGGAAAAGAAAAGTCCCCCTCTTGGCGGAACCATTATCAAGGCCTCGGCCATTGTGTCAAGTCTTGTTGTTTCCTCTCTGTCCTCCTCCCCTCCCACCCAACCCCGCCCCCCACCAACCCTTTTTTTTTTCTTTTTCTTTTTCTTTTTTTTCTTTTTTTTATCTTTTTCACTACAATCAGAATCAATTGCCTGCTCGGCGTTTGGCCAAACAGCGGTGACAAAATATTGCCTTGAAGAGCGAGCGGGCCTCGCTAGTAAGATTCATGTGGCTATCATTAAATGAGACTGGCAGAGGGGTGGGGGGGGGTGGGAGTGGGGGGTGGGGGGGGGGAGGGGGCTGGGGAAAGACGAGACGGAAGAGGGGGTCCGGACCGTTGTGGAGGTCTTGACAAGATGGGATGGGTCTCCAAACAGACCGCGCCCAAACAATAACCCGCCGCCGTCTTCAAAGCGTCGAGTTGGTGTCCGCTGACCTGATGGCTCTCTCTCTCTCTCTCTCTCTCTCTCTCTCCCCCTTCACAATCGTCAGTTCTGAAAAATGTTTGTATATATGTATCTCTTCATGAGGGGCAATGGCCGATACATGATTAAACTTTCTGTATTTCGCATTCCGCATTCCGTTTTTTCTCTTTTCTCTCTCTCTCTCTCTCTCTCTCTCCTCTCTCTCTCGTGGAGATTCTCTCCCCTTTCTCTCCAAAAGTTCTAAAAACCAAGAAAGGTCTCTGGACAGGACTCGGCCTCTCTCTGTCTGTGGGCCTGTTTTTCTTGGTCCTCAATCACTGGTTTTAAGCGGGGAGGCCGCCCAAGCAACCTTGCGGGCAAACACGCGATGGGGGTAGTGACAGCAGGCTTTCTTGTTCAATGAGGCTTGCGGCTGGGACTTCTTTTTCGGTGTTGGTTTTCTTTCTTTTCTTTTTGTTTAAAGTTTGCAAGGTCTTCGGCTGCTTGCGAATTGCGCAGCACAATTACCCAAGAATGAGTTTCACATAATTATAGTCATTATATGCGCTGTCTCTCTCTCTCTCTCTCTCTCTCCTCTCTCTCTCTCTATTGTGCTCTCTATCTCTCTCCATTATTCTCTCTCTCTCTCTTTCTCTCTCTCTCTTTCTCTCTCTCTCTCTCTCTCTCTCTCTCTCTCTCTCTCTCCTTCACACACACACACACACACACACACACACACACACACACACACACACACACACACACACAATTTTCTATTGATGGAAAAAAAAAAAGGGGGAGGAGAAAAATGTTATAAAAACGATTTCTCTGTTGGAGGTCACGTTCCGTATAGTCCTTTTATTTTATATGTATGGTAGATGTATAACATACATTTCCCCGTGAAAAGGCCAGAAGGGTGTGAGGGTTTGGGTGGGGAATGGAACACGGAGCGGTCTTTAAATATAGATGTTAGTCCTGGTTCTCTTCTTCTCGAAATTTTGTGATGGTCATTTCTCTTTTCTTTTACGTTTTCGCTCTGCCTTCTCTCTCCACCTCCAACACCCCCCCCCCCCTCCACCACACACACACACACACACACACACACACACACACACACACACACACACACACACACACACACACCCCCACACCCTTCCCCCCTTTTTAATTTTTATCGACTCTTTACGTTGTGGTTGATTCAGATATGTATGTTCTGTAAAGTCTTTTACACTTTTCTATTTACCCACCACGGGAGTGGGGGTAGGGGGTAAGTGAGGTCGCGGATGGGAGTAGGGACGTTTTTCAGTATGAAGTGTAACTTCGTTTCCCGGACATTCTGTGCTGGCAATTTCCCCTTTTCAACCACACTCTTTTACTCCAGAAAGCCTTTAGATTTTTTTTTTCACCTATTACAATTTGTAACATGGTTTTTTTTTGTATCTGGAGACTAGGTAGGTGATGAGAGTCTTTTAGAGTGTTGGGACTTGCATGATGTGAGACATAATAATAAACATTGTACAGCAGACGCCATGAAAACCTTGTTCAGAGATGTCCCACCTGACGTGATTTCTGAATTTCTGAGGGAGACTAACAGTTTTCATCTGATCTTGGAGATTTTACAGTAGAAAGATTTTTAAACAACATTTCGGGTGTGCTTTTAGGAGATGCAGTTTTAAAGGGTTGTGTGAATGAATGACTTGCGGGTTGACTTCAACGCGGGGACAGCCTTTGCGGTCGGCTGGGCTATAAGCAACATTACCTGACCTTAATCTCTAGAATGGGCGCAAGCTGTCCCTTCTGATGCACTGTTTGCTGATACGCCAGTCAATTCATGTATTTTTTGGTTGAATTGAAAAGCAGTTTTTAACTTGTTTGGTTAAAAAAAAAATCGTTAGAGTAAACTGTAGGGGGGATAAATCAAGGCGAGCAGCATGCGCCTCCAGCACGGCCTGATATAACCTACCCCTAAGTATGTCCTTGGATCAGTTATGGTGTTAACTGATGCGTGTATGATTTGCAGACAGTTGTCCTTGGCGTTTGCTTCTTTATCGCGATACAATTTTTTTTTGTTTTGTTTTTGTGTGTGTGTTATTCCTTTATGTGGTGAGCGTTCTGGAATGGCCCTGGGTGGTCGGCTGGACTAAAAATAACGCTGACACTGACAAAACACCTTAACACCTTAAGCCTGGCCAAAACAGAGGTGGCGGGAGGGCGAAGTAACAACAGTCTCCTGCCACTCCCTTTGTCACATGTGTAATTATAAACATTTGAACACGTCATAAGCATTAGCTTGTAGTTGTTCAAGTTTTCACATTTATTGTAGTAAAACTATGTGATTGTGAAGTGGAAATAAATTTATTTAAACCAAATAACAAGAGGGAAGAAACGAAGATCCGCTGACTAAGGTACGAACCAGAAGGACGCTCCGGACAGTGAAGACTTCCGCCAAATATCGATGGGATCTGGAATCCGCCCGATGACCCCTGATCTGAACCAAAGTTTCATTAAATCGTTCTTGGGCCACATTCTTTTTTTTTTTTTTTTTTACCGAGTTTCGTTGGAATCGCTTTTAGTCATTTTTGCATAGTCTTACTGACAGGCACAGAAACTAAGAACTACAGCAAAATGTCTTTGAGGATGCTTAGAAGATTTTACAATAGAAGAAAAAAAAAACAGAACAAAAATCTACAACGTTTCGGTCATAAACTGTCTTCAGGACTTTAGACATAAAAAGAAAAACAAATAAATACGTATAGGCAATGAAAAATTTGAACACATCATAAGCATTAGCTTCTTGTTGTTCAAGTTTTCACATTCATTGGCTATACGTATTTATTTGTTTTTCTTTTTATGTCACAAGTCCTGAAGACGGTCTATGACCGAAACGTTGTAGATTTTTGTTCTTTTTTTTTTCTATTTTAAAATCTTCTAAGCATCCTCAAAGACATTGTGCCTTGTTTATAGAAGATCTGCGGTCAAAAATCTGTTTTATTAAGAACTACAGGTGAAGACATACCTTTGCCGAGGTAAAAAGGCTGTGGACTATAAAGCCCACCATAGGACTGCTGAGACCTTTTGTTCCGCCGCAGCCCCGACACTGGCAATCCACTAGGAGCAGTTGATGTCTAGTCATCATGAGGCAACCCACCAGAGGAGACACTGCACTGCCCGTCGAGTCACTCGTATGTTGTTAAGTGCTGCCTGTTCTGATACAACACTTGCAAGGCCATGGCATAATTGCCTAGACTTCGAGCCATCAGGAGTGAGCATCCTCTTCTCCACGTTCGTCCAGCATCAGTCCCCATGATCATGCCAGTACTGAGGATCTCACACAGACTCTTTCAATATATAGACTTATAGCGGAATTCGATACAGTTGTCACCAATTCAGCAGAGCATGAATGGACACCGAATTTGAGACTTTTTTTTTTTTGTAACTGGTAAAGATGGTGAAGACGATGCAATAGAGTTCCCTTCTAGTCAGAGACTACATGACAGGGCTATACTCTACACTCATTTTTATAACATATCCCGGCGTCAACCAGGCCCTAGAGAATCAGACACCTGCAAAGTTTGTCAGGAAATTTCTGGGACATTCATAGACGCACCTATTCAGTTGGTGACACTCGACTGTATGGTTCCAGTTTTCCCATCTGGACCCATAACAAGCTCGACTCTGGGTAGAAGCCGGTCGGGGCCGAAAAATCCCATTGATAAATGGCTCTGATGGAGAACAGGCGCCACTGAACACCACCGAAGTGACTTGGCAGCAGTGCAGTGTCTCCTCCGATGGGTTGCCTCTTGACGACTTGACATTGACTGCTCCCTGTGGATTGCCGGTGCCGGGGCTGCGGTGGGACTGACCGGGCTGTGGCTGTGGACGTGGTGTCAGAATGAGCGGCCTGGGTCCGTTGCCACTGAGGTGGCACAGAATATGGGACAGCAAAAAAAAAAAAAAGGTTCTGATGGGAATCGAACCCACCAACTGCTTGTCCGCAATCCGTGATACTAACCACTACGCCATAGCGGCTAGTCTCAAATTAATCTTAAAGTCTGACAGGAGGGAAATCAGAAATGGACATCCTGTGTGCACATATACCGGTTTCTTTGTTTTCTTCTTATTTTACTGTATTTTGAAACAGAAATCACTTTTACTCTGAAATTATGAAATTACCACATTTTTAATGCACGCGGACGTTGGCGCGTGCGCGCGCACGCACGCACGCACACACACACACACACAGAGAGAGAGAGAGAGAGAGAGAGAGAGAGAGAGAGAGAGAGAGAGAACAAGAGAGAAGGAAGGAGGAGGGATTTTTCTCCTCGTTTTAATGATTTGTAATGTGCTGCCTCCTTTACTCTTCACAGATGCACATGTTTCAGATCGTTAATGTCGGAAAACTTCAGATTTCAAGAATTAACACAATTACAATATTTCTTGCAAAGTCCCTCCGTAAACTCATACTCTGTGGTCACATTAAAGCGGGGGTTGCCAGCGTTCTCTTTTGGCACCGTCTTGTATGCCAGAAAGTCACCCAAGCATAGCCTACTGATTCTCGTGAGCTCATTCAGATAGGCGAAACACCGCATAAATTCCCCGGAAAACACAAACCCCGCGAAACGCCTCTCTGCGGTAATGTGACAACAACAACAAAAAAAAGCGGAAACATTGGAGCCCATTCACATGGCCCTTACTGATTGATAATCCAGCAGATTGGAGAGGGAAGCGGGGGCGGGGAGAGGAGACTTGGGACGGCGGGGGGGGAGGGGGGAGGAGGAGGAGATGGGGGTGGAAGGGCTGATGCTATTCTGATGTCCAGCATTTCCGGTTCATGATTGAAATTTATAGGCATCCCCGGAAACGCCAGGTTTCCCTTGAAAGAGTCGATTATAATATGGGTTCCCCTGAGTGACTCTGCTATTATGGGCATTGTATAATATGTGATCATTTGTACTTTCGTTTTCTTTGTCCATGTCTTTGTCCGTTGGTGTTTGTGTTGTTTGTTTGTTTGTTTTTATTCAGTTCTTTTCTTCGTTTTCTTTGTCCATTTCTTTGTGTTTGTGTTGTTTGTTTTTACTAGTTCTTTTCTTCGTTTTCTTTGTCCATGTCTTTGTGTTTGTGTTGTTTGTTTTTATTCAGTTCTTTTCTTCGTTTTCTTTGTTCAAGTCTTCTATGTCTCAGTTGTTTTCTGTTCCATGTTGTACTTACTCTGTCCGCATTTCTCAATGGTACTCTTGTGGTTTTGTAGCTTTACCACCAACGGATGACTGGATTCATAAAGAATCACATTAGATCATCCGAGTTATTGTTGTTGTTGTTGTTGTTGTTGTCGTCGTACCCTGGCTAAAAGACACCAGGGATCATCCGAACAGCCGAAGCACTTGAACACTACGGTACAAATGCATCAGCTGGGGATGAGAACATTACGTGTGTGACCGTTTTTGATTACCCCGCCACTGGGCAGCCACACTCCGACTTCGGTCATCCGAGTAAAATGTAAGATTTTTCTCCTTTTTTTTCGGTTTTACTCAATGCATACCTGATGACTTCTTAGTATTATAGCATCCCACAGTGGAGGAGTGGTGAGACAGGTTTGCTGTCTTGCTGTCTGGCTGTTCATCGGGGCATTTCTGTGGACGACAGAGAATGCCTAAAGGGAGCCCATCTTCTCTACATGTTCCTGGTGCTTGCTGGATATTTTTCGTGTTTCAACATACACAAACCACCGAATCCTGGCATTGATTATTAGGATCTTTACCGAACGCAGCTGATCTGCTGAGATTTGAACACTCGGAGTTAACATTGGTTCTGGCTCCATTTCCCATACAGTCCTTCGAATGAGACTCTAAACCGAGGTTCCGTGTGTGAACGCACGCATAACATCTTGCACGCACGTAAAATCCCATCACCAACTTTCGGAAGAGAAGGCCAGTTTGGCCGTTGGTATGGATGACACGTTACACATAGCATGCACCTTCCCCAAAGATGGAGTATGGCTGCCTTAATAGCGGGATATAAAAAAACGGTCATGCACACAAAACTCCACTCCCTTTGTTGGACAGATAGGATTAATACTTGTCTGTCCATATAGGGAGTGTCCGCAGGAGTATCAGCCTGCGTACGCAGAAGAAGAAGAAGAAGAACACTCCATTCTTCAAACCACACGACTATCGCATCCCGGGGAAGATAGGCCATTGTCAATGAATGGTCGGATTACTAGCCTTTACAACAAGACAATACACTGACATGCCTTATTGCGCACGTGAAAGGAACTCATGGTAATCATCAATGGTCCCTGCCCACATGATGGACGAGGAGCCACTGTCATCTATAAATAGACACAAACCACAACGCCTTCAAACACAATTCGGTACACTGATACAATGTATTGTAACAATGTCACCACTTCGACAGTTAACTCGCATTTCAGATACAGTACTTGTGACGACGTGTAGATACAAGGTATTTATACTGAAGCACGACTCTCTCTCTCTCTCTCTCTCTCTCTCTCTCTCTCTCTCTCTCTCTCATCCAGTCCTCTCTCTCTCTCTCTTCTCTCTCTCTCCTCTCTCTCTCTCTCTCTCTCTCGCTTCTTTTTTTCTATTCCTCTCTCACATATCACTCTCTCTCTCCTCTCTCTCTCTCTCTCTCTCTCTCTCTCTCTCTCTCTGCTATTTTCTATCCCTCTCTCTCTCTCTGCTTTTTTATATTCCTCTCTCTCTCTCTCTCTCTCTCTCTCTCTCTCTCTCTCTCTGCTTTTCTATCCCTCCTCTCTCTCTGCTTTTTATATTCCTCTCTCTCTCTCTCTCTCTCTCTCTGCTTTTCATATTCTTCTCTCTCTCCCTCTCTCTCTCTCTCTCTCTCTCTCTCTCTCTCTCTCTCTCTCTTCTACATTATGTTTGACCTTACGTTTTTGCCAGTGGAAAAGTCAAACCCAGAGTCCTTGTCAGTGAACCTTTCGGTGTTACCGTCCCATCTGACTAATCATCAATGAGGTCTGAAGGACGACTTTGTATCTTCTCCGATGATCAAGTGCAGTCCGTTGTTCCACCGGCCGTCTGACACCGTACACCCCGAAACCTGCCCGCCTCCGTTTGCTCAGGAGAATGGGCGTCAACACTAGTAGAGAGTCCCCACTCCAGATTTCTCCCCTCGGACGTTTCATGCGTCTGTTGAAGTCTCTGCGTGTAGGCCACAGGGGGACTAACCCAAGACGTGTGTGTGTGTGTGTGTTGTGTGTGTGTGTGTGTGTGTGTGTGTGTGTGTGTATTTGTGTGTGTGTGTGTGTGTGTCTGTGTGTGTGTGTGTGTGTGCGTGGTGTGTGCATATGTGTGCGTGTGTGTGTGTGTATGTGTGCGTGCGTGTGTGTGTATGTATGTATGTATGTGTGTGTCTGTGTCTGCGCGCGCGCGCGCGCGTGTTGTGTGTGTGTGTGTGTGTGTGTGTGTGGAAGGAGACGAAGACAGTGAAGGGAACTGAGTGATTTGGAGAGAGGCGGGGGGAGGGGGGGGGAGGTGACCGTAAGGAAGGAGAAAGAGAGAGGAAACGAGGGGGTGCAGACGGGGATGTGTGGGAGAGATTTTCAGATCCACAACAGGTATTTTCATCCTAACGTATCTACAACAGATTTTTTTTTATCTCTAATTCCGAGTACGCCGTTTAGAACGCTGAGCACGAATCCTAGCTCGCTTTGTTTCTATGTGATATACCTTCAATAGCTTTTGCCTCTTGGACATATTCTTCTCGTGGTGTTGTATGCCTAGTGTTACCGATATTAAGCAGTTTTCGCACACATTTTGCTGAGAAAAGAATGGTCTGTCGAATCATTTTACCTCACTGTAGTTTTTGCATCAACTTTTAATGGAAAATAAGATTCTGGTATAAACTGTCGTTTTATATCATTCCATTTATCCAGTTATCTCTGGGAGGGGTGCGATGGGGGCTAGGAAGCTGCGAAAGCTTAGAACATAAACAAATGAAGTCATACACTGTATAAATTGATTTCTTTCAGTTCAGTTTTCTTTTTGATATCATAACGGACGAAGAGGAGGGTAGCTCTCTCGGTTTTACTACCATTTAATGAGGAGGTCCGGGTGGAAAGCTCACTATATACTTAGACAGACAGACAGACAGACATATCTTGCACAATGTTAGTTTCTTGAAAGCAAGATTTCAATCAGACATCATTCTGTCATCACATCCAGCAAAATAACTAGCCTTACTTTTGATTGATTTTCACGTATTATTACCATCATCGTCACTATTAATTGTCTAGAAGGAAATGCAGCCAGTGCTGTGATGGAGGATTGGGCAACCAAGCGTCTTCACAGCCCTAAGTCCTCAGTCCTGAGCAACAAGGTAGAGGTATTGTAACCAGTCCTGTCCTTAAAGTTACCCACCTAGCACTCGTTTGGTCTGCTTCCGTCCGGACTGTGCTAATGACGTTAAATCGGCTACCTTTTCCTGCGCATAAAGTGTGTCGTTCCAGTCCTGGATGTGGTCACCACACTCTTCAAGAAGATCGTATGGAACAAACCTATGGGAGCATGCTGGCTTTGTAAGGTAACGATCACTGTTTTTTTTTTTTTTTTTTGTTCTTTTCTCGAGAAAAGAAGCTATCACCCGAAAAGAAAACAGTTTTTTTCTTTCTTTCTTTCTGCC
>CM065717.1:50505399-50507899 GCA_033310375.1 Conus canariensis
GTTATTATCTACAGGGAAAACTGTTATAAATGTTATTATCTACAGGGAAAACTGTTATTATCTACAGGGAAAACTGTTACTATCTACAGGGAAAACTGTTACTATCTACAGGGAAAACAGGGAAAACTGTTATTATCTACATGGAAAACAAGGAAAACTTATTATCTACAGGGAAAACAGGGAAAACTGTTACTATCTACAGGGAAAACTGTTATTCTACAGGGAAAACAGGGAAAACTGTTACTATCTACAGGGAAAACTGTCATTATCTACAGGGAAAACAGGGAAAACTGTTATTATCTACAGGGAAAACTGTTATTATCTACAGGGAAAACAGGGAAAACTGTTACTATCTACAGGGAAAACTGTTATTATCTACAGGGAAAACAGGGAAAACTGTTATTATCTACAGGGAAAACAGGGAAAAACTGTTATTATCTACAGGGAAAACTGTTATTATCTACAGGGAAAACAGTTATTATCTACAGGGAAAACTGTTATTATCTACAGGGAAAACTTATTATCTACAGGGAAAACAGGGAAAACTGTTATTATCTACAGGGAAAACAGGGAAAACTGTTATTATCTACAGGACAGGGAAAACTGTTATTATCTACAGGGAAAACTGTTATTATCTACAGGGAAAACAGGGAAAACTGTTGTTATCTACAGGGAAAACATGGGAAACTGTTATCTACAGGGAAAACAGTTATTATCTACAGGGAAAACAGGGAAAACTGTTATTATCTACAGCGAAAACAGGGAAAAGAGTTTTATCTACAAGGACAACAGCTATTAACTACCAGGAAATCGTTTATTATCCTCAGCTGAAACAGTTTTGATCCCTAGAAAAATAGTTGGTATCCTCAGAATAATAATAACTGTTTTCTCTCTTTTCGCTGCTTTGCTTTAGGATCGCTTTCAGACGCTAGTATGTTCCCATACTCTAACGGGTAGAGTGAGCGTATTGGGGGCAGTCGACGTGGAAACAAAATTCTGTCCAAGACGTTAAGGCAAAGTCAGCACTGATTTTGGCTTTTAAACATATTTGTTTTTCAATTTTAAAAAAAACTGTCTCTTCTTTCTAAACTTGTAAGTATATTCAAACAACACTTAAAGAAGCAGATGAATGGTTGATCGTGGTGGTAGTGGTGGTGGTTGTTTTTTCAATTTAAAAAAAAACTGTCTCTTCTTTCTAAACTTTTAAGTATATTCAAACAACACTTAAAGAAGCAGATGAATGGTTGATCGTGGTGGTGGTGGTGGTGGTGGTGGTGGTGTGTGTGTGTGTGTGTGTGTGTGTGTGTGTGTGTGTGTGTGTGTGTGTGTGTGTGGGGTGTGTGTGTATTACTTTCTGGAATATTACGGAACAGTACTGCAACGTTTTGAACAATCTCTCTCTCTCTCTCTCTCTCTCTCTCTCTCTCTCTCTCTCTCTCTCTCTCTCTCTCTCTCTCTCTCTCTCTCAGTCATGGCTTCGTGAGAGAGTAGTCCATCCAGTTTTTCTTGTGTTCTTTATAATTCTTATATTGTTGTTATGTTCTCCATACCCTCCCTTCATAAGGGGCAATGACCTTTATATGAAGTAAACCATCTGAGTTCTGAGTTTTCTCTCTCTCTCTCTCTCTCTCTCTCTCTCTCTCTCTCTCTCTCTCTCTCTCTCTCTCTCATTTTGCATATTCCTTTTTTTTCCCCTGTCTGTCCCATCTCTTCATTTGATTTCAAACGATCTCTCTCTCTCTCTCTCTCTCTCTCTCTCTCTCTCTCTCTCTCTCTCTCTCTCTCTCTTCTCCTCCTCCTCCTCCTCCTCCTCTTCTCCTCCCCATCCTCCCGCCCCCTCTCTCCTACCCATTTCCCTTCCCCTACCAGTCCAGATGGGCGGTAAAGTCGGTGACGAACGTGAACAAAAACAAGTGTGGCCCAAGTTGAACGGGGGTCTGGTTATCATCGTTTGCATCTCGCAAGGGCCCAAGACACGGTCACACCAACAGACGTGACCTCATTTTCGCTGATCGGGGTTGCACGTGCACCGCCCTACGCAGTCGCAGACTCCTTCGTCATGCCTCGCTGACGTCACGCTCACCCGCGGGACAGCCCTGACGTCCTGGCCGAACAATGATGCCACGGTACCCGTTATCATGTGTCATTTGCATGATGCCTGTTGCGAACGAATTGGGGGAGGGGGGAGGGGGGGGGAAGGGGGGGAGGGGATTGGCTTTTTCTTTTTTTCTTTTTCTGTTTTTTTTTTTTTCAATTTCTTCTTCTTTTTATTTTTCAATTTAATTGCTGTTTTTGTTTACCCAACTGTTCTGGTGCTGGTTTTCTTTTTTTTTTTCTGTTGTTTTTTCACGTTCTTCTTTTTTTTTCTTTTCTTTTTTTAATATAATTGCGTTTTTGTTTACCCACTGTTTGTGCTGTGCTTAGGGTCATGGACTAACTGCGAGAAAGCTGTAAGTTCAAAACTGTCAGAAACCTAAACATCGTTGTGGATTTGGGTTTG
>CM065717.1:50512899-50517899 GCA_033310375.1 Conus canariensis
ACATCTAAACGTGATAAAAGCGAATTCAGTCTGTCAAGTTCATAACTACTACATCTAAACATGATAAAAGCGAATTCAGTCTGTCAAGTTCATAACTACTACATCTAAACGTGATAAAAAGCGAATTCAGTCTGTCAAGTTCATAACTACTACATCTAAACGTGATAAAAAGCGAATTCAGTCTGTCAAGTTCATAACTACTACATCTAAACGTGATAAAAGTGAATTCAGTCTGTCAAGTTCATAACTACTACATCTAAACGTGATAAAAGTGAATTCAGTCTGTCAAGTTCATAACTACTACATCTAAACGTGATAAAAGTGAATTCAGTCTGTCAAGTTCATAACTCCTACATCTAAACGTGATAAAAGTGAATTCCGTCTGTCAAGTTCATAACTCCTACATCTAAACGTGATAAAAGTGAATTCCGTCTGTCAAGTTCATAACTACTACATCTAAACGTGATAAAAGTGAATTCCGTCTGTCAAGTTCATAACTACTACATCTAAACGTGATAAAAGTGAATTCCGTCTGTCAAGTTCATAACTACTACATCTAAACGTGATAAAAGTGAATTCCGTCTGTCAAGTTCATAACTACTACATCTAAACGTGATAAAAGTGAATTCCGTCTGTCAAGTTCATAACTACTACATCTAAACGTGATAAAAGTGAATTCCGTCTGTCAAGTTCATAAGTACTACATCTAAACGTGATAAAAGTGAATTCCGTCTGTCAAGTTCATGACTACTACATCTAAACGTGATAAAAGTGAATTCCGTCTGTCAAGTTCATGACTACTACATCTAAACGTGATAAAAGTGAATTCCGTCTGTCAAGTTCATGACTACTACATCTAAACGTGATAAAAGTGAATTCCGTCTGTCAAGTTCATGACTACTACATCTAAACGTGATAAAAGTGAATTCAGTCTGTCAAGTTCATGACTACTACATCTAAACGTGATAAAAGTGAATTCAGTCTGTCAAGTTCATAACTACTACATCTAAACGTGATAAAAGTGAATTCAGTCTGTCAAGTTCATAACTACTACATCTAAACGTGATAAAAGTGAATTCAGTCTGTCAAGTTCATAACTACTACATCTAAACGTGATAAAAGTGAATTCAGTCTGTCAAGTTCATAACTACTACATCTAAACGTGATAAAAGTGAATTCAGTCTGTCAAGTTCATAACTACTACATCTAAACGTGATAAAAGTGAATTCAGTCTGTCAAGTTCATAACTACTACATCTAAACGTGATAAAAGTGAATTCAGTCTGTCAAGTTCATAACTACTACATCTAAACGTGATAAAAGCGAATTCAGTCTGTCAAGTTCATAACTACTACATCTAAACGTGATAAAAGCGAATTCAGTCTGTCAAGTTCATAACTACTACATCTAAACGTGATAAAAGCGAATTCAGTCTGTCAAGTTCATAACTACTACATCTAAACGTGATAAAAGCGAATTCAGTCTGTCAAGTTCATAACTACTACATCTAAACGTGATAAAAGCGAATTCAGTCTGTCAAGTTCATAACTACTACATCTAAACGTGATAAAAGCGAATTCAGTCTGTCAAGTTCATAACTACTACATCTAAACGTGATAAAAGCGAATTCAGTCTGTCAAGTTCATAACTACTACATCTAAACGTGATAAAAGCGAATTCAGTCTGTCAAGTTCATAACTACTACATCTAAACGTGATAAAAGCGAATTCAGTCTGTCAAGTTCATAACTACTACATCTAAACGTGATAAAAGCGAATTCAGTCTGTCAAGTTCATAACTACTACATCTAAACGTGATAAAAGCGAATTCAGTCTGTCAAGTTCATAACTACTACATCTAAACGTGATAAAAGCGAATTCAGTCTGTCAAGTTCATAACTACTACATCTAAACGTGATAAAAGCGAATTCAGTCTGTCAAGTTCATAACTACTACATCTAAACGTGATAAAAGCGAATTCAGTCTGTCAAGTTCATAACTACTACATCTAAACGTGATAAAAGCGAATTCAGTCTGTCAAGTTCATAACTACTACATCTAAACGTGATAAAAGCGAATTCAGTCTGTCAAGTTCATAACTACTACATCTAAACGTGATAAAAGCGAATTCAGTCTGTCAAGTTCATAACTACTACATCTAAACGTGATAAAAGCGAATTCAGTCTGTCAAGTTCATAACTACTACATCTAAACGTGATAAAAGCGAATTCAGTCTGTCAAGTTCATAACTACTACATCTAAACGTGATAAAAGCGAATTCAGTCTGTCAAGTTCATAACTACTACATCTAAACGTGATAAAAGTGAATTCAGTCTGTCAAGTTCATAACTATACATCTAAACGTGATAAAAGCGAATTCAGTCTGTCAAGTTCATAACTACTACATCTAAACGTGATAAAAGCGAATTCAGTCTGTCAAGTTCATAACTACTACATCTAAACGTGATAAAAGCGAATTCAGTCTGTCAAGTTCATAACTACTACATCTAAACGTGATAAAAGCGAATTCAGTCTGTCAAGTTCATAACTACTACATCTAAACGTGATAAAAGCGAATTCAGTCTGTCAAGTTCATAACTACTACATCTAAACGTGATAAAAGCGAATTCAGTCTGTCAAGTTCATAACTACTACATCTAAACGTGATAAAAAGCGAATTCAGTCTGTCAAGTTCATAACTACTACATCTAAACGTGATAAAAGCGAATTCAGTCTGTCAAGTTCATAACTACTACATCTAAACGTGATAAAAGCGAATTCAGTCTGTCAAGTTCATAACTACTACATCTAAACGTGATAAAAGCGAATTCAGTCTCTCAAGTTCATAACTACTACATCTAAACGTGATAAAAGTGAATTCAGTCTCTCAAGTTCATAACTACTACATCTAAACGTGATAAAAGCGAATTCAGTCTCTCAAGTTCATAACTACTACATCTAAACGTGATAAAAGCGAATTCAGTCTCTCAAGTTCATAACTACTACATCTAAACGTGATAAAAGCGAATTCAGTCTCTCAAGTTCATAACTACTACATCTAAACGTGATAAAAGCGAATTCAGTCTCTCAAGTTCATAACTACTACATCTAAACGTGATAAAAGCGAATTCAGTCTGTCAAGTTCATAACTACTACATCTAAACGTGATAAAAGTGAATTCAGTCTGTCAAGTTCATAACTACTACATCTAAACGTGATAAAAGTGAATTCAGTCTGTCAAGTTCATAACTACTACATCTAAACGTGATAAAAGCGAATTCAGTCTGTCAAGTTCATAACTACTACATCTAAACGTGATAAAAGCGAATTCAGTCTGTCAAGTTCATAACTACTACATCTAAACGTGATAAAAGCGAATTCAGTCTGTCAAGTTCATAACTACTACATCTAAACGTGATAAAAGTGAATTCAGTCTGTCAAGTTCATAACTACTACATCTAAACGTGATAAAAGCGAATTCAGTCTGTCAAGTTCATACTACTACATCTAAACGTGATAAAAGGAATTCAGTCTGTCAAGTTCATAACTACTACATCTAAACGTGATAAAAGCGAATTCAGTCTGTCAAGTTCATAACTACTACATCTAACGTGATAAAAGCGAATTCAGTCTGTCAAGTTCATAACTACTACATCTAAACGTGATAAAAGTCGAATTCAGTCTGTCAAGTTCATAACTACTACATCTAACCGTGATAAAAGGAATTCAGTCTGTCAAGTTCATAACTACTACATCTAAACGTGATAAAAGCGAATTCAGTCTTCAAGTTCATAACTACTACATCTAACCGTGATAAAAGCGAATTCAGTCTGTCAAGTTCATAACTACTACATCTAAACGTGATAAAAGCGAATTCAGTCTGTCAAGTTCATAACTACTACATCTAAACGTGATAAAAGTGAATTCAGTCTGTCAAGTTCATAACTACTACATCTAACGTGATAAAAGCGAATTCAGTCTGTCAAGTTCATAACTACTACATCTAAACGTGATAAAAGCGAATTCATAGATATTTGGTGACTGTGATGTATGTTCTTCGTTCCAGAATAAGAATCTTGTATCTTTTGAAAGCGAAACATTTGATGCTATTTTTGTTTAATCAAATAAATCCCTAATTATTCGTGCACAAATCCCAGACTTATTGAGAACTTTGGTTTTCCAAGCACCCCTTGTAAGTTAGAAGATTTCGCAAGTGACAATGGTGAGATTCATGTTTGAATTCTCTGAGACCGAGAGTGGATAAGAACCATTGTTTTGCCTTAGGTCATTTGTCAGAGCACTGTTTTGCAGTTAAGACAAACAGTTCACAAACCTGATCTGCAACGGTAAATAACGTACATCCTCATAATCCTTAGCTCACAATCGTCGAGTAAAACGGGTACAGTATGTCTTGTAAAGATAAGATAAAGATAAGACAGTATGTTTTGTAAAGAGAGAGAGAGAGAGAGAGAGAGAGAGAGAGAGAGAGAGAGAGAGAGAGAGAGAGAGAGAGAGAGAAGAAGAAGAAGAAGAAGAAAAGGTTAGGAGAAATAAGAGACAGAGAAAAGAGAAAAAAAAAGGGGGGGGGGGAGTACTTTTGTTTTACATGCTTTTTGCTTTATTGTTTGTTCTACCTTGGTTCAGCTTTTTGCTGGCTAGTTAGTTTCATGAATGAGCTGTACTCAAGATTCTTTATTTCATGCTTGATAGCTAGTTTGCCTTGTTAAAGTCAGTCTGTGCCTGTAAGCCGCTTGATAAAGATTTGCAATAAATCGAAAGCTTGCGCAAAGATGAGCGTTGTGTTCTTGTTCATTCTCTACAATAAAGATAATATAAGATAGTGAGGGGAAAACTCGGCTTCTAGCTCTCTGTAACAATGAAAACTCAACACTGTGATCTGTTACGAATCAGCCTTTTTTAATTTTAAAAGAATCCTCACTCTTTTAAAATTCGAGTGTTTGCAGCAACAGCCTGCTTATGACGATGATTTTCTTTAAAATCT
>CM065717.1:50520399-50522899 GCA_033310375.1 Conus canariensis
GTTTCACTGATAAGTGTAAATTGCTCGCAGTTGGTGGGCAGTCGGATCACCGACTGTTTTGATCATCACCAAGATCCACCAGGCTTGCCTCGTTCTTTCAAGTACAGACTGCGTCTTGTGTATCGATCCACCTACCATTCTACAGGCCGACGCAGACTGGAACGCCCGTTCACAATCATGGATGGAAACATAGTCGTGTGACGTAGTTTCTCCGGCATTTCAGTATGCCTGTAACGGGTCGTGCACATTCATTCTGCCCACCTCATGCACCATCATCCCCACCCCCCACCTCATGCACCATCATCCCCACCCCCCACCTCATGCACCATCATCCCCACTCCCCACCCCCCACCTCATGCACCATCATCTCCACTCCCCACCTCATGCACCATCATCTCCACTCCCCACCTCATGCACCATCATCTCCACTCCCACCCATGCACCATCATCCCACCTCATGCACCATCATCCCACCCCCCACCTCATGCACCATCATCTCCACTCCCCCACCATGCACCATCATCCCCACCTCATGCACATCATCCCCACCTCATGCACCATCATCCCCACCTCATGCACCATCATCCCCACCTCATGCACCATCATCTCCATCCCCACCTCATGCACCATCATCCCCACCTCATGCACCATCATCCCCCCCCACTCATGCACATCATCTCTATCCCCCTCATGCACCATCATCCCACCTCAGCACCATCATCCCACCACCCCCACCTCATGCACATCATCTCCACTCCCACCCATGCACCATCATTCCACCCCCACTCATGCACATCATCTCTATCCCCACTCATGCACATCATCCCCACCTCATGCACCATCATCCCCACCCCACCCCCTCATGCACCATCATCCCCACCCCCACCTCATGCACCATCATCCCACCCCCACCTCATGCACCATCATCCCCACCTCATGCTCATCGTCCACCTCATACCCATCATCCCACCTCATGCACCATCATCCCCACTCATACACCAGCATCCCCACCTCATCACCATCATCCCACCTCATGCACATCATCCCACCCCATCACAGCCATCACCCCCCCCCCCCCATGTACTATCGCCCCACCCCACCTTACGTCAAGAGTGAAGTCAAGCAGGGGCTAGTAAGCGCTGGTGTGGTAAGTGTTAGGTTTGAATCATCGGGAGAAGGACGTAAGAGACAGAGCGTGTGCTGTACCTGCATATGCATGGTTATGTGTCGAAAGGCGTTGTTTGTGTGTTTGTTTGTGTGTGTGTATGTGTGTGTGTGTGTGTGTGTGTGTGTGTGTGTGTGTGTGTGTGTGTGTGTTGTGTGTGTGTGTGTGTGTGTGTGTGTGTGTGTGTGTGTGTGTGTGTGTGAATCAGACTCAGACTTTGTCGCGAAAACCCTCATGTATTACTCTGTGTGTGTGCGCGTGCGCGTGTATGCGTGCGTGTGCGTTTATCTGTGTGTGTGTTACTCTGACAATATGCATGCTTATGTGTGTGTGTGCGTGTGTGTGTGTGTGTGTGTGTGTGGTGTGTGTGTGTGCGTGTGTGTGTGTGTGTGTGTGTGTGTGTGTGTGTGTGTGTGCGTGTGCGCGCGCGCGCACTCGTGCATGCGTATGCGATCATATGTGCATATGTGATTGCGCGTGCGTGCGCGTATGTGTGTGACGTTGCATTAACGACCGCAGCCACTTAGCTTAGTAAAGCAGAGATGACAACCATCCCATGGGAATAGATGTGCGAGGTGTTCTTATCTCTTTACTTTTATCACTAAAGTAATGTGTTACGGTAGGCTGAGTAAATGCTTACAGATAAGATCGACGCCGGCGGGATTTAAAACCTACTCAGAGCTTTGTATAGCCAGCCTATGTGTGTAATGGACTTTCTTTTAATGTTCGTCAAATACTGGCATCGAAAGACAAATGAGATCGGTAAAGAAACGTCAAGCATAAATCATACTAAATGATTCAAAATCAAAAAGTACACACACACACACACACACACACACACACACACACACACACACACACACACACACACACATTCACTCATACACACCATTATCATCACCCTGCCCTCCCCCAACCCACCCAGTCCTAATTTAACCGTTGTTCTCTTATGTCATTCTTAGACAATTTCCTTTTCTAGAAGGATAAGAAAAAAGAAAATCCCGAAACCTCAGAAGAGAACTCCCATATGTTTTCCCACATCCATCAAGTACAAGCAGGCCTACTATCACTTTCAAAAGCCTTTTTTTTTCTCCCCCTAGTGGCAAACAACAAAGCACTACTACTATCTTGTTGGTCGCCGACTCCAGCACTAAAAATTCAAACGTTGTGAAGGGTCTAGCAGCTCAGATAAGGCCCGAGGGGAGGTGGGGGTGGGGGGTGGGGGTGGGGAGGGGCTAGCAAGGATATCTCTCCGATATAAATCAACATCAAACCGTCCAGTGTTGGGACAGCCTCCGATGTACTTCAGACAGGGATGATTTGTAATCTTGCCAC
>CM065717.1:50537899-50542899 GCA_033310375.1 Conus canariensis
AGTATCACTGTTAACGTAATTAACATTGTTATTGCTTTCCGTTTGATTTCAGTGTTTAATATTACTGTTCTTTATCCTGTAAGGTTGTCACAGGATCAACCGATCTGTAAGCAATTAAAGTTCGATGCTCTCTCTCTCTCTCTCTCCTCTCTCTCTCTCTCTCTCTCTCTCTCTCTCTCTCTCTCTCTCTCTCTCTCTCTCTCTCTCTCTCTCTCTCTCTCAATACAGCTGTCAAGTCAATCAGTTTTCTTTCATAATCTTAATCACGACTGTCTGACCAACCGGTAACATGGATTATGAGCTCTTGCCGCGGCAGATTATAAAACACACACACACACACACACACACACACACACACACACACACACACACACACACACACACACACACACACACAAACACACACACACGCGCGCGCGCACACACACACCACACACACACACACACACCACCTTACTACTTATATATTCAAGATTAGCTTACATAAAAGCTTATTAACCAGCATTACGAGACGTATTGTGATCCGTACTGCCGTCACTTGAGGAGCCGTACAGAGCAACAAGATTTGGCTAAAAAGCTTTGCTACCTTGTGCGAATACAGGTAGACCCTAAACAAACTAGCGTCAAGGCAAGCCGAAAGTACTGAATCCAGATCTGTTTAAGTACTGTGTGAGAGTGTGCATGCGTGCGTGTGGTGTGTGTGTGTGTGTGTGTGTGTGTGTGTGTGTGTGTGTGTGTGTGTGTGGTGTGTGTGTGTGTGTGTGTGTGTGTGTGTGTGTGTGTGTGTGTGTGTGTGGTGTGTGTGGTGTGTGTGCGCGCGTGCGTGCGTGCGTGTGTGCGGGCGGGCGGGTGCGCATGCGTGCGTGCCTCTGTGTGTGTGTGTGTGTGTGTGTGTGTGTGTGTGTGTGTGTGTGTGTGTGTGTGTGAGGAGCAACCACCCCATGTGCAATGTTAGATCTAGACAGTGCACGATACCACTATATCCTAGCTCTTGTGACTTCTGCCTCTGTTTGTTTTACTTCAACTCTTAGGAATTCCAAATCTTGTTACTTTGTCTCTTTGGAAATTCCAAATCTTTTCCTTCTCTTTGTTCAGTCGACTTCTTCTCTTGGAATTCAGATCTTGTTTTACTTCTATTTCTCTTTAGGAAATTCCAGATCTTGTTTTACTTCTTTCTCTTTTGGAAATTCCAATCTTGTTTTACTTCTTTTCTCTTTTGGAAATTCCAGATCTTGTTTTACTTCTTTTCTCTTTTGGAAATTCCAGATCTTGTTTTACTTCTTTTCTCTTTTGGAAATTCCAGATCTTGTTTTACTTCTTTTCTCTTTTGGAAATTCCAGATCTTGTTTTACTTCTTTTCTCTTTTGGAAATTCCAGATCTTGTTTTACTTCTTTTCTCTTTTGGAAATTCCAGATCTTGTTTTACTTCTTTTCTCTTTTGGAAATTCCAGATCTTGTTTTACTTCTTTTCTCTTTTGGAAATTCCAGATCTTGTTTTACTTCTTTTCTCTTTGGAAATTCCAGATTTGTTTTACTTCTTTTCTCTTTTGGAAATTCCAAATGTTGCTTTCCTTCTTTTCTCTTTTGGAAATTCCAGATTTTGTTTTCCTTCTTTTTTCTTTTTGGGAATTCGAAATCAGTTACATTCCGTCAGCGTTGTGACGATTGTTCTCAATATGACAGTGCGCCTTGTTAGGCTGTGTCAGACCAATAATTATTGACCTAGACTAGAACACCAAGGCTACATCAAAATGTTGTTATGTTCTGCGGGGACTGTCTTCAGTCGTGACAAGCTCCTAGTATAACGTTATCAGTCTCCCAAATCCCTCGAAGTCGGAGTGTGGCTGCCCACGTGGCGGGGTAATCAAAAACGGTCACACACGTCATGTTCTCATCCCCAGCTGATGCATTTGTACCATAGTGTTCAAGTACTTCAGCTGTTTGGATGATCCCTGGAGTCTTTTAGCCAGGGTACGACAACAACAACTACTAAGCTTACTACTACTACAACGACATGGCAGTGAAATCTTCGGATCGTAGCAATGAGATCAAAACCAATGCTTTTGGCGATCGGGGTTTACCTCGCCAGTTCTGCTTTTTTTTTTTTTTTTCTTTTTTTTTTCTTTTGTCCGTCAATGGCCACTGTCAACAGTTGTATTACTGTACTACAAGTGGTGCGGATGTTAGGAAAAGGTCTATTAAAAGAGTTAAAAGCTCGGCCAAAAAAAAAAAGGGTAACTCTTAGTACTGGTGCGCATGTTAGGAAAAGGATCTACTAGAAGATTTAAAAGCTGGGTAAAAAAAAAAAAAAAAAGGATAACTCGAGTACTCAATACTCAGGTCACGAGTGCATTCTTCTTCTTCTTCTTCTTCTTCTCTTCTTCAGCGTTCCAGTATCTGGTAGCGTGTGAACTCGTTTTACCCTGTTGGGATACTCACACTATACTCGAGAGTATAGTCAGTTCACTCCGACTTCGTTGAGTGCAGAAATTTGTGGGAAGAGGTTGTGGAAAAAATGTGGATAAAAGATATGGTAGACAGAAAGGACAGCAGACGACAGTACAGCAAAGGAGGAGACAGAGTTACTGAAGCGAAAAGGAAAAGGGGACGTTACTAGCACAGAATGTCCTGAAGGAGGGGGAACTATTTGTACAAAAGACCCCCCCCCCTCCCCCCCCCCCCCCCCCCCCCCCCCCCGCCCCCCGGTATCCCACGGGGGACCATGAGAGCACTGAATGAACTTAGTGCTTTGTAGTAGCGAGTTCCACCCCCTGATTGTCCATGGAGGAAGAGGTATTCTTTCCTAAGCCTGTTGTGCATGGTGGAATCTGGTAATTTAGTTCTTGGGTGTTACAAGACCACCTTTCTGGCTACCTTCTTTGGGGATTGCTGTTAGATTGTTAAATAGATCTTGTTCGTCATAATGATAAGGGAACCTTTTCTACGCTCTGCGGGAGATTTCCATCGGAGAATAGTTATCTTATCAGTCACACTGGGTGTGTTCTTGGTATACGGGCAGCACAATTTTCCCAGCTATGTTTATATCTACTTGTGTGTATAGATATCAGACTGGAAAAGGGTCTTACCAGGATTTTGTACGCATTTTCTTTTACTGATGTTGTGCCAAACGATCAGATTTCCCCTTAAAACCTCTAGAGGGGTTTGCTTTCGTACAGGTTTCTGATAATATATCAATTCTGTCGCAGGTAAAAAATAATGTAAATTGGAAGGGATGTTACATTTTTGTAGAATATGACATGAAGTATGTAGTTGTACTTTGTGGAGTCTATTTTGCAAAATATAGATAAGACATTACTGTTTCCAAGTTGCCAACTCGACAAGATCTTCCTTGACAGATGTATGTTCAGCAGTGTATATATATAATATTGTCTGCAAAAAGATGCACAATTGACTCTAGATCTTCTAGCCTGTCATTAGTGTGATGCAGGAAAAGGCTAGGTCCCTGCACTGAGCCCTGGGGGACACCAGGTTCCACACTCACACCGTTGGACTTTTTCCCGCTGATGACTGCTGCTTGTGAGCGGCCTGAAAAGAAAGCTACTGATCCACTTGACGTTTCCGTGGATTCCATAACGAGGTAGTTTGTGTATGAGGAGGCTATAGCTGGCTCAGTCAAAAGCTTTAGAGAAGTCCATAAATAGAGTGTCAGTTTGTTTCCTGTTGCTCACATTGATGGTGATATAATCAATAAATTCTGTGAACTGGGTTTCGTAAAAATTTTCACGGCGGAAACCGTGCTGAAGTGGCTAAGCTACATGATGTCATAATTGTCAGCATGACTCATGAGGTAGCTGGGTGACATTTTTTTTTTTTTTTTTTTTTTTTTTTTTTTTAGCATTTTGCAACAGATGCATGTTAAAGAAATGAGATCCCCCAACAGCGGGTAGTCCGAAATGCATTGTACGTGATGTCAGTTAATCGTTCCCTGCAAGTTATTGCTCTGGTGATGCCAGTTAATGTGACATTAAAGATACCCTCTATTCTGATCGGGCTTTCGGGACGGTTAGGATTTTACAGAAAAGACGAAGCGGCAGTGAGAGAGCGAAATTTTCATCATGTAGAACTCACACCACTTTGAGGCTGTTTCCCTATATAACGTGTGTGGGGAGCGGGCGGAGGGGGGGGGTGGTAAGAGTAAAAAATAAACAAACAAGAATATAAAAGCAAAAATTCAACAACAACAAAGATGCAACGAGAACGAGAAAGGTTCAATCAAACAGTTAGGTACTTACTGACTTCGAGTCCTCAAAGACAAAATTGATTCTCTTTGCTGTGAAGATTTAGAAGGTTATGAAAGAAAAGAAGCTAAATGACTGGCTGGATCCCGAGGTCCCCCCACCCCACCCGCCCTCGCCCCGAACGTTTCTCTCTTTTATCCTGGGACCTATTACTAATCTGAGTATTAAGCGACGCGATCGTACGGGGGATGTTGTATCCACTCTTGCGAAGTGAGTGCCCACTTGGTGCAGAGTAACAACAGCATTTCGTCACCGTCTTCTGATGGTTGAATAATGCCAGTAACCTGCACTGCTGCCGACATATTAGTCACTTAATCCTGTCAATCCGGTCATTGTTCCATGGCAGTTAACCCCTGATCCGTTTGAACACGACAAGTAAGCCAGACCATGATATACCCCGTCTAGAATTTACCCGGACATAAAATGACTTAGGCCCGTTTTATAGCCAAGCTGGCCATTTTAGACCCCCCCCCCCCCTCCCCCCTTCCTCCTCCCCTTCATTTTGTCTGAGTAATCTTAAATTCCGATTAGAAACCAGAAACTGCATGTTACAGGGTCCAGAAACACTCGCGCGCGCGGACGCACTGCGCACTTGTACGAGTTCAACAGTAAAGTAAGCGACATGACAGTAACACACGTGCGCACGCAGAGGCACTCGCCGGTTCACCATGAACTGGGAATGACGGTGAAACGGTCTGAGCAGTTCTACAGGCAGATTGCTGGGTTCTGACGAGGCATTCA
>CM065717.1:50547899-50750399 GCA_033310375.1 Conus canariensis
TTGTCCCATCATGTGTGTGTTCGTTCCCCAGTCATGTGTGTGTCTCTGTTCCCCAGTCATGTGTGTGTCTGTTCCCGTCATTGTGTGTTCTCCCAGTCATGTGTGTGTCTCTGTTCCTCAGTCATGTGTGTGTGTCTCTGTTCCCCAGTATGGTGTGTGTCTCTGTTCCCAGTCATGTGTGTGTCTCTGTTCCCAGTCATGTGTGTGTGTCTCTGTTCCCCAGTCATGTGTGTGTGTTCTGTTCCCCAGTCATGTATATGTCTCTGTTCCCCAGTGATGTTTGTGTTTGCATCCTGTTCCCCCAGTCTGTTAACAGTCATTCACGTCCCTGTCGTACAGTCGGTGTGCGTCCCCGTTTCCCAGTCATTTTACAGTTAGAGTCCCTGTTCCCTAATCCCTTTACAGCTAAGTTGTGTGTGTGTTGTGTGTGGTTGTGTGTGGTGTGTGTGTTGTGTGTGGTGTGTGTCCCGGTTCCTCTGTCATCTATCGTATATGTGGTATAACCTGCTCCCAAGTCACATTACCGTCATGCGTGTTCCCCTGTTCCCCATTGTTTTACTTTATGTATATGCATGTCTCTGTTCCCAAGTCATTTTGCTGTCATGTCTGTGCGCCTTTCCCCCTGTCATCTTACCGTTTGTGTGTGTCTCTGTTTCCCAGTCATCTAATCATCGCGTACGTGTCCCTATTTTCCCCAACCATCTTATCGTCAGTGCATATCCCTGTTTTCCCGTCACTTGCCGTCATGTGTATATCCCTGTTTTTCCCAGCCAATTTTGGTCCCTTGTTTCCCATCATCTCTGATGTTTGTCCCTTTTTTCCCGTCATCTAACTGCGTCATGTGATATCCCTGTTTTCCCGTCATCTTACGCATGTGTTTCCCTTTTTCCAGTCATCTACGTCATGTGTATATCCCCGTTTTCCCAACTCATCTTACCGTCATGTGTATATCCCGTTTTCCAGTCATCTTACCGTCATGTGTATATCCCCGTTTTCCAGTCATCTTACCGTCATTGTATATCCCCGTTTTCCAGTCAACTTGCCGTCATGTGTATATCCCCGTTTTCCAGTCAACTTGCCGTCATAGTGTATATCCCTGTTTTCCCGTCAACTTGCCGTCATGTGTATATCCCTGTTTTCCCGTCAACTTGCCGTCATGTGTATATCCCTGTTTTCCCGTCAACTTGCCGTCATATGTATATCCCTGTTTTCCCGTCAACTTGCCGTCATATGTATATCCCTGTTTTCCCGTCAACTTGCCGTTATGTGTATATCCCTGTTTTCCCGTCAACTTGCCGTCATATGTATATCCCTGTTTTCCCGTCAACTTGCCGTCATGTGTATATCCCCGTTTTCCCGTCAACTTGCCGTCATGTGTATATCCCCGTTTTCCCGTCATCTTGCCGTCATGTGTATATCCCCGTTTTCCCGTCATCTTACCGTCATGTGTATATCCCTGTTTTCCCGTCAACTTAGCCGTCATGTGTATATCCCGTTTTCCCCGTCAACTTGCCGTCATGTGTATATCCCCGTTTTCCCGTCATCTTACCGTCATGTGTATATCCCCGTTTTCCCTCCGCGTCAATCTTTCCCGTCAACTGCTATGTTATATCCCCGTTTTCCCGTCAACTTGCCGTATTGTATATCCCCGTTTTCCCGTCAACTTGCCGTTATCTGTATATCCCCGTTTTCCCCGTCAACTTGCCGTTATCTGTATATCCCCGTTTTCCCGTCAACTTGCCGTTATCTGTATATCCCCGTTTTCCCGTCAACTTGCCGTACTGTAATCCTTTCCTCAACTGCGTATGTATATCCCTGTTTTCCCGTCAACTTGCCGTATATGTATATCCCTGTTTTCCCGTCAACTTGCCGTTATACTGTATATCCCTGTTTTCCCGTCAACTTGCCGTCATGTATATTTATCTCCTGTTTTCCCGTCAACTTCCGTCTATGTTATCCCTGTTTTCCCGTCAACCCGTATGTGTATATCCCTGTTTTCCCGTCAACTTGCCGTCATGTGTATATCCCTGTTTTCCAGTCACTTACCGTCATGTGTATATCCCTGTTTTCCGTCATCTTACCGTCATGTGTATATCCCTGTTTTCCTAGTCAAATTACCGTCATGTGTATATCCCTGTTTTCCAGTCATCTTACCGTCATGTGTATATCCCTGTTTTCCAGTCACTTACCGTCATGTGTATATCCCTGTTTTCCAGTCATCTTACCGTCATGTGTATATCCCTGTTTTCCTGTCATCTTACCGTCATGTGTATATCCCTTTTCTAGTTATCCTACGTCATGTGTATATCCCTGTTTTCCGTCACAGTAACTTACCGTCATTGTATATCCCTGTTTTCCAGTCATCTTACCGCATGTGTATATCCCCGTTTTCCAGTCATCTTACCGTCATGTGTATATCCCTTTTTCTAGTCATCTTACCGTCATGTGTATATCCCTGTTTCCAGTCATCTTACCGTCATGTGTATATCCCTGTTTTCCTAGTCATCTTACCGTCATGTGTATATCCCCGTTTTCCAGTTATCCTACCGTCATGTGTATATCCCTGTTTTCAGTCATCTTACCGTCATGTGTATATCCCTGTTTTCCAGTTCATCCTACCGTCATGTGTATATCCCTGTTTTCCAGTCATCTACCGTCATGTGTATATCCCTGTTTTCTAGTCATCTTACCGTCATGTGTATATCCCTGTTTTCCAGTCATCTTACCGTCATGTGTATATCCCTGTTTTCCAGTCATCTTACCGTCATGTGTATATCCCCGTTTTTCCAGTCATCTTACCGTCATGTGTATATCCCCTGTTTTCCAGTCATCTTACCGTCATGTGTATATCCCCGTTTCCAGTCATCTTACCGTCATGTGTATATCCCGTTTTCCAGTCATCTTACCGTCATGTGTATATCCCCGTTTCCAGTCATCTTACCGTCATGTGTATATCCCCGTTTTCCAGTCATCTTACCGTCATGTGTATATCCCCGTTTTCCAGTCATCTTACCGTCATGTGTATATCCCCGTTTTCCAGTCATCTTACCGTCATGTGTATATCCCCGTCTTCCAGTCATCTTACCGTCAGATTATAGACGGTACAATGATTGAGCTCATAGAAGGACGTGAGGCCTAAATGCCAAAAATGAAAGGGTAGCCTAGTTGAAAAAAAACAACAAAAACAACCAAAAAAAAAAAAGCCAAAAAAAAAAACCGCGTGGCCTGTCCTACTATGACTACTGGGTGACCCTCAAAGCCCTGTGAAAGATTGCGGTTCTCACGTAATGAACGCATATGTATATATTTGCTAACAATGCCGTTGCGCTCAGGGCTGCGTGACTCGCAGCTATTTCTCAAAAGGAAGTATACATGTGGTCGTGGGTCATTCTAGCGTGTTCGCCGATACGTGAATGCAGCGGAGGCCGGTGCACATGAATCACTTACATGCATGTGTATGGATGCGTGCGTGGGCACACATGCTAATTCGCGTGCACAAACATACGCTCAGATTTAAATGTGTGTGTGTGTGTGTGTGTGTGTGTGTGTGTGTGTGTGCGTGCGTGCGTGCGTGCGTGCGTGCGTGCGTGTGTGTGTGTGTGTGTGTGTGTGCGTGTGTGTGTGTGTGTTCAGTTCTATTTATAGCCAAGCCGACCGCAAATGGCCAGGTCAGGCCAATCATTTCGTCACGGTCACTCTTGTGTGGGAGTGAGTGAGTGTGCGTGTGTGAGTGTGTGTGTGTGTGTGTGTGTGTGTGTGTGTGTGTGTGTGTGTGTGTGTGTGTGTGTGTGTGTGTGTGTGTGTGTGTGTGTGTGTGTGTGTGTGTGAGTGAGTGTGTCTGTGTGTGTGTGTGTGTGTGAGAGAGAGAGAGAGAGAGAGAGAGAGAGAGAGAGAGAGAGAGAGAGAGAGAGGACGGTTTACCTGTCATACGTATGTCTAAAAGAAAACACATTTGGTTATGAAAACACATACATATACCGTGCAGGTCACATATTTGAAGAGCCAACGAAGTTTTGTGTAAGTCTGATAATCTCTGAAAGCAGACCTATTTACATAAAACGCCTGTGTGCACTTCAGCTGTGTGTGTGTGTGTGTGTGTGTGTGTGTGTGTGTGTGTGTGTGTGTGTGTGTGTGTGTGTGTGTGTACCCTAGCTCCACTTCGCGCGAACTGAACAAAACGGTGGATAACTGTTTTACTTTGACCCGACTTTCAACCTTGCATTAGCAATTCAGAGAAAGTTATGAAATGTTGTGTCGCTCACTCAGACAGCAGTGCAGATAAGCCAGTTCAAGGTCACGTGTTCATTGTCACACCTCCGTAACGGTCACGAGATGGCATTATGATGCAAAATTATACAAATGTGTACACTCACCTTTCCGTATCAGTGGAAGAGGTTTGTTCGATTGTTCTTGTTCCCATGTTCACTCTCTGTTTGTGTACTTATATCAGTTGCATGACGGATTGGTAATGGTAATGGTAATGTTGCTTATAGCCCATCCGACCGCAAAGGGCCATATCAGGGCTGTCACCGCGTTGAAGTTAACTTAGGATCTGTTGTGGTTTGTAGGTTTTAAGTGCAGTGCTATTTTAGTTTTTGCTGTTGTCGTTTTCTCTCATCTCTGAGGGGGCAAGATGTAGAGAAAACCCAGGCCTATTTGCTGTTAATTTTTATTCCTCGTGGGGACAGAACAAAAAGATCTTAACATTGGAAACTTGACCCAAACTCGCTGTAATCGGTAAAGGCGAAAGAAACGTCCTCAGTTTTCCATTAGGCCCTGCGTGTAGAACTAACATGTGTACAATGTGCACTTTTCTCTAATAATAAGAGTGAGCGAGAGAGAGAGAGAGAGAGAGAGAGAGAGAGGTGTGTGTGTGTGTGTGTGTGTGTGTGTGTGTGTGTAAGAATCCCCCTCCTTCACCCCGCAGAAGAAAGTAACGAGGAGCCTAGAAATCAGACAACTGGCCCGCGTGAAGCTACGAATAAAAGTGAAACAGTCAAAATCCGAAGAAAACAACAACAACAACAACAAAAACAACTACAAAAACAAAAAATGTAAAGCGGAACATTGCTTCAGCATACATCCTTTATTCACATTTTCTGACTAGGATCCCAATCGATTTTTTTTGTTTGTTTGTTAAATTTATTTATTTTCTTTCTTTCTTCTTCTTCTTCTATTTTTTTCCCCCCTTTTTTTTATTTTTTGATTAGTCATGACTCAAGTTTCCATCCTCTAAACAACCATTCCACGCTGCCGTGCGTCCCCACTCATACATGCAGGCATGCATAATGTGCGCATGTACACACGGTACGCAAGTGGGCGTACACCGTTGTCGTGACCCAAGCCGTTTCTGAGCTGGTACTGGTACATGATTACAGCCTGATTGACGTCAAGTTTTAATGTTTCTTGCAGCTCCATGAATTGAATGAGCTAGTGAAGCTGTTCCGCGGGAGCTTGTATATACCCTCCATTTCCAAGCCATCCCTCTGTGTGTGTGTGTGTGTGTGTGTGTGTGTGTGTGTGTGTGTGTGTGTGTGTGTGTGTGTGTAAGTTTGTGTCTTGTTGATGTATATTTATTTTATGATTCCAATATATTCACTTCGTGTTACTGCTAGAAATGTGCCTTACATACTTTATCTTTTTGTTTGTTTGTTGTTGTTGTTTGTTTGTTTGTTTTGTTTTGTTTTGTTTTTAATTCAAGAATTTATCTATTTTCGTTGATCACATGATATGTTGGCTTATGTTTTGCCACGCCTTTTTTTTGAAGTTTTATCAAATACACACACACACATATATATATATATATATATGCATATATATACATGTGTGTGTGTGTGTGTGTGTGTGTGTGTGTGTGTGTGTGTGTGTGTGTGTGTGTGTGGATAAATAGATTGACTGATTTCCAGCCTCATCACCCCGCCTCCACCCCCCGGTCACTATTTTGGATTTACTGTTCTAGCTTCCTTATTGGGTCGTGATTATAGTTGATACGTCAGCGTACTTTAAGTTGTCGGTGGTTTTCTTTTTCTATTCTATTTCCCCTCCCCCCCCCCCCCCCCCCCCTCCCCCCCCCCCTCCCCCCCTCCCCCCGTCTGTTTCAACTAAGAGGCCCGAAGAACAAGCGACACAAGTCACACAGTGACGATACCTAACGGTGAGAGCCAGGCAACAGTATACGTGGTATTAGCCTTAATGTGTGTTGGTGGGATCATTGGCCGTGGGAAACGGGACAGGGTCCCCCGCCGCTCTTGCCTGGCCTTTCCCGCCTAGAGATATTCAACGTTTGCACCTGCTACATGAAGCGGGCTCACCGGGTGTGACGGTGGCCACACACTGTATGCTTCGATACATAGACAACCTCTCTACGATATAGGAAGTGATTAAAGGTCAAACGTCGAAGTTACGAGAGAGAGAGAAAAAAAAGCTGTAAAAGCAATGTCGCATTCCCCCCCCCCCCCCCCCCCCAACCCCATCCTCAATTTTCTTCAGTCTTGACCGCCCTGTTCATTTATCACGATCCTTTACACACACACACACACACACACATATACACGCACACACACACGCACGCATGCACACACACACATGCACGCACGCACACACTCGCACGCACGCACGCATACATACACACATGCACGCACACACACACACAACACGCACACACACGCACGCATGCACACACACGCACGCATGCACAACACACACACACACACACACACACACACACACTATAGACCCATGAGGGTTACCATGACGATTAATATCCGAGTCTGAGAAAAACTGTGACATTGAAGACATGTCACGGACTGTGTGGCAGACAGGAGAGGTCACCGCCACAGCGGGGCGCGCACTGACGCAGGTATCGGATGTCATGCCAATGACCTCGACAACCTTGAAGCGGACCCCAGATCCACCAGTTCAAGGGCGGAGCAAATGAATCATCTGGCTTTCATCAACTGGAGCTATTGTGCAGTGTTCGAGCCACATTCACATTCTGCTGTCCTTTTGTACCATATGACCACAGTAGCAGCCTATCGGGTATTGATCTGGCATCGACTCGATGAGAATTTTCCATGATGACGCAAAAAGAAAAAAAACCCTGACGAACCATTTTAAGAAAATACTTCATGAATGGGTGAGGAGCAACTTGCATGCACGGCGGGAGCCCGAGTGATGCCATTCATATCTCACCACCCTTTCGGGCTGTGTTCAGTGTAATTATCTGTACTGTCGGCGAGAGCGAGGACGGAAAGTCAACGATAGATAATGAAAGCCAGATGATTCATTAGCTCCCTATCCGCCCTTGGACTGATGGATCTGGGGGACAGCCTGAAGGTTAGCGTGACACCCGATACCTGCTTCAGTCAGCGTCCCGCTGTGGCGGTGACCTCCCATGTCTGTCACACACTCACAGTCCGTGACATGCCTACAACGTCACAGTTTAATCCTCTCTCTCTCTCTCTGTCTATTACAGATACCGAGGGGAAGAGAGCTGGTTATTTTTTAGCTTTGCTAGTGCAAGTGGACTTGAAGTATTTCTGTACATTTCTCTTTGTGAACTGTTTGGAAGTGAGGGTTTAATTCTTTGTAACAAATTCTTTGTGAAGTGAAGAGTGTGTGTGCGCGTGTGGTGTGTGTGTGTGTGTGTGTGTTGGAATGGTTGGGTTTTTAGACAAGCTATCGTATGAAACGAAGAACGAGCAATCACTTACCTTCTCATATTCAGCGCAAGAATATGAGATGAAAAGTGATTGTTTGTTCTTTGTTTTCATTGTCCTGAATGTTGTTTATCATACCTGAAGAAGACCTAAACGGTTGAAACGCGTCGAGTTTTGTCGTGTCACTTGTTTGTCCCTGTTGTTTAGCTGACTCAGTAACATTTCTTGTTAACAATTTGTTTCAGTTTCCACCTGCAGTCACCTCACTTTGAAACTAACAGTCTCCTAATAACTAGATGTGGCCGACCTATCAATGAAAACCAGATCTGAAGTAATCTGCACGTTTATAATTTTAGTTTTAAAAGTAAAATGATTTGTGCTTTTGAATAATTCAACAGTTCTCTGCACGATGCCAGATTTTTTTCAACCTTTTATCTGCTTTGGGCCTTTATACTTAAACAAGGAAACACAGCCTTATAAATGCTCGCCTCATTTTCGAAGTATCAAAAAGGGAGAAGGTACTACTCCCCTGCTGTCTGATCTTCATTGGTTTCATGTTTTCTAGTGCATTGTACACAAAATCAGCATGTAGTGCTGCAACATTGCGACTGGCATAAGCATCACCTCATTCATGTAAACTTGTTCATCTGTATATCTAGTCAAGTTCTGTCCATTCTTCAGGTGATAAACACATCTTTCACATTTTTAATACAAAACTTTTTATCAAAAAAAAAAAAAAAAAAGTTCTTTAGGTCCAAATGCTTTCTTTCGTCTTCGACCTGCTTTGTAGAATGGGCTTTATTTTTCCATCCGTCATGTTCTGTCTCTCACTACCTTCAAATCCAGGCTGCATCTTTCCTTATTGTGTCATACCATTTGTACTGTTCCAGCCATATTGTTAAAGGGTACGTGGAGTACTAATGAACTGAGAGAGAGAGAGAGAGAGAGAGAGAGAGAGAGAGAGAGAGAGAGCATGCTAATGTGCGTGTGCATGTGACAAATGTGAGAGTTTGGTGCACTCATGTGAGTTGAGTGGGTATAGGGAATGTGGATGAATAATATGTGTACTCATATACGTTTGGTGGCAGTGAATGTAATCATGCGTTTGCATAGTGAAAATTTATTACATATGCTGCTCTTACAGCTCAGCACATTACTGGATCTACTTATGGAATTTAAACCGCAGTAGTCTTCAAGTACAAACAACCATGGAAAATAAGAGCGGCTTCTGAAGCACTCTACTTTTCTGGCAAGCAATACTCCAGGTTGTAACATCCAGTGTCTTGCTATCCTGTCTTCATGGTTGTATGCCTAACTGGCTGTGATTTGGTGTTTACAGCAGATTTGTGATATTTCGTCCCTCAGACCGCCCTTGTTTAATTTGAAAACAACGTTTTCCAGAGACTAGCATGGATTCAAATGTGTAAAACGTATAACCTCTTTTGGGGCATATAAGACACTAAATTATGCTGATTATTTTCCATCCAGCCATGGAAACTACATCAAAATTGTAAGCAAATTAAAATCTTCTGACCAAGAACTTCGGTGTGTGTGCATGCATGAGTGTGTGTGCGTGTACACATGTATGTCTGTGATGCATTTCCTATTCTAGAAACCTTGCAGGTTCCAAATGCTTCAATGAGTAACTTCTCCTCTGCCTTTACCTCCCTTTGCAAAGATCACAGAGGCCTTGCAGAGGATACATTTCTCTCATTGTTCTGTGTACAGCAGTGAGAATGCAAATGCTCTTGCAAGGGAAGGAGGGATCAACAAAAACAAAGGACAGGACTACAATCTTTAAAGAAGTGTCACTTGTCATCAGAGCTAGGCAGCATAGCAAGTGGTCGTGGAAACACCCATTCTGCACAAAGGACCACTCCTATTAGCCGCTAAGAAGGCCAGAGCCGGTTTCAAGGCTGGGGATGAGTCACAACTGCCTGAATCACCACTTTTATAACCATGTTCCGGATTGGTCTGTCCGATCAGTGTCCTTGTCAAAATGACAGCATGACAACTGTACAACTGCTGCAGGCATGTGCATTGTATGATGACCTTAGGGGGACAATACCGGCCAGGTGAGGGGCGAGGGTGGAAGGATATCAAACATGGCTGGAAAGCTAATCAGCAGCCGGGCTGACCTCCGCAATGATGCCAGCTTTTATGCAGCAAAACAACATTGCCTTTAACTCCCCACTCCATTTTCCCCACTATCTTGGGATCATAACCCTGGGTCTGCCAAATCACGCTTCATGTGTGCAGATATTTAAACTCAATGTTACTGTCCAAACGCACAGTCTGTCAGGTTGGCCATTGAATCACTGCAGCTGCAGAATCTTCTAAGCAAAAGACCTACAAAACTGCATCCTGCGTGAAGAGGTTGCTACGTGACTCCAGCACGTTCAATTTAAGCACATACCGCAGAGTGGATCCATATGGGTTCACCTGTTTTTATACTGCAATCATATCAGTCCTATGTTAAAACCGTTGTCATTCAATGATCCCCGACACTCTTAAAGTAATCTTATTCATAATATTGAAATTGTGGGTTGAAACGTAAAGTGTGCACACCTGCTGTTTACATGCATCTGTGTGTGTGTGTGTGTGTGTGTGTGTGTGTGTGTGTGTGTGTGTGTGTGTGTGTACATGAGTGTATGTATGCACATGTGTTGCAAGAATGAAAGAATGACAACAAAAGCAAGCTAACACATTACACAGTTTTCTGTTTTTATTGTTGCAACCATCCACTGTATACAAGTAACACAAAAGATGTTGTTTCTACCAGTTGAAAAGCAAGCTTCAACAATGGGGTGTTCTGAAAAGGATCATCTAGTCTACAAGTCAGAAGCTTAATCAACTGCAAAAAAAAACAACAAAAAAAAGACAAATCAATAATAAATCAAGTGTAAAAAGGGATGGGAGATCAAAGCACTGCAAAAAATGGACACAGAGAAAGAGAGGGGGGGGGGGGGGGAGGGATATTATAAATCGACATACTTGATTCTCACTCTTACAGAGTGAGACCTGTGGGAGTGCTTTGCAATCAACACAGGAAACACATGCACATACGCTCTCACACATGAAATATGTATTTAGAAGTCAGTCAGTTTTCTGAGTATTCTTTCAGTCGATAGTTTGTGACACTGGATCTTGACAATCTCTGTATATCACACATTCTTACAGAAAGTGTAATATGTATATTTACTGTATATCTTACAATATCGAATATACAATGATCTGTTCATTAATACATCACCTTGCAGGCACTCCAGCCCTGATGTGGCCCTTTGCGGTCGGCTGGGCTATAAGCAACATTATCTTGCAGGCACTCACAATTTCATATCAAGTGCACCCCAATAATGTTTGTGTCTTTTTGTTCATTTTCAGTCTCTGGATTTTGACTAGGAAGCTCCTGGAAATGTGAAAATAAAATGTAAAATAAAATCTGTGATTATGATACATAAATTTTGTATCTTAAACCTCCATCACAGTGGCACCTCAAAATACCTCCATTGTGAAGAGGTGAAGTGACCAACAATCGTAAAAAAAAAAAATAAATGAATAAAATAAAAATATACACAATCCAACATGATACAATACTGGTGAAAAGTTACTATGGCAATGTTACCAACAAACACCATCATCGTTCTCCTTCCGCTCAGATTATATTGAAAAGCTCCTGGTCGATGACTGATTTTTTCTCTGAACTTTCCTATCATTACCAAGAATATGTGCATACTTTAAGACTGTTTCTTGAATGCAGTGCGCATTGAAGGATGTTTTCAAGCTTGCTGGAAAAGATTGTAAATGAACAGCAGCCTGCATCCATTGGCATCAAAACAGCTAGAGCATTTGCTTGTTTAAACAGCATCAGCTGAGCCTATCTAGAATACTTTGTTAAATCAGAGCCCAAACCAGCAAGATAAAGACATTTGAATTGTACTAGCACATAATCACATCCTCATAAATGATTATGAGTAACACACACACACACACACACACACACACACACACACACACACACACACACACACAAAAATGCATGTGCACAATCTGCACTCATTTAACCCAAATACACTTTTGACATTTTTTTTTTTTCTTTAACATTAATTTTTCCTGGTATGTATAATCTTTATAACATTTATGTCAAAAATACACAAAAGCAAAGTTATGTCGAAAAAGTTTACCTCATCTCATAGTCAGTGAAGTCAAAGTACCTGACAAGTAAACCAAAACAACGAGTTTCCCAATCTCACTATCAAGGAAGTCAAAGTAACAAACGTTTTTCCCCATCTCACTGTCAAGCAAGCTGAAGTAACACACCAAAACGGGATGTTTTTGGAAGGAGTGACAGTCCCCCTTTCCTGACAGGCTACTGATGTATTTCAATTTTTGTAACATAAAAAGACAAACTTTGTTTTGTGTCAACTGAAATGAAGACAGCTTTTGTGGCTATTTAGTTTACAAAAGATGAAAGCAGAAAAGTCACTGAAAGTGGAAAAAGGGTAAAAAGAAAAAAAATATCATGTGATTTTACTCTGTGGAATTGGTCACAAAATCATTCTGATAGGTTAGGTCTATGGTTTGTGGGACACACTCATCAGAATTCAGTATCCCCCCCCTTCTCTCCAACACCAAAACAGAACAGTTAGTCAAATGCCATGTCATATTTGTTTCAGCATCAGGGACCACTTTTCTTTCCTTCCTCCTGATGTTCTACGACAGGATGTTGATCATCCTGACGTATCATACAACACTTTGGTTCTGGCTTTACAGAACCCTGTTTGCTCCCGTCCACGTAAATATACAACTTGTCACTGAAAGTAAAGTTTTATCAACACAATATGGCTTCCACCAAGGGTTGCGTGGATAGGACATTTGAAGCACTCAACATAAACTATTTAGATTCTCCTACTGATGCAATACAAATAATTCATATTCAGATAGGGGCAGGATAACAAGATAAAGTAAACATACTACCCAAACCTCATCTTCATTCAAATAAATAAATAAGTAAAGAAATACAAAATTCATAAGAATAAAAACCAAAAAATAACCCTCCGTCCAGGAGTAAAAGGGGACAATACAATCGCAATGTACCATATCTTCACTCAAAAAACAAGAAGACAATGAACACAAATCAAGACTGATCAGACTCCACAATGCTCTCCAGCATGCCCATCAGGATCAGAGATACAGGGCAACGGGAAAATAATCAAGACCACTGTCAGGAAAAGAACGCACAGGTTCACCTGTCATATGATTGCTTGGGGAAAAAAAGAATATCAGTGGCCAAACCTCATCGAAATACTAAACGACGGCAGACAGCCCACTGCAAAGTCTAAATGGAATTAAGTACACACCTACCAACCATACACAGTTAAATGTACTTAAATTCAGCTTTGGAACACAAGCAAAGAATACAGCAAAACCTCCCCCAGAAAACAAACCCCAGAAAACCTTTTTTTTTAAACAACCCTTCAAAACATACAAACAGTGAGATGGGGGAGGGGGCGATCTAAATTAAGGATGGAGTTTTTATTGGGAGGTAAAACTTATTATTGACAATGATGACAATGATAAAAATGCTCCATAAAAACAAGTCCTGAAATAGAGGGAGTCTCTCTTGAAAGTTTCACTCCTTCATATTTATTACCAAGCATCTGACATGTCTGCAAGAGGTCAGACACTATGACTGCAGATTTCACCTACTGCTGCACTGCACCAAAGAGGACACTGTCCACGATTCAGTCCAAGGCAACGACTAAAATGCTAGCGGGGAAGTATGACCCTCTCGCCAGACCTATCATGTTCTGACCCAAACACAATGCAGCCATGCCATGAAAATAAGCGCCAAAAACAGAAGATACAAATAATTCTTCATGCGTAAATCTGCACACTGACATGCACGCAAATCATTTGTGTATGAACACAGTCCCATTTGAGTTTTTACCCAATTAGTCAGCAATCCACAGTTCGATGTACAAATGAGTTTAAACACATATGTGTACACAAAAACAAACTTTCCTGCACATCATGTGGAAGCACATACGAGACAAAGATTTTTTTTTTTTTTTTTTTTCAAACTGAGATTGTCAGACAGCAGAAAGATTGTCTTTCCAGACAGATGAGTCAAGATACAATAACATGTGATACCCAAGCATGTTACAGCCAGTGGAAGTCTTAGGGACAAGCTCCCATTATCAATAAAACCCTCCCTTAGCATGGGTCTCCAATAGCTTCTTATAACTAGGTCCAGTTCCTGGCCTACACTTGTGGTTTAGCTACAACACCCAGCCAAGCTGTTTCTGCTGACAGCTGTTTCTGCTGACAGGGGAACATGTGACAGCAGGTCACTGGGGGTGCCCAAAAGGTGGTCATGTCCCCAAAGCATCTTCTTCCATCATCCTCATCCTCACTGATCAGCTGGGAAAAAAGTAACAATTTCTGTGATCTTCACGCCCTGCACTGACGGTGACCCCACTTTCCAGTTCCTCTCCACATTGCACCCATAGCATGTTCAAGTCAAACATGGTCTGTCCTTGAATCATTGACAGCAGGCAGTCTATCCCAAACAAAAAGAGACACTGGCAAACACCAGGTGCATTAGAGTAGCACTGCAGTGGATCTCCTCTCACTGCTGTATCCAAGGGAATGAGGAGCCAGGCAGACAGGCAAAAGTGGACACACATGTCGTACCTGTAGGTTGACAATAATGCAGCCATTCAATGTCGTGAGCACACCAGTGTTTGGGGGCTTTGCTTCAACTAATCACTGTACGTCAACAAGAATCCTGATTTTCTGTGGTAATTATACATTTGTACAATCATCTGATGTATAATGCATCCATTTAGATAAATTATACAATAGTTTCCTTAGGATTTTAAAATTCATACATTCATTTTGGACACAGAAGGTATATATTTGAAAAAAAAAAAATTCATAGTGGGGTGGCAAATTTCTCAGTACAGCATCTCCTTGTAGTATGAACTTCCAACATAGAATTTCAAATTATGGATGGGAGATGAGGCATAAAGGGGTGAGGGGGGAAGGGGGAGGGAGGAGAAGGGAGAAGTGGATGGGAACAAGGGGAGGCAGAGGGAAGACATTTAGCACTGAGCCCACAGCCACAAAGGTAGTCCTAACGGGAGCTTCATCAAGGATGCAATAAAGGTCCCTAAGAAGTTGTAAAAGTTTGGGGGTTCTTTTTTCATTGCCCAGAGCTGCCAAGGTCTCAAAAGTACATGGCCTAGCATTTTGATATTTTAAGTGTAGCATTCCAAATTTAAGCGTCGCATTTGTAACTGATAGGTACGCAAGTCAGACTTGATAACACTTTCAGTCGCACGTCACTTTGTACACAACATGATGGTGGACTAAGGAGACAAAATGTTGCCAGTTATTGCCTGATATTGACTAAACCTACAACAAATCAAAATGGTTAACAACGACACCAGCTGATTAGGCTGAAAAAAAATTGTGGTCGTCTTCAGCCATTTTTCTTCAACTTCTTCATGATTCTGGTCATGTCTGGATGAAATAGGTCACAGTCTAAAGATCTGCATTGCCTTGGTTCTGTTCAAGCTGCTGCGAAGTCTATAAATGGTGTTCAAAGCCTGCTTTTTTTTCATTTCTAAAAATCTTTTTTTTTCAGTGTAGCATTTCGTCACAAAGTTAGTGTAGCACAGTCGACAAAATGGCAGCAAGTTATACCAAAAACGCAACACTCGTCAGTTCTGATTGCCAATGAACACCATTTTCAACTTCCTAGAGTGGGGTGCACTTGCAAAATGCTGTCACGGTATGACCATTTAATCGTGTCCCTGGACACAAATAAGAGGTATCTCGTCTGTCAGCTTTTCTACCTGCAGGACGATAAGAAACCCAACCAGTGATAAATGGACCCACCTGCTGTGCTTGGAATTGAGGGATCACGGAAAGGTGAAAAATGTTGCAAAAAAGCACCATCACTTCAACCTTCAGATTGTAGCATAAGCCCAAACAAGACATAGCTATCCCATTCATGTGTTACTCAGACAACATTACATACTTCACTCACTGTGAAGAAAGACAATCTCTTTCCTGAAGAAAAAAAAAAACTTTGGCAGGAATCTTTGAGATTTCGACCTGGGAGGACTGAAAATAATGGCAACCTTGCTGGCAATCTTACTGTGCCAGTGGTCAAGTAAAGAAAAAACACACTATTTTGTGGACAGTTTGATAAGGAAAACAGAGATTTTTCAAGATCAGAGAGAATCTGAGTTGAGTTTCTGGAATGAGAAAAAATATCATACAAGGGGAGGCACCTCAGAAACAAGATTTTTCAAGAGCAGAGAAAATCTGAGATGAGTTTCTGGAATGACAAAAAGTCATACAAGGGGAGGCACCTCAGCAGTGACCAGAGTATCTCTGAGGTCTGAAGGAGCTGGACTGTTAACAAAAGATCACCAAGGTGTCTTACCACAGTGAATGCAGCTATTCAGTAAAAGTAGCAACTGCATGGGATATCATTTCAAAATTTTATTTTCTGTGGAGGATAGACCTCATAAGCGAATTTTCATCTTCTGAGAATGACTAGATAACTACCAATTTTGGCAAGAGCTGGCCAGTTTAAAAAATGATCAGATTCTTCACATCTCAGATTGATCTTCACATGTAAGGTGAACACATCTCAAAAATGGTAAAACTAGGGAAGACTGCAGCAACATCTTTTTTTTAAATACATATGAAAAAAGACACAACACAATATTTTTGAGTATTTGAATATAACACAAGACTTGAACATTACAGTATACAATCGTATATATACATGCATACATGAAATGGGTGACAAAACACACAAGATTCTTTAACACAAAACAAGAGTGATGCAAGGATCTTAAAGGACAAAGCAACGCTCTAAATGTTTCTTCCGTTCGATTGACCAAACATTCTCATGCTCATGAGTTTTTTAAATAACACAATTTTCATCAAACTATCAAAATCATATCTATTAAATTCTGTAAACAACAACAACAACTCAATAAACATGAAAATAAATTATGTATCAACCACTGCGTCTGGAATTATCACAATGTTCTTTACATGAAAAAAAAAAAATTATTGCATTCCATTCTGTCAAATAAACCATTCTGGGAAATGTTCCATCATATTGTGTGTTTCAGAAAAAAAAAAAACCTGTTTAGGTAGTAAACAAATAATAACCTCTAAAATAAAAAAAGCATGTCTACTGTGGTAATAACTGGCAAAACAAAACAAAAAAATAATAAAAGCAAGATTTCTGAATCACCAATTTCATTTACGGCCGTTCTTCCTCAAAATGTGTGTTTCATACATAATGTTTTATATCCTCCCATCTTGCTTTCAAAAAAAAAAAAAAAAAAGAAAACAACAACAAAACACTAGATCTATACATGTGCTCTAAAAAGAAATATATAAAAATTCAGCATCAATCATTAACACTAAGCAAACCTCTGTAAACTATTCACTCTAAATGACTGAAACTACTATTTTATCCTGCATGATCAATTATGCTGGCTGGGGGGGTGGGGGGGGGGGGGGGGCTGTCCATAACACTTGGTGCTAAGGAGAAGAAGAAAAGGGTTTTGTGAACAAAATGTTGAAAAAAATTTTTTTTTTTAACATGACAGTCGATGCCAAGGACTAGAAGGTGGTTTCTGAACCTTGGGGGAAAAAATCGCCCAGGAAAAAATGTCACAAGAAATATTTTAACTAGCACATGAAAACAAGGATTCTCATTTGCCATGTTCTTCAGGCCAGCTCTTCCTCCAGTTATGTAGTCACTAACAATTTTTGTAATCACATGCATGCAAGACCTTTAAACTATACCCAGTGATGGATTCAAAACAGAACTTATATACCTGCTTATTGTTCAGCTCAGTGAATCATATACTAAAGTCTTCATCAAAGGACCATGTAATTTTGACACCTTTCTTTGTAATCATCACAGAAAACAATTTCTCTCTTTCTGTCTCTTGAAAGAATATTTTAAGAAATAAAACAAACCACACTGAAAGAAAATATTTTCATATTCTAGTTTCTACACTGCCGTCAGTTGTAATGGAAAATATGTCTTTGTTTTCTTTAAATCCTCTTGCCAGAATTGAGAAAAGTCTGTTCAACCATAATTATATATTTTTAAAAATTTAATCCTCTCTAAAAATTAATTAAACACCCACAATGCTCACTCTATAGTCTTTTTTCTTAATTGTCAAGTATGAAACTGATAATCAGATTGTGTAACCAGGCAGCAAAGACAGTCAGCCCATAGCCTTTACAAAAATAAACAGGATGAAAACAGCACAATTACAACATACTACCATCATCAACACATATTTGGACAAAACATATACCATTCAATAAGCAATCTTATGTTGTTTAATTCTTTTTTTTCCTCCATGTTTCATTTTTACCACAGGTTACATTGATAATCAGCAAGTCAGCATGTTTGTTTTATAGGTACTATGCATAAATGCTTCCAACTTTCCCTCTTCATGTGTTTGTGTTTGTGTGAGTATGTGTTGGCTTTACTGTATCTAAGCAGATAATAACGCCTGCAAAGCTGGTTTTGCGTTGTACACCAATAGCCTTATCTTTACCTAAGTAAGAAGCCCAAAGACATAATCAGCCTTCGATTTCAATACAACACTTGTAAGTACATAAGTGCAAGATTATGTACACAGGCAAGAAGCAGCTCGTCCTGTTTCAGGAAAATTTTCGTTTTAAACGTTAAACTCTATTTCATCACAAACCTAGACACATTTACTCAAGCCAACACACTGCAAGTTGAAAATGAATCACTTGAAAACATCTAAACCTAACATTCCGAGTTAACTGTCATCAGACTGGCTGTTTCATTTTTCTTGTTATTCATAAAATTACATTTACAAGATGTGCATGCTTTTGTCACATATTTCCATGCCTAAAAGCACCCAAAGAAAATTGTAACAGATTTCATACACATATAACTGAAAATGAAGGAAAACATTTCCATTTTCATTTTGTTCTTTTGGTGTCTGTGTTCTTCAGATGACATCTTCAGAGACAATGCATCTTCACAAGCAATTACCGGCTTTTCAATTCATTTTCGATACCCTAGTGACATGGGTAGCCCATAACTGCCTTCAAAGGGTGAAGTTCTTTTACATGAGACTGAAGAGTGCAGTGTCAGGAACTTCACACTGCTGAAGTGATCACCTCATATTACATACACACACACAACAATCTGATGCAGACATGACAGTCCAGCTTGCATCAAGTATTGTTTTCCTCTCAAACTCACATTATGCAATACTAGCATTATGTTACAATTCATTTTAGCAGGGGTGTTTTTGTAATGAAATGCCCATTAGTTTCACATCAAAACTGTTGTCCTGGAAATAAAAATTAACTTTAATGCCTAGTTTTACATACCACGCTTGCAAATACCTGAGTATGTCAAGATCTTGAAGCGGAACTGTTTACATTTCACATCGTTTAAACTCCTAAAGTCTGCCTGTTTGATTGTTTAAACTATACTAAAATATGCCCGTTTGATTGTTTAAACTATACTAAAATCTGCCCGTTTGTTCGCTTGCATACAAAATAGTCACCATCAGAGCCAAACATCAAAATATGCTCTTTTCTTTCTGTTGCAAAATTCAAAACAATCATCCGAAACCAATAAAAATTAACAAACACTTCATTATAATCGATCACTGCAGTCTGCAGCCAGCTGTTGTCTCATAAAGCTATGTACAGATCCAAGAAACTATACACTGACACATCAAAGCCTTACAGTATGTGACATCAACCCTCATTTTCGTAGTTTTCAAAACAATCTTAACAATAGGCAGCAAAGACTCTTGTAAAATCTTACATGGTTCTTAACTGTTAAGCCTCATTCATGAGATTCAAACACTGGGATAACAGCGATATTTACAAGTTCTAAACAGAAAGATCTTGAAAAAATAACAATAATTCATGTATTTTCAAAAAAGGCAACCACAAGCTATACAAACGGAATATGATACTTGGGGTAAGGTGGAGAGTAAATCTTTAGTCAACAGACGGACTAGTTCGCAGCATGGTACGTAACTGACTGCTACTATTACAACGCAAGCTAACATCAAACTATCAACCTCCCTCTGTGACTGCACACAAATGAAATTGCAGGCACATATGCACACAGTGACAAACACAATGCACATTCAAAGTCTGTAAATAATCTTATAGTGTGCACAAAATGAATTAATACTTTTGTTTATGCATACACTGAAATTCTCATCTGAAAAACAAATATGAAGTTATAACTTGATTTCAATTTTTTGTTTCAATGCATGACTGTATATCACAGGCAAAAGAGAGAGATAATGGATCCACATCTGGAGACTGTGACAACAAAAACAAGAGAAAAGGAAATGAAACGGTGAAAATAAATCTGAACTTCACTGTTTTTATAACAATCGCTCTCCAAGGAAAGCTCGCAATTTCAGTGAAAAACCTTTGAAGGTGCTTTCTTTGCTCAACCATCCTTACATTAAATAAATTTGTTTAAAACGGGCATGCTTTCTTTGCTCTTCCACTTTTACATATGAACATAAATTTCTTTAGTAAAGGCAAACTTTAATTTCAGACAAACATTCAACCTTGTATTGAATAGCCTTTTTTTTTTCTTCAACAATGGCAAACTTTAAACTGACAGACAAACAATTAATTATCTTGTAAAACATCCTAATCAAACATTCTTTTAAGAATTACTCTAAAACCAACAAATACTGTTATTGGCAATGACAAAAAAAATGTCGTAACTGCCAGCTTTCTTTCTAATCTTCAGTGTGTGTGTGTGTGTGTGCGTGTGCCCATGTGTACGTGCGTGGGGTGTGTGTGTGTGTGTGTGTGTGTGTGTGTGTGTGTGTGTGTGTGTGTGTGTGTGTGTGTGCGAGCGTGTGTGCATGCGCGTACACACGTTTCTGTTCCTGTCATAAATGTTTGTCAACGCAAGAGTTGAAATACTTTAGCATCACTGCAGAAAATGCTTCACCTACAAATCTAAACATTTACTTATCTTTTGATGTCATCTTCTCTGGCCTCACTGAGTCTCATTTTCGTTTTCAGCCACAATCTTGACAGGGCGTCGCACACGTGAGTAGGGACCAATTTCAGGATTGAAGACAAAATCCCACAAGACCTTGACCCATGACGTGTGGTATGGAAGGTTGTCATAGTACTCCGGTGCAATCTTGCGAAGCTGCAATAGAAGGCACAGAGATATTGCCAGCAATCTGACATCTCCAGAAAACTCTGCTGAAAGTGATTAAAACAAAAGCACTACTTCGCATTACTGTGCAGGTGCATTGAACAACCCCCAAAACTACATGCAGTGAAACATGTTATGGAGATAGCCTAACATAGAAGATGAAGAAGCTTATTCAAAAACAAAAACAAAAAAAGAAAAAGGAATCAACACTTCAATATTTAAAATGGTTCTCCAATAACTCTGGTTGAGCTCGAACTCAGCCGCAGAATGAGTAGAAACAAACAAAAACTATGGAAAACAAATCTTAAATAAATGTTAGTGAACCGCCAAAAAAAACCGTGGACAAACGAATCACAAGACAAAACATGACGCGTTTCAACCTCTTAGGTCTTCTTCAGGCAAAATACAAAACAATTAGGACAAAGAAAATGAACAAGCAATCACTTATCTTCAATCACTTCAGCGCAAGACAGGCGTTGATTCATATGAATAGTTTCAAGTGTTCCACAGATAGAAAGACTTTTCATTGAAAGATACAATATTTCATTTGAATAGTTTTAAGTGTTCTACAGATAGAAAGCCTTACTGAAAAGATACCTAATATTTCACTTGAATAGTTTTAAGTGTTCTACAGACAGAAAGACTTCTTCCTCTGTCTGGGCACACAGGTACCCAGGAATGAAGGTTAGCTGTTTCAGACAAATTCTCAATGTAACTTTAGTATATCCCCTTTTATAAAAAAAAAAAAAAATTCCACACTTTATGTCAAGGTCCTATAGCCAGTTAAATTTCACTTCAGGTGGTTTAGACACAGCAATAAACTATCTTTCATGAAAAGATCCTGCCACAAATACTCCACTGACAGTTTTGATCCAGCAAAGTTACATTCTATATTATAGAACTATGTCCTACAGTACGTAATCTTCTGAAAATATGGATTCAGCCATGTGACATTCTATCTTTTATGACAAGATCCTGTTGTAAGTGTATTCCTCTAGCAGTTTTGATTGAGAAATTTAACATTCTGTCTTTGATGACAATCCAACAACATAATCCTTTGGCAGATATGACCCAGCAATATAACATACTTTCTTTATCAAAGCCCTGTTTCATTGTTTTCCACTGGCAGTTCAGATCCAGCAATGTAACATTCTATCTTTCATGACAAGGTCCTAGAGTAAACATCCCTATGGCAGTTCACATCCAGCAACGTAACATTCTATCTTTCATGATAAGGTCCTTGAGCAAGCAACCCTGCGACACTTCAGGTCCAGCAATGTAACACTGTATCTTTCAAGAAAAAATCCTAGGGTAAGCAGCCCTATTGCAGTTCACATCCAACAATGTCACATTCTATCTTTCATGACAAAATCCTGAGTAAGCAGCCCTATGGCAGTTTAGGTCCAGCAATGTAACATTGTATCTTCCATGGTAAGGTCCTAGAGTAAGCAGCCCTATGACAGTATAAGTCCAGCATTGTAACATTGTATCTTCCATGGTAAGGTCCCAGGGTAAGTAACCCTATGGCAGTTTAAGTCCAGCAATGTAACATTGTATCTCCCCATGGTAAAGTCCTAGAGTAAGCAGCCCTATGGCAGTTTAAGTCCAGCAATGTAACATTGTATCTTCCACGGTAAGGTCCTAGAGTAAGCAGCCCTATGACAGTTTAAGTCCAGCAATGTAACATTGTATCTTTCATGACAAGGTCCCAGAGTAAACAGCCCTATGGCAGTTTAAATCCAGCAATGTAACATTGTATCTTTCATGACAAGGTCTTAGAGTAAGCAGCCCTATGGCAGTTTAGGTCCAGCAATGTGACATTCTCTCTTTCACAATGAGACCTTACACCAAGTAATTCTTACCTCTGGCAGTTTATTTCCAGCAATGTAGGGGAAGTCATGATGCTCATTGTGGTAGCCTACATTCCAAGCCAGCAGGTTGAGAGGACCATAGTACGAGTACGTCTCATGGCCCTTGACGAACATGTAGTGCTCAGAAACAAAATGACCAGCCATAGGATGGATTCCCATGGCCAGGAAGGTGCCGCTGATCAAATACACCAGAGATTTGATGCCCATGAAGTACAGAACAGCAGCATCAAAAGAGAACTGGATAACCACGTTTATTAGTTCCAGCCCAGTCAAAGGTTTGGGGCGGATAAAAAGTGGCCGGAAAGCATAGAAGTAAGGCTGCAGGAAGAGCCAGATCAGCTTTGTGAAGGTGTGCTGGAAAAAACGACACTCCAACTGGGAAGGGATGTCCACATCTTTCTCCGCATCTCCTTGGTAACGATGATGTTCCAAATGGTATTTTTTGAAGGATACTGACATGGGCAAACCAAGGGGTAAGTTAGCAAAGAATCCAAATATTCTGTTGGCCATGGGCAAGGAATGACCAAATGCCAAGTTGTGTGGCCGTTTCATGGATGGCCAAGGACAGTGAGTGGTTGATGGTGCCACCAAAGCAATAGGCCAAGAGAATGATTGAGAACCATGAGGAATCCCGTACTAGGTAAGCAGATACCACCTGGACCAGCACCATGACAGTCACGATGTACTTCATACGAGTATCCGGTCCCATGAGCTTCTTCACCTCAGGATACTTTTCTGGAAACAGAAAGTGACAAAACAATTTAGTTTTTCTGCATTGATGGTCTATAACAAATCATATGGCAACAATATTATCTTGTTCTAGGGCATCTGCTGATAGTAGCAGGAAGATACTGGAAAACGTGAATTTAAAGCCGTTTCTGAATTAGCAAACAATGATGGTGCATAATCTGATATGAGAGAGTGAAGAGAGAGGAGAGAGAGAGAGAGAGAGAGAGAAGAGAGAGAGAGAGAGAGAGAGAGAGAGAGAGAGAGATTATCCGAAAGCTAGACCAGTACAAAAGTTGTCTGAGCATATGGCTTTTTTCTGTAATGTTTTCTGGACTAGTGAAAGAAAACTTAAGCATCTCCACAATGCTCACAAAAAGCACCAAACTGTGATTCAACGATCATCATGGTCATCAGGGGATCATAAAAACATGCCAGATAATGTCGACTGCAAGAGGATGTTTGGTTCCTTCCTATTGGCTGATCATCAGGATGTACACAACTGTCAAGAACTGCCTAGCAAGTCAAAAACATCACTGCACTAGAAGTAACACATCAGTTGTAAATTGCTGACAAAATCCTCCACACTCAATTCTGACCTTGTTTATATTTTAAGCACACAACTGTTGACTGAAACAGATTCACACACATCAGAACTGTTCTTCAAAAACATTTTCTCATTCAGTCTGCAACAGGACACCAAAGACAGATTTATACTGTTCTTAATCCAGTCAACCTTCACACAGACAATGAACAATTGTTCACAAGCTCTGAATACATTGAAAGCAGGAGCTTTACAACTCTCTGATGTCAGGTATATCGAGTTCAAGCAGAAAATGAGACAGAAACACTGACAGACGACTTTTTAAAAAGATTCACTGATAACACACGTCCTCACCTAACATGCAAACTTTCTTTTTTTTCTGCTGCCAACCATAAACAACTGCCTATAAAACAAACAATGCATTTTCAGCCAATAAAAACAAGTGTCTGTAAAACAAACAAAACATTCACAAGAATTTAATGTGAATCCAACTGAACTTTAAAAATCTGATAAATTTGAACTGCTTTTATCATGCTGTTGGCATCAACACACACACACACACACACACACACACACACACACACACACACACACACACACACATATATTATAACATATATTGTAAACACACACAAATATATCTAGCTTTCCCCACAAGGGCTTATTCCTGAAGAATCCCTTGTTGCGAAAACTCAAGTCTTATTGAAATTGTCCCTTTGGGAAAAGACTGTCAGTTTGTTGTAATATTCATTTCATTCTGCAGTATCTGTTGGGATCATTTTGTTGTGTTGCCGTGCACACTTAATTCAATAATCTAATCTGTGAAATTATGTAAATTATCTCTCTTATACATACTGCCAAACCTTTGTCACCTTTCATTTTCCATTCTCTTGGCTATAAAAGGAGCAAATACAAAACAAACATTGAAACAAACAATGTTACAACTTTACTTAAATTATTACCACATATATAAATGTAAGTAAATCCATAAAAAAAAAGGCATATGAACTATCCAGTTTGACAACTGCTATCAGCTAAGACTGGTCTGTTTGCGCATATGTGCATTAAAGCAAGCAATTGCACAAAAAAGACTAAAACAGAAATCATTTCCCATTGATTATTAAATTTACTCACACCTTTAAATATGCATCAACTCATACTCTGAAGAAATATAGTTTGAACATTGTGGACGCTTTATTTTCTTACAGAATGCTTAAGTTATAACCATGTCTCTCAGACAAACATTTCTTTGGCAAACATATGAGTGATGGTCAACATATATTTTACTCATTAAAAAAATGTATGTGTGTGTGTGTGTGTGTGGTGTGTGTGTGTGTGTGTGTGTGTGTGTGGTGTGTGAGACAGAGAGAGGCAGAGTTTTTTTTTTTACAGCTATGAATTTGTAACAAGGAACTGACTCTTGACAAGTCTACAGCCGTTTTCTTTGTCCCACAAAGTTCGCTTTGCGATAAACAATATAAACTGACCACACACACACACACATACACACACACACACACACACACACACACACACACACACACGTGCCCATGTGAGCATTTGCACATACAAGTTCTTATGCTTGATAACTGAGAATCATGACAGAGTGTATGGTTTGACACTAATTTTTCACTGGTTCTTTCCCACGCAGCAGCGGCCAAGCATCATATCCAAGAGAACAAGCAATATTTCATCTTACTTTCTGTACAGAAAACTAACCAGAGTGACAAGTCTCTTTGTTTTGGGTTTTTCGTTTCACTCATATCAAATCCATTTTTTATTAATATGAAAATATTGTAAATGGTCACCTATCTTCCAACAAGATCTGCCAAAAATTTTTGTCTAGAAGAAGAACCAAAGTAAAACTTGACAGTCAAAACTAACAAAAAGCATGTAAAATTGTTCACAACACAAAGGACAGTTCTTCAGTAAAGTCTATAAAGAAATCGGTGCCTGAAATGTTTCTCTCAAGTCTATAGTCTATGATAAGTATGAATCAATTATCTGGATCCTGCAATCAAAATACATGACATTATGAGGTTGGGGCTACTGCCACAATGATCATCCCCTTCAACTTTTTCTCTCTTCCACTCTCTATCTCTCACTCTCTTACACACACACACACACACACACACACACACACACACACACAGGGTTTTTGCTGTGACCAGACTGGCCAAGAAACTGTTACAGCAACACAGTGATTCAAAAGTAAAAATAAAAAAAAAAAAAAAAAAATCACATCCACAGACAGGCAACAGAAAAGTCATTTTTCTGCTGGGCACCAGTCAATGACACTGGCACAAAAGGGGCTGCTAAACTTTGACTTTATCTGATGCATGATGTTCCATCCACATATATGTGTTCAGTTCAGTTCAGTTCAGTTCACTTGGGACTTTAGATAGCCTCACAGCTTTTAGATGATTGGGACACTAAAAGCTGTGATCTAAAGTCCCAAGTGAACTGAACTGAACACATATAAAGACCTATACACCCACCTGATTCCATGATTCTCAGTTGGATATTGTTGGTAAGACTATTTGTAAAATGTTTGTCACTGTGCTTATGCCTTTTTTTTTCAGAAAATTTATTGAGGCGACGATGAAGTAAAACCGACTGGTATTGTGGTGTCTACCTTCTCAATATTTCCTGCGTTCAAACTGTCTTTGATATTTTACAGAAGCAAGCTAAAATTGGGTGTGTCGCTCTCCGTTTACCCGCATATGATTCATACACTACTATTTACAGCTTGATGATCAATGCTCTCTCAGTCTCTGCACATTTCAAGAGTCTCTAAACTAGAACTTTGTCCACACTGCACACCTGCCTTCGCTGATCTTCGAAGATGGAAGGTCATGTTAACCCGCTTGGGACGATGGGCCACGTACGTGGCTTCCCAGTCGAACACGATGAGCCACGATCATGGCTCAATTCAAATCTCGCGCTGATAAGAGGCCAATCGAGTGTCCGAATACGATTAACCAATCGGAAAGCTCGTAGCGACTCTGACGGGAATTATGAAGGTAACATTTTGATGCATGTGTTTTTGTTGCAAACTGAGTGAAAGTGGTTCAAGCGCTTGATGTTGGTGATTGTGGCAGTGATGAATGGAGTGGAGGTGGGGAGAGCTGGAGTGACTGATACGAATGGTTTGTTTACATTGCTTCGCTACCACTGTGGTAGTATTTTCTTGTTGTTTTTGTACTTTTGTACCTTTGCAAACACCATCTGTTGAATGAAACTTGTGTTTATATACATCAGTCTTTTGGTTTTGCTAGTGATTTGTCGCCAGTAGTGTTTGCTACATTAGAAATTTAGGATATTTTTGAAGGGCGAGTCATGTGGGCGTGGCTGTTTTGAACCAGCAAGTAAAGTCACTTTTCATTTCTCAAAACTTATTTTCAACAGAATTTAATTTATATTTTCATTAGAATTGTAGAATAAACATGAGAGGAGTTCCTCCCCCCCCCCCCCCCCCCTCTTTTCCCATTCCCACATCCTTTTTTTTTTTTTTTTTTTTTTGGTGTGTGTGTTGATTTATGGGTTGGGTGAGTGGGTGGGGAGTAGGCTGTAAATGGAAACAAAACCTTTTCACTTAATTCATGATTTATAGCAGAAGACATACATAATAATAGTGTGATTTCCTTTTTTTGATTCCAGACCCCAGCGGTGAAGATGGAAGTGATGATGATGCAGGTGATGGCCCTGATGTAGTGGACCTTGAAGGTGGATATTTCTATGTTTGGGAGGGCTGCCCTGAACAGCTACATCACATATGAGAAAAATACCACAGACCAGCCCAAACTGAGCAGATACCACTTCATGGTTCAAGTTGTGGAGTCGCTGGCAGGGAATTACTACCCTCTCAAGGTGATGAGAAGGCGGCGGGCGGCGGCAGAGATCCAGGCAGCCAGGACAGACCCACCTCTGCAAGTTGCTCCAGCCCAGCCTGACCAACCTCAGCCTGGCCCTGCCCATCCTGGACATCACCTGAGGAAGCTGCCAGTTGGGCACAGAAGGAACTGTGTTGCTGGGCATGATAGGAGAGTAAGATCTTCCTACGAGTGCCCAGCATGTGATGTGGGACTGTGCCCAGGTTGTTTTTCCAGGTACCACAGGAGGTAACTGCTACCTTCTGATGGTACCTGGAACGTGTGGGAACAGTGTGCTTGATATTCTGGACAGATCAGAGAAGTGTGTGTGGGATTGTAAGATTTTTCTGTGAAACATTTTTTTTCTGAGTGCTTTTCATGGATCTGTACTGGTTACTTTGCTGGACTACTTCTCTCACCATAGCCAAGGTAAGCTGTTTTCTTTTCTTTGCAAAGTTCAAGCTTTCTTCTTTCTAAAAATGTATAGGTTTCTGGGTCTAATGTTTATATAAGAGTTGTGAAAAGTAAAAACAAGCACTACCCCTAGACGTTTTTGCAGTCTTCAATTTTAAGCCATTGTTGTAGAATACACATATAATTATATGCAGTGTCAAGAGGGTTAAGTAAAAGTAAACGCGTCAAGCTAACAACAGTTGCGGCAATCACTTCAGTGACATTTTTCTTTAAATGATACAGTTTGCGGCCACCACTTCAGTGACATTTTTCTTTAAATGATAAAGTTAGTATCATACAGAATCTTCAACTTTGACCATCTGTGCCAGTAAGATGAGTGCGAATATCTCACTGTGACTAACAGTAAGTTGGGAGATTATCGTTATGAAACCAGCAAGAGCATCAGCAAATCAAATGACAGTCAAAACGCTTGTTACATACCTAAAATTTCCTTTCGTCTTGTTGCGTGCGGTTCTTCTGTGTACACCCACTCAAAATCATTTCGTGATACATGAGCTCCCATTTTGGCCTCAGCAATATGGAGTGGACTAACCGTCCGTGAATATTCGGCTAACTGCGGGTATCAGACCACCACCAGCCGGCTCGTCACATTGGTCTGTAGCCCAAAGACCCGTAACTCGTTCGTGAAACCGCTGTCGATGCATGACGTCACTGACGGAAGCGGTTGTTATCTCAACGCAGTAGGATAGACAAGATGGCGTCGGTGATCGGCTCCGAAGTGGAAATTGCAGAGGTGGAGGTTGAAGCAATTCCAGTTGAAATGCCGATAGAAGCAGTTGTTGAAACAGATGAAATTTCAGTTCAACCTATGATAGCTCTGCAACCTTTACCTGAGCCTGCAGTCGAGGAAATAGTGTTACAGACGCGCGAAGAGGTTGTTGGAGACACACTTGTGTATGCGGACAGTATTCCCGTGCCCGCTCCCGAAATCGAAATTTGCACTGAAGAAACTATCCCAACTAAAAAAGGAAAGGGAGGGAGAAAAAAAGGTGGAAAGTCGAGGAATCTGATCGGTACATCTGCCATACAAGGACTAAGTGACTATGGACTGGATTCGACCCCACCCAAAAAATGGGAACAAAAACAGGTTCAGATCAAGACTTTGGAAGGCGAATTTTCCGTGACAATGTGGGCCTCAGGTGAGTAGTTGATGCCTTTTGTTTGACGCAGGAAAGTTTGTTTTACAGTTTCCAAACATGTACAAAAAGTAAAGGTGTCATATGTGTAAGGAATACCCCACTTTCACTGGAATGAGCACATTAATCTCGAAAATATTGTAGGAATGGTCGTAAGTCCTGCATGACGTCAGATAGTCGGTTGGGGGATTACTACCAGACCCATGTATCAGTTTTTGTTTCTCGTGTTTTCACATTTGTTGATAGTTATGAGACTTTAAGGTTGTTTTCGGGTTTGTTTTGGAAGAGAGTCAGCCATCATGAGTAGCATGGGCGCCGCCATATCAGAACATGGCGGAGACAACAATAATGGCGGTGTTACAAATGGCGCAGGTCCGCCATCTTTGTTCAGATGTGATTCATGTGAGCTCGAATAAAAATTAATATTTTGTCGTGTTATCCGCCCTTTAGCTTCTACAGAAGAGTGTAAACCTGTTTTGTGGTTCTTTAACTTAATTTGTGTAGTGATATAGGTTTATTTTAGACTTCGTCTTCGTCAATGTGACAAAAGTAATTCTGTCTTTCTTGTTGACCTTGCAAATGACCTTGAGCTTTTCCCCAGCAGTGTCTAATCTTGGCAACCGTCTCGCATTGGCTGTGCACTCACAAACCTGTCACGTGACCCTTCAATGTTTCTCATCGTTCCTACTTTCAGTTTCGCAATGTTTTGATAGTGTTGAATGGAGAGAGGTGTGGGTGCGATGTGTGGAGTGGTGTTGAGTTAAAGTTTTGCCTCGTGGTTATTTTTCATGTCAGTTTGCTTTATTTATTTTCTGTAGACAAATCATTTCAAAACATTTATTAGTAAAAAGATTCATCTGTGTTGCAACAAACTTCCGACATATTCTTTGCCATCCAGGCAGATCATTTGAAATTCAGACCTTGCACAGGTCCCAGTGCATTAACAATGAGAGTTCTCTGTCATGTTTTGGGGATAAGAAGGCAAGGTAAGGTAATGTTGCTTACAGCCCACCCGACTGCAAAGGGTCATATCAGGGCCGTCACCACGTTAAAATCAACTCGCAAGTCATTCATTCACACAACTCTTTAAAATACATCTTCTAAAAACCCATCTGAAATTTTGTTAAAAGGCTTTTAGCCTATAGCCAAATATAATATTTCTGTGATCTTTCCACTAAACCTCAGATCCGATGAAAAATGTTAATCTCTTTCAAGAATTCAAAGATCGCATCAGGTGGAACATCTCTGAACAAGGTTTTCATGGAATCTGCTGTAAAATGTTTGTGTCTCACATCATGCAAGTCCCAACACTGTAAAAGAATATGTTTCAGCAGGGTTCGTACGCTCTTTGAAACTCCTTGAATTCTGACAGGGAATTTCAAGACCTTGAAAACCTTTGAAAATCAATAAAATGTGGTTCTGTTGACCAAACCTCCTTGAAAACTTTGAAAATCAAGCCATCAGCTCCAAAAATCTTTAATGTGGCAAAAAGAAATGGCAGTTTGATTTTTCTGCATTCAGGTTAATGAAAAACTATCTTAAAACAAATTTTTACAAACATCGTCGTGATCCTGGATTGTCGTCGGCGATTTTACCAAGGGAGATAATTTGTAACTTCGTCAAAATTGATGGGTTACAAATTATCTCCCTTGGTAAAATCGCCGACGACAATCCAGGATCACGACGATGTTTGTAAAAATTTGTTTTAAGATAGTTTTCAAGTTTTTCATTAACCTGAACGCAGAAAAATCAAACTGCCATTTCTTTTTTTCAATTTTTACTCAAGTAGTGTAGCCTTAAGGGAAGAGGTGGCACGAAAAGTTGACCATTTTCTTTCAGAAATCATGTTTTGGGTTTTATGTGTTTTTGTGCTCAAGAAAGTCTGTTGAAACCATCTGTGGTGTTCATTTTGTCTATTTTCATATTTTTCTTAGTAAAAAAAAAAATTTTATTTGAAGGAGGTGTGTGTGAAAATTGCTTCTTTATTTTCGAATGCCGTTTTCTCAAAATCACTTTTTTTCGACAACGGTTTGTGCAAGGAGTATAATATCTCTGGATCCAGACTAGCTAGCTTGGTCATTCTTTTTCTTTTGATCAGAAATGATTTTTCATGAAATTATATTTTATTTATAAGTCAAAACAGCACATATCATTTGCTATTTCTATTGGAATAATTCAGAAGCAATGAAACGCGAAGCCTGATGGCCACCATATGGAAAAAAATTATTTTAAAAAAGCAGTTTAGATATATAAAAATCCTTTTGTAATTGCATTACTATAGCTCAGCAAAACAATATATAAAAATCCTTTTGTAATTGCATGACTATAGCTCAGCAAAACAAGAAAAGTCATGTTTCAAGTGCCTAACATGTCTGCTATGATACAAATACAGTTCTTGTCATGATACAGTTCTTGTCATGAATCTTTTTTTTTCATTTTTCATCATTTTGCCCCCCTTTGTTTGTGGTCCTCAAATCACACAAGAGCTTTGAAATCACCCAAATATGTTTTTTCTTTGTTTTTATAACATAATAGAAAAAAAATGAAGTTTTAAAAGAACTGGTTTAATTTTCGTGCCGCCTCCTGCCTTGAAATAAAATAAACGCTCCTTGAAAACTCCTTGAATTTTGCTCTTGGGAGTCTGTAGGAACCCTGTTCAGGGTAAAACTGCAAATTATTAGATTGACATACCCTTTTTTTTTCTTTTTTTGATTTAATCTTTTTTTTCTTTTTGATGTGACATAAACTGATGTGTAAAAAAAAATATTGAAGAAAAACATGTCCATTCCTTTAACTCTAGTGTACGCACTTCTAATATTGGTACTTTGACAAAATGTATGGTCACATCAAAGAGTTCCTTCTGAGGATTTGAAGTTTTCAGCCAGCCAGATATCATCTTGCCATATATACAAAGTGTTGTGACTCTTTGTGACTGTTGGCTTTGCTTTTACAATGGCCTTATGTGGCTTAAAGCAGTAGATGGTGTGCTGAAATAGATGACCTGTCCTGATTCTGATTAAACTGACGATGGCTGTAAAAGTCTGAAATTCATAAACTAACATTCCTTTTGTTTAGAAACACAAGCATAGAAGGGCAATGAATGTACTATACTTGCCTGAATAATTTGGTGAGAAAATCACATGCTGTACCTGAGCTGTCCAGACATTTTCTGTGACCTGAATTGAAAATAACAAGTTTTATAACATACTAGTTAGGAAGAATACAGGAAGTAACTCAAAGGAGACCTTGACAGCAGAAGGTCTTCAGAGATGTTGATAGTGTTCCCACAGATCTATGCTAATTGTTAGAAAGATGTGGTATGCAATGTGGGATCCTTGAATTGAAAATACAAAATGCAGCTTTCTCAGATCTTGCCAAGTTCTCCCCCTACTCTTTTGTCTCCCCCAAGCTCTCCCATTCCATTCTCCTGTACAAAGTTTACAAAAAGAAAACAAAAACATTCATGTTGTTATTTTTATAACATTAAAGACAAAATAAAATCAGTGTAACAAAGAAAGCTCAGTTTTGTGGATATGAATAATTGACATAAAAACATAGTTAAAGACTGAAATATGCATGATCTGATTTTTTTTTCTAAGCTTGTTTTTGACTTTTTTTTTTTTTTTTTAGTGTGTTCATAACCTCACATCAGTGTTTAACTACAGAAAACCAGTATTGTAAATTAATCATTTGATGCCTCAGTATTAGAACTAGAAGTAACTTTGTGCAGTGCAAATCAGCAGTTTTGCCAATGTTTTCAACATCCACACATAAACCTTTTGAGGAAAGAGAAATCCCTGAAAGAGATAATGAAATGAGTTATGACCTCATATTGTTGGTAGTGTGTGTGTGTGTGTCTGTGTGAGAGGGAGAAAGAGAGAGAGAGAGAGAGAGAGAGAGAGAGAGAGAGAGAGAAAGCACATTCAAAGCTCACAAATCAATCTTCAGTACTTTTCCAGGCTGTTACCATCTATCTGTGCACAAACTTCTGTCATCAAATATTTCAAATCAAATCACAGGAAAAGGTGAAGGGTGTGATCCTGTTTCAGTCCAGAGCCAGATTTGCCTAAAAATTGGTATATACTGCAGTGGCAAAATCAAAAAGTCACAGTTTGTCAGAAGTTGATTGTGGTTCAGCCTTCCATTTCCATCATCATTTGCAATTTCATCATCAAGATCATAGTCCCTGTCAATGTCACAAGGCCAAATGCATTTCATGTGCCTAAGAAGCTTCTAAAACTAATAACCAAACAAAATTAACTGCCAGAACAACTAGCAGATGAGACAAGTAATACTAATAGTATTTAAAAACATGCAGTAGGGCCAGCTGGCACTGAATCATTCAGTCATGAGCCAGAGAAATGCCAGGTGGCCAAAACGCTTTCCTTTGCAGAACTGTGCTTGAAGATCCTTCCAGTCCCATATTGAGTATTTGAATAGGTTTGAAATGCTTCAGATTTAATGGTCTACAACTTTTGAAGCGAAGACTGCTGTATCAAGCACATTTTCAATTTCATCAACATTAGTTGAACAGTCCTTGAACAATAAGCACAGTCCCACTTTCACTTCAACAGAGACTGCAAATTATAATGAAAGGCTATAGTGATTAAAAGATCTTGTTAAAATAGTTTTTTTAATATGTTTGATATATGATGAACGAATTGCAGTAGACACAGGACAGCATTTTGCTTCCAAATTCAATTGTTCTGACACATTGAATGTGAGATGATGACTACATCTTTTCTGATGACATGGATTATCAAGGATATTCATTTATAGAACTTGCTGCTTTTATACTATTTTATGAAGGGAGAAAGTGTTTATCTCTACAACACTTTGAAAGAAGTTGTATCAGTTTTACGTATGTGTGTATTTTTTGTTATAAAATATTATTTGTGAAACCTTTATTTATAAGAGAAAGAATCATTTTGATTAGAAGAATGAGTTGAAGTGGTTTTAAAACCTCAGAGAAGGGGGGGGGGGGGGTGATATGTGTGTAATGTTTTGTTCTTGTGTATGGTGCGTGTTTGTTGAAGAGGGAGGAGGGTATGGAGAGATGTTTGTTTTTGTTGCTAGGTGACCTCTGAAACACCTACTGTGTCTTATTCTCCATTAGGCTTGTAGAACTTTGTATTGGTTTTCAACTGTTATGCCAGTCCAGATATTCAGTCCCTGTTCCACAAATTAGAGAGGACCCATAGAAAAATCAGCTTTTAAACTTTATCAAGCACCCTGTTAAATGAAGAACAATAGAGGCAAATGGAGTTTGATGGATATCTGTTTTTGCAGGTGCAGATGACAGCAAGGCAGATGAGGATTCTGTGGCAGGAGACTCAGATGCAGACTTCACGGAGTATATGACTGGCAAAAAATTACCTCCCGGTGGCATACCTGGTTTAGATCTTAGTGATCCTAAGCAACTAGCAGAGTTTGCAAGGTGTGGGTTCTCTCTCTCTCTCTCTCTCTCTCTCTCTCTCTCTCTCTCTCTCTCTCTCTCTCTTGCTCTCGCTCTCTTTGTCTTCCTCAGATAAATCCTCATTTACTGTCACCTTACAAATCCTTTCGGCAAGATGGTTTTTGTTTGCATGTTCATTTTTCTTTTTTTTTTTTATAATAAATAATTGATCAGAGGTTGATTTGTATAGATTGTAAGTGATTTGTTTGTGCTGAGGTCTGCTCTTGTTCTACATTCATGGTGTGAAACTTTAGTATATCATTATGAGGGTAGGTGGTTTGTCTTTGCTGAGGTATTTTCTTGTTCTACAGTCACAGTGTACTCAGAAACTAGAAGTTTATGTTGATATATTCCATTCATTGTTAGTGGTTTTGTAATTTTTGTCAAGTAATTTTATCAAATTTATACTTTAATTCACCAATAATGGTTTGATATTTTTGTCAAGAAATTATACAGCTTGTTCATGAATATGGTTGATTGGTTATACTTAATTTTCTTTCTGTATTTTTGTTTAAAAGAAAAAAAAAAACTTGAGTTCCATACGAATGCTCCAACTTACCATCTTATCAGGCCAGTTTAATGTTTTTCACTGTCAAATTCTGTTTATCAGACTTGTTGATCTATCGTGTTTCAGTTGAACATAGTACACCACCATTAGTTATATTACATTCATCAACAATTCACAGCCCTTTTTTCTCCATAAGCATGGGGGGGTAGGGGTGTCCATTTTTACGTATTACACTTCAGAGGTTATTATTTTTTTTTTATAATCTTATTGCTTTAAAGCATATTTTATTCCTTTAGTCATTTAGATCAGACAAACAGTGCCAGGGCTTTAAGGTACCATACCCCTATTACGGGAGAAAGAAATCTGAGGAAATCATTCAGATGCCATTCAAGTTTTTGAGCATGTTTTATGGATTTGGTAAGTGTTAAAGGCTTTTTCCAAATGATTGGTAAATAGATTTTTTGTGGTCATTTTATTCTACTCTGTTCTGCATTGTTTCAGTACAGATTTTTTATAGTACAGATGATTGTTTTGCATTGAACATTCTGTGGTACACAGTCGGTTATCTCTGTATCCATCATGTTTGGCATGAAAATTTAGAAGTTGCACCCATTTTGATTTTTTATCGTATAGTTAGAAAGACAGTTTTTGAAACATTAGTGAATTATATTTGATTAGCAGTATTACCAAAGTTTCAGATTTTCTCAGTCAGTGAATCACCATGAGACGCATGTTCCCATGCAGCATAAACTAAATAGGGGGACAAAAAGCAAAGATGCAAGACAGATTGAAGTTAGTACCTCAGAGTTCTCATTCGATTATAACCAATCTTTAACAGCAAGCATTAGTAATTTGCTGATTTACCTTTTCACCTTTAGGACTCTCTGTGTGTCGCCTGTTTGAATATTAGACTATGGAAGTGTAGTGTGTGTACTTCATCTTTATGAAAGCACAGGGAGAGAATGGATGTTCTACCATTTATATATAAAGAAAATTTAGGGAGCCAGCAGTTGCAGTAAAGCAACGAGATGCTACTCTTTTTCCTCAAAATGTGGAGACAAATTTTGTTACTTGGTTTGATTCTAAGTCGATGGAAGGCTGATCAGAGACATCTTGGAATGAATTACGGTGGCGTGGACAGGCACGATTTGTTGACTTCTGTTCCACATGATCAAGAGAGAGAAGGTCCAACTTCCACCTCGGTGCTGCAGCAACAGGCGTGCAACAGCCTGGCACACGAGTACAGTCTGAAGTCCTGTGTCACTGTTATTTTTGTTTTATGAAAGAAAATATGAGGGAAGGGAGGAGAGGGGTGGCAGAAGGGGGGAAGGAGTACATATGTTATTGATTTGGGGGAGGCTGCTTGTGAAATGTTTCTTTTTCTTTGTCGTTACAGGATAAAGCCACGGAAGCCTTCTGACGATGTACCCAGAACTGTGCCATGTCCCCACAAGGTGAGAACATATTTACCTGGATTTTTTTTTCCCCCTCAGAATTATATCTGTATTGATGATATGCTGAGTGTGTAGTCAGACTGGAAACACAGTTCTGCAAGAACATTCGCTGTCTCTTGAGGAGTGTCTGTTTACTGTAGTGGCCTTTGTTTAAATTTGTGTGTGTGCACGTGAGTGTGTGTGACATGGTTTTTAATTAATTGTTACCTCTGCCAAAGAGGTTTTTGTTTTCATATGGGTTTTTTGGTTTGTTTCACTGTGATCAGGATTACGTAGAAACTGTTGAAACAATTTCAGTGAAACTGGAAAGGTAGATTGTGGTTTGATAAAAAATCCATTAAACTTTTTGTATGGATCTGAATCAGTCGATCATCAATAGATCCAGCATTGGTAGGGAACATTGCTGAAGATACAGGGAGTAACCACTTCAGTCTGTATCTTCCATTGCTTCCTATGGCAAGAAAGAAGTGGATTCAAAATCTGAAAGACTAATTTTTTAATTTACTTGTCGTTATTAGAGATGTATTCAAAAAATGTTTGGACAGAATCATTCAATGAATCAATCTCAATTGGAACCTCTTACCAAAATTCAAAATTAAGCATGTGAACGATCGTATCATTTTCCATATCCATTTATCCAGCCAGAATAAAGTGACACTTTTTTCAATTTAGTGTAAAAAAAAAAAAAAGTGACCTCAATTTCTTTTTAAAAAGTCAGGTCAAGTTGATGAAAATCGATCTTGTATTCAACTTGGGTAATGGGGCTTATCATTATGTGGCTAAAAACATTGAAGATTCAAACAATATCCATGAAAGCTTTTCCAAACCAAAACCATGAAAATGTTTTGATTGATGTTTATTTGAATATTATTGCTCCATCGATTGTACTGAATATGAATGAGAGTTATAAACTTTATCTTCTTCAAATTTGTAGATTGCTATAATTGTCGAGCTACAATTGTTATCCTTAGGGCTGCAACAAAATGTTCCGTGATAACTCTGCCATGCGAAAACATCTACATACCCACGGCCCTCGTGTCCATGTTTGTGCTGAATGTGGCAAGGCTTTTGTGGAGAGCTCCAAACTCAAGAGACATCAGCTAGTCCATACTGGGGAAAAGCCTTTCCAGGTAAGTTCTCTTTTTTTTTTTTTTTTTTTTTTTTTTTTTTGGTGGGATGGGTGGGGGGGCAGAGGGAGAAAGAAAGGTGTATATTTTACTTTTTTTGCCTACCATTTGTACACATGGAGCGTCTGTCAAGTTTCATGGACTGACCTTAACATTGATCAAATATATGAATGCTGATTTTTCATATCTAAAGTGGAAGGAGTAACTCCCTGTGCACATTCCATGAAGCCTGTCTTTCTGCGAGTAGGTGCACTGTGAGTGGTTCCACAACCATTGCTTATGTAGCACGTTTTGCAATTTACCTTTCTTTTCCTGTGTAACACCTCTGACATAGTTCAGTAAATAGCTTTTTTGGATAGACAGTTTCCGTTGTAATACCTAAAACTAGTTTTAAGGTTATTGACAAAGAAAGAGAAAAAAGAAAGAACGAAAGAAAAGGTGGCTTTATCTGTTGCCGTGCACTCAGACTGTGGTGTCCAGTGCTTGGCGCCATGATGTGACAGGGCATGTTGCTGAAGTCTATATGCAGGCAATATATAGAGAAAAACTTAAATATGAAGTATACTGTATGTTGACCGATGGAGAAAAATTGAGCTGATAATCTGTTGATGTTTCCTTTGTTGAAAAATTTCTTGAAATGTTTGTTGCCAGGATTTAAACACACCTCAGATCATGTGACATTCTTGATTCTGTGGAAAAATATGTATCTTGACCCAGATTTTGTGAAGTCTGCCATATTCTGTATGTCTAATGTCAGTCTGGTTGTGCATGATCTTTCGAGTCTGGGGTGTTCCAACCACAAAGTAAACTTTGCTTTTGAACAAGACAAGGTCGCATATTCGCACCAATAAATCATAGTGTCTTCCTATTGCAAGTGTATTGGTAATTGAAAAGCTGCAGGTGCACAAACCAAACTGTCTGGATTTCCTTCTGGACATATGTTGCATCTCTTTATAAATTGTTTATCAGGGCAAGCTGGTAGGAATGCTTCACATCTTTGCCTTAATGTAATAAATACCCATGTGTGTTTGGGAAAAAGGAATTACCTATTGTATGAAAAAAAAATTCAAAATCTCTTGAAAAATGTAATAAATACCCATATGTGTTTAGGAGAAAGGAATTACCTATTGTATAAAAAAAAAAATGATTGAATATCTCTTAAAAAGTAAAACAGCCTGGATGGTTAAATTAGATATTCATTCATGTTGATGTATTGTCTTGTTTCCTTTTGCAGTGCACATTTGAGGGCTGTGGAAAAAGATTTTCTTTGGATTTCAATCTACGGACGCATGTAAGGATTCATACTGGTGACAGACCGTACGTTTGCCCATTTGATGGCTGCAACAAGAAATTTGCCCAGTCAACAAACCTCAAGTCTCACATTCTCACGCATGCTAAAACCAAGTGAGTCGTTGTGGATGCTTTCTGTGTAAAATAAAACTTGGAAGTATCCTGAGATGTGTCGTGAATTCATTAGAAAAGTCGAGTGCTTGATCAATGATTTATAAGAAATGTTCAGTATCTTGATTGATTATTTACGACAAGAGTTCAGTTGCTTCGCTCTTCACTAACCCCTACTCTTTCATTTTGGCATCACAGCTTTTTTCAACCTTTTTAGTTTGTTTGAATGCATTCTCAGAATTCAGATAATTTTCAACAAAAAAAAAAAAACAGTGAAGGAGAACATTTTTGTTGCTTAGATATTCAGGTTCTCAGATCAATTTTCAATTTTTTTTTTTTTTACTTCATTAATTTTTTTGTCTCTGTGTTTGTTTGTGTTTTAACTTCAATTGTTAAAAAAAAAATGGCATATATTCTGGTGCTGACACATAATTTTCTTGGAAATTTTCTCAGCATAAATGTCGGATAACTCCTTGTCATGGTACAACAAGTAGTCAGTAGTTTTACTGTTGACTGCTGGTTGCATCTCCACAAAGAGTTATTTGACTGGACTTCAGTCTTGCTCTGACACATTGATGCTTGGACCTTGAGAATCAAACACGTCAAGTATGTGTTTTGAGACTTGAGTAAGCGGAAACAAGAGCAAGAAGAAGATCTATATTTCAGGTATGTGAAAAATATGGTCTCTTGTTATGTTGAGGAGGTTAAAAAAAAACTTATATGTAGTTTGTGATCCTTACGATGATCATGGGTATGAAGAAGGAAGGCTGGACAATGACTAAGTGGAAAAAGAAAACAATGGACTTTTGTTCTCACACCTCTTGAACATAGACAGTGTACATGTTCATTCCTCAGGAATGGAAAATGTATATCCCTCTTTCTTGAGATTTTAGCGCATGATTGTCAGTAGTAAAGGGTTCTTTACCTCTGATTTCTATGTGGTGTGAAACATTCATAAACTATATAGCTAACAGTTCTTTGAGTCATCAAGTTTAGAAGAAATGAAAAGAAAAAAGGAAAACAAAAGCTGTATGTTTTTGTGTTTGACCCCCATTTTTGAGAACAACGACTCGCTGTATCCATGAATAGTTAATGTAACAGTCTTGAGTTTTGAGCATTTGATCTTCATGGTTTTTGACAGCTAGTCATTTGTATCCTTTATTGAACTGTACAAGGGAATGTAATAGTAATTGTGTTCTGACAATTTTCCAATGTCATACTCTGCAATGCTGAAAGGAGTCGGCACCTCTGCTTATTCTTCCTACATGTGGACCAGTTTCTGTTGAACTTTTAGGGCAGCATCTAGAGCCCTGAGCTGAGTAAATCTCCATGATGTGTAACCAGCATGCTCAGGAAAATAAAGTGATAATTTTAAAAGATTTAAACTTTGCAGAGTTCTGGTTCCTTGTGATCTTTTAATTGGAACGAGACCAGAGCACTGCCCCAAGTTGGCATGGGAGAACTCCAGTAAACTTTGGAAACTGATAAGATCAGGTTGCAACTGCTTCCTTTAGTATATTGTGAGAAGGAAATATCAGAACAGAACCGGATAGTTGATATGCTCTTGGTGGATTCTCTGGGCCCTTCTAAATTCTTCTGTCCCCTCTGGTGTTGAACTTGACCAGTTCAGAATAATGATGTCAACACTGTTATTCTTATACATTAATCAGAGGTGGTCATGGGATCTTCTTGGCTCCTAGGGTTCCCACTTCAGTGAGCCCAGCATAGTTGTGGCACAGCCCAGGGAACAGACTGTAGTTTTTGAAGATAATGCTCTGCACTGTTGCACTTTGTCCAATTCTGCTCTGTCTTTTCGGCAGTCAGATACCAGACTGTGATGGCATACTGCTTGTGGAATGTTCATTTGTATACATTGAACACCTTTGTGTCTCTGTTGCTGTTAGAGTGGATCGATCATCCAAGACGATGCTGGTGTTTTCTGATCAAGGCTCTTGTGATGGAGATCAGTGGTACGTACCCACCTTCAGAGTTGTTATTTTTGTTGCCTGTGCCCTCATTGGCCATGGTAATTATATGTCATCAGTGTTAATGTTATTTCTGTAGTCTGTGATGGAAGCCATGATGTTACTTCTGTGCTGTAATCATTGAATTAATATTCTCTGCTGTGATTGTTAATGTCATTTTGGTATTCTTTGCCCTGATCTTTATTTTGTGCTGCTATTATTTATGTTAATGAATATTTTGTGCTGTGGTTGTTCACGTTATTTTGGTATTCTGTGCTCTGGTCATTATTCTGTGCTACAATCAGTAATGTTGCTTCTGTGCTGTTACTGTAATGTTACTTCTGTAAATTAATTGCTGTTACTTCTGTATTAATTGCTGTGATGATAAATGTTACTTGTGTATTTTGTGCTGTAAATTATGATTGTTCTGTGTTCAGTCCTTGTACATTTACGTTGCTTCTGTATTCTTTACTGCACTTGTAAATGTTACTATTGTGTTCTGTGCTCTGACTGCTCATCATTAATGGTATTTTGTTTAGTAATCATGAATGTCACTAATGTACTATGAGCATTAATATTTTACTTTGTGTTATGTATTCCATCCCTTATATTGAGGCAGCTTTGAAATTTGGGTTTGTTTTGTAAAGAGCGTTTGTGTTGCTCAGTTACTAGGGTTAAGCAGAGAAAGATTTTTCAGTCATTGAGTTACCTGGCTTTTTTTTTTTGTCCTGCTTGTTTAGATGCTGTTTATCTTGAATATTTTGTTTTTTTAACTCAGCATGGTTAACTTACAGGGCACAGTCTACATACACAATTGGCACTCCGTAAGTTTTCTTTTTTGTTCTTGGAAAATGGTCATTAAACCTAAATTAGTGTGTGACACGGAATACAGAGAAAGGTGTATTCATGGTTCATATTTGTTGCCATAGAATGGACATTCTTAAAATGAACTGGGAGGTTGGAGGGGATAGTAAATCAGCTTTATATTGATACCTTTTTTTTCTTTCTTTCTTTTTTCGGATTACCTATTACTGGTTACTGAATAGTGATTCAGCTTGAATAACAGGAAAGCAAGCATGTTTTTTCTTCACTGTCTCATAAAGATGAGCTAATATTTTCAGGATATATATGATGTCTGTCCATCTGACATCCAGGGAGGTATGATCAGGCTAAACGCACAGCAGGCCCACAAATGTTATATCTTCAATGGTTCCTCTAAATACTTCAAATTGGAGAGAATTCAAAAGTGTTCAGAATTTTAAATCTAATGTTCAGTGTTCCTCATGCAACAGTGTAAGTATTAATCCAAGAGGGATATTTTAGATTGCCTTTGTATAATTCCATTTGAGTGCCAGTAAGTAGGGGGAGATGGAATGAAGCAGTGGGCTGCCAGGCTTGCTAACTAGCTGTTTGTATACCTCTTTGCTGAGTAATGTTCTGGCTTCTCTTAAAATTTGATAGTGGTTTCAGTGTTCTACTTTTTTTTTTTAAGTAGGGTAAAAATTCTAAGAGAATTTCTTTCGTCTATGTTGGTTTTTGTTTTTTGATTACTTGGGTCTGAGATAAAGGAGAATGTCTGGTGCCATCAACATGCCCAAGTTTATCTGTCTTGAGGACATCAAGTCCTTGAAAGTCCTTAAAAGTCCTTGAATTTTGAGGATCCCTTTTCAAAGACTGAACAGTCCTTAAAACTTGGACTTAAGTGCTTATGAATCTCTCGGTGCTTGAAAGCACTCAAAAATAAAGATTTTGATGGAGTAATCAATATGTTGGTGAGAAGACTGCAAAATAATGCTGAGAATTGATTACGTATATAATTTATAAATGATTTTGGAGTTCATTTTGTACCTGCTGAAGATGCCTGCTTGCCTATCGTATGCTTCTAATTGGATTCTGCTGAAGTTGCTTCGTGACGAAGCTGAAGTATGCATATAGTCTTATAGTTTCTGTATCATTGTCCTTAGATTTAATGTCAAAATTCCTTAATTTTGTGTGTGTGTGTGTGTGTGTGTGTGTGTGTGTGTGTGTGTGTATGAACTGTCGATAGATCGGTTGTTCTTTTATCAGTAGTTGTGAATAGGCACATTACGTTAGCTGTTGATGTTTGGTTTTCCCCAAAGTGACTGTGCAACAATAATAAATCTGAACAAAACTTGTCTGTTTTCAGGACGCAGGGTTTGACCTATGTCACAGTTCCAGAGTCACCAAGCTGGGGGTAAGATTATTTCACTCTATGTTTGCTCTCCTGAGCACTTTCAGTTTTGTCTGCTGTGAAGGACATTTCTGAAAGGGAATTTTCCAATAAAATGTAAGGGGGGGGGGGGTTCCAGAGATGGACACATACCTATCCTGATAAGTACCTTAAATTTATTCAACATGAACAACATCCCAACCAGTCCGGGAACCCTTAACTCACTCAAGACGGAGAGTTCTGTCCCTTGTTTTTCCCTGTGGACGGGCCATTTGATATGGTTAGTATAAAAAATCACCAAAAATGCAAAACAAGAGTTAGTATGAACCTTCCATTTGTAGCATTTCAATAACTTCAGGAATGCTAAAATGTTGCCGACAGGCTCAACTTTGCCTGGACACATTCGCAGAAGAACTTGATTGAGACGCCATGTTTCACACTCTATGCAGATTAGTAAGTCATGTGGGTTGTTGTAGTCAATCAGCAACTGACGCAAAGTGGATGATGGGGCCACGCAAAACCACTGGGCAGGTGAACAAAGGAATGCTGATGATACTATTTATAGCTTGTTGTGGTCTACTGATCATGCTGTCACCCCTTGAAAAATCTGTCAAGGCTGAAACGTTGATAGCGTTTGTTCGTACGGAAGCATAACGTCATTGGAAAACACTAAAGCGTGACGAGAGAGTTTAAAAATTTTTTGTAAGGAGAGAAGGGAGATAAATCTGCACTTATAAAGCGATTTCCATTGAAATGTGTTGCTTATAACTATAAACTGCCTGTTAGTTTCTACAAAAGTGAAAGAGATAGGTGGCATGTAGTAGCGCAGTGCTGGATGTTTCTCTTGGAATTGCAGCTTTGAATAGGCAGAGCAAAAAAATTTGCATGTCAGAAAAAATGTGTAGGGCCTCTAAAAGTGATCACATAGAACATCAAACTGAAACCCAGTGCAGATAGCAGGTTTGTTGTCCAACCAAGGATAGAAGAAAAACTGACTGACAGTTCACAAGCCAGAAGCGACATATTTCAAGGGAGGTCACTTGTTGAAATGCAAGTATAGAATTTTGGGAGTAGATAGTTATCTCCCTTCTCATCTGAACTTCAGTGGTATACAGATTGGCTAGGCCATTTTGTTCGTACTGACTGAAGATTCAGGCACTTGTTTGGATAGGAAGTATGAGAAAAGAAATTCACATGACAGATTTGTTTTATTTTTTATGCATCCGCTGTTCTCCCAGAGATGGACACATTTGACCTTCAATTGCTTTTATTTTGTTTCCGCGTGTTCTGACTCAAGAGTCTCGTAAAAATTCACCTTAGGGAAATTTTCGGCCAGCTACTGCTGGTCTTCATCAGCCCCGACTGACTGGTAGTTGTGGTGGTCGGGGCTGATGAAGACCAGCAGTAGCTGGCCGAAAATTTCCCTAAGGGAAATTTTTATTAGACTCTGAGTCAGAACACACGGAAACATGAGTAACCCGGGGTCGGAAAGTGTTTTTGCTCAAATGCTTTCATTGTGTCTACTGGCCAAAACTAGTAAGCCCAAAGAGTGGCACTTGATAACCTAGCCTCTGCTGGCACTTCATCGTCCAATCTCAGGCCCTGGCAATCAAGGTGGAGCAGGTTGATTGTCCCTTCACAGCATTGAACATGTACCGTCAGAGGACATTGTCTGGCTCCTCAAGAGTGATTTTGTCAGACAAAAATTAAAATTTGACATTTTTTGAGTACATTCATAACTTCACATCAACTTTCAGTGGTAAAAAATTGAGATTGTGAAGTAATCATTTTCTAACTCAGAAACAAAAGTTACTCTCATTTGTAATGCTTTTTCTGTGCACATCAGTCAGTAAGCAATGTCGCCAATGAACTGTAAACTGTTTACAATGAAATTTAGATTAAAAAAATATATATATATATTGTGCAGGTAACTTCACATTTTGAGAAGTTCTTCAGAAATAAGGTGCTTTCAGCAACCCCCCCCCCCCCCCCCCCCCCCCCCCCCCAGCAGCCTCTCCCTACCTACTGCCCCAGGTCATTTTTTGGCATAGGAGAAATCGCCAAAAGATATTAAGTAACCTCATGTTCTCGTGAAGTTATAGACTCGGTCGCAAACTCCCAGTTTCTTACTTTCTAGATGCAGCATGTTCAGTATCTTGGCACTGCTATACACTGCAAGCAAACCTTTACCATAGTGAGAAGAACTTTAATCTGAAGTTTTATACTGTAATATCTACATGTAGAAAAGCTTGATGTAACAGTGTGATGTTATGAACATAGTGCAGTTTTAGATTGTATTTTCAGATTATGTTCTTATAAAGACTTAAAAAAAAAAAATCATGTGCATTAAGTTGGTTACTTCTTTGTCTTGGAAATGTGCTTTATAAAGAAAGAAGGATACTTTTGATTAATGATGGGGAAGACTGAAGTATTTGGGTGAAGGGCAGGCTGACGAAAAATAAACTAATGCAGAATTCTTCTTTTTTTTTTTTTTAGCTCTTGGCGCTGCCCCTCAATTTCCAACAAATGTTTTTGTTTGCTTTTTCAAATTTACATGAAGGAAATGATATATAATAAATGTATGCTAAAATTGATTTATGAAATTAAAGAAAATCTTCTGAAGTTATGAAATGTTGCTATTATGACATCCCTTTTCTATGTCTTTTGCCAAAAGAAAATGCACTCACTGTCAATGTACAAGAGATACAATACTGTTCACTGAACTCAAACAAATTAACAATATATAGTTATAAACTGGGAAACTCTTAGCTTTGTTTTGTGTACTGTGTGAAGTTCTGAGCTCTTCTGAAATTTCATTTTCAAATTTGGAGTAAATAATCCCAAAAATGACTGTAAATTATTACAGTAGCCTTTGTTTTAACCAGATATAAGTGCATGGGTGAAACTGTTCCGTCTATGGACGGAAATCTGTCAAAATGACTTTCAGTCTTGACGGAACTTCCGTCGATTTAAAAAAAAAAAAAAAATCACGACTTGTCGGTTCCGATTTTGTGTTCAGTCCAAGCTTTCGATCTCTTACCGGAAGTAGCTGTTTCTGTATTTCCGGCGTCTTCACAGGCTAACATTGGCGCGTTTGTCTGAATAGGAAAGTTTGCATGGTGCTCCGGAAATTAAGTAGTCATGGCTTTTTTTGAAAGGAGGAGATCCAGTAGCATGCATCGAGGGCCAAATTAGAAACAAAAGGAGATGGCAATGGCTAAACGAAACTGATGACGACGGCAGTAAATATCGCAAGTGGTGCAAGAAAATGAATGTGGCCGGCACGTGTTTCTGTATCGTTTTCTGTATCGTTTGCTCAAAAACGATCAGTTACGGAGCGAATGGAAAAAAGAAACTTCAAAGCCATGCTGATCACCCAGATGATTCTGATTACCCGGATGATTTTACCTTTGAACACAGTCTTGATTTTTGGAATGTTTGATCAGTTCAGATTGGGTGAGAAAAATTTCCCTTCTTGAGTTTTTATATTCTGGTTTATTTCTACACTTTAAGACTTTAACTTTCCTGAGGAAGAAACAAAAGTTGACTGCAGGATTCGTGGTAAAATGAAAAAATAATAAAGTTTATAAAAACCTTTTGGTGGTAGTTGAATCCGTTGGAGAGGAAACTGACGTTTCAAGCCATAGGCCCGTTGTCAAAGTGAAGAGAAGAAGACAGTCTAGACAGGAAAGCCCATGTGAGAATTGGGTCAATTCTCACATGGGCTTTCCTGTCTAGACTGTCTTCTTCTCTTCACTTTGACAACGGGCCTATGGCTTGAAACGTCAGTTTCCTCTCCAACGGATTCAACTACCACCAAAAGGTTTTTTATAAACTTTATTATTTTTTCATTTTAACTTTCCTGAGCTTGTACAATAAGCTAAAAATATTATTTTTATCCATTTAAATGAATTTATGGAACATAAAGTCTAACAGTAACTCACACAAGCATGTTACAGTTAAGCTTTTTACTGCAGAAATCATGTTACAATTAAGTTTTTTTCTGGTGCAGGAGAGCCAACGAAATTGGCCTAAATAGAAAAAAAATATCAATTTCGCCCAGGGGGCTTCGCCCCCTTGGACCCCCCAATGGGGCGCTGCCCCTGTACCTCGCCAGGGCCTAGGCAGCCCCTGGACCCCGGCCTTATTTCAGTCAAATCAAGTTTGTAGGTTTCACCCATGTAAGTGTATCTTCCATCAGAACACCAAAATGACGGACTTCATAATAGATCTTAAATGTCACAAAAATGGACACTTTTTCATACTTTAGGCCAAATATGAAAGAAAAAAAAAAAGAAAAGAATTAATCAAGCTGCTGGCAGTGATTACCAGTTGGATTTGAACAGGACTGGCCAGCACAGAAGCAATTTTACCTCACCCAGATGTGATTTTGTTGTGATCAGACATCTATCATGGTCATTGTTGCTGATTCTTCATGACAAATCTCTTTGGTTTCTGTTGGTCAGTCTCTCTATCTTTTTCGTTTTGACAGGGTCACCAAAATTCTATTAGTTTATACATTGACAACTTTAGCACAGGCACCTGACATCACATTACTTTTGCTTCATATTGTCTCAGTTATAAGCACCTTGATTTTACCTTTAGATGTATCTGTCATTGTGGCTGAGGTTTGGGAGATTCTGCACATTCATTTCATTATATTTAACTGAAAGTAGGCAAATGCAGAATTAGGGGCAAATCAGCACATTCCCCATCTTGTTGACAGCTCCACAGTTCCACACATATTCTGTGAGAGAGGACTGCTTTTAAAGTGTATGAAGTTTTGTGTCTTGATTTTGCAGTCCACAATTTCCGTTGTTCTTTGTCTGGGGTTTTTGTTTCATGTCTGTTTTTGTTTTCCTTGCGGGGTGTCTGTCTTAAGACCTTTTTTGTCAACCAGTGGAAGATGTTATTTAGGAAAGCGAGACCAACTCCTTGTATTATGTTACGTAAATGTAAAATGTTTCATTTTATCGCAAAGAAGTTTCAGTTTCACAAGCTCAGAGTAATCTTATTGATTCCTGTTTTCAGGATCTCGGATGGAGTGGGGATTGGGGTTAGGCGGGTTCATTGGGAGACATAACTATCTGTATGATCATGTATATTTCTCTGATAGCTGCAGCATATTGTTTTAATGGTTTCCACCTGACAATACTTGATTTCAGGGTGCATTTGGTCATTGATTGCAAAATGTTGTTCTGTGTGCAGAGGCCAGGTGGAAAACTTAACTTGGGATGGGGAAGTCACCATGTAAATGCACCATGCTGTTCAGTTTGCTGAGGCTTCAGATATGGTACTGTTCAGTGGTGGCCGGTATGACACATACTCAATAGCGTCATGATGTGGGGAGTTGTGAAACCAACGTACATTAAAAAAAACAAAAAACTTTTTGCTGACGTTTCAGTGCACACTGATGACAGCTAGTGGTACCATTTCTATGTTTTCAAGTTCTCAGGAGTTGACTTCTGTGTTCAGTCATTGGACGATTTTTTTTAGCATGCTCCACTGTATGTTGAAAGTTTTGAAGCATTGCAAATTGTCAGAAAATATCCAGAGCACAGTTTAAATTATGTACCAACAGCTAATCATTTTAGAATAATATCCAATGACTGATGTGCGCTGTTCATTGAAAGGAAACAAGTTCATTGTGCATGAGATGAGAAAGTTTCTGCCAGCTCATAGACAATTGTCTTCAAGCGGGGGGAAAAAAAGGGAGAGAGGGAGAAGGGGGGGTATTGTAAGTTTCTTAGCACATGGAAGGAAAGGATTAGTTTTTTGACATGTTTCCAGACAGCTTGTTAAAAACAAACGATTTTTTTTTTTTTTTTTTTTTTGTTATTTTTATGTTTAGTTTTAGTTTCAGTATATTCACCTACTGTAATTTCTGGGCTGTAAACTGATATTGTTTCAGCTAATTCCTGTTGTTACTATACAGATAGTGGCCAATTCTTGGATTCGACTGCAGCTAGGAACTTGGGTTTGAAATTTGATTGCTCTTCTTATTCCGTCTGCAATTTCAATTTGAAATTGATGCAGCTTTTTCACCAACTTTGAAAGTCTACAACTTTGATAGAAATATATCTAAGTTGACTAAATCAGCTTTGCTGATATCTTTCTTCAACTTTTTTTTTTCAAAGATGAATTTATATCTGTGCAAAAGTCACATTAACCTCTTCAGTGCCGAGGACGTATATATACGTTGAGTACAGTGCAACCATACTTGCCAAAGGTGTATATATACGTCTGCCTCATTTGAGAATTTTTCCTGTTTCTATTTTTAAGTTTTTGGATTCTAAAAGGCACTGATAAGAAAGCTCAGCATACTATAAACAGCATATATAAATTAATTATTCATGAGGGGCAAGACCCAATCAGGCTTCATTGGATCATTGCAGAGCGTTATTCATAGCAACCCCAGAGAGCTGGAGACAAAGTTTTCAAAATGAAAGATGACAAACTAAGCCTGGCCCAAGTGGTGTAAGGAGAAGGCGCGAACGAAGGATTTATGGCAAGTTTGTCACCCAGAATGATGAACAAGTTCTAAAAATCATCCAGAATAAATATTTTGACAACAGTGTTTGGTGTGGCAAAGCCTACTCAGCAGTTTCACTCCATGAAGATGATGAAAGTGAGACTGGCAATTTGCAGGGTGGTGGTGGTAATGTTGTAGAGCTAGATGTCACTCGTATGGTAAGAGAGCACGCAAGCTGAGAAGAGACAGCAGAGCAAGAGGCTGAATATAGCTCTGTGGCCGACCCAGATTTGACCCCAGCCATAGTCAGTCAACTGATCAGCCACAGAGGAGAGACATAGGGAGGGGGGCATGGTGATCAGGCCAGTCAGCTCATGGCAGAGCATGTGGTAGAGATTATGTCGAATCAGGGGACTAGCCTGAGCCCCCAGGTAAGGTAGGAGGACTTTTCCCACTTCACTGCAGCTGTGCTCTTTCTTTGCTGGTTTCCATGTTGGCATGTTTAAACAAGTCGTGACAGAGGGGGGCGTGGGCGTGGAGAGGGGGTGCATGGCAGTGCAAGAGAGAGAAGGCATTATTGTGATTGTGATGTCATGACTGTGTTGTGTGTTTGAGAGTGAGTGAGTGTGTTTATGTGTGTGTGTGTGAGAGAGAGAGAGATTTTGTTGCATGTGTGGAAAAAAGGGAGGAAAAAACAGAGAAGAGGAGAGTGGGTGTGTTGATGTGAGCTGTGACTGGTTTACATGTACATTTTTCTGTCACAAGTGAGACCAGAGTAAGAGGTCTATGTGACATACAGCCTGTGCAGCAACAGGGCAGAGGGTGAGGGGTGGTCCTTGACCATCCTATTGTCCAGCCTAAGATGACGGCACAAGAGATCTTCCAGTTAACAGGACAGCCTGGCCTCAAAGAAAAGACCTCAGGGAGCAATGCCAGTTCACTACTATGAGCTGTTTTTGACAGACACGCTGGTTCAGCATTTTGGTGATCAAACCAACTTGTAAGATGGAAAGGCACTTTCCTTACTGAATAGCTCAAATAACAGGCAGGCAGGCAACTAGCAGGAAGTGCAAGATGTGCACAAAGCATGGCATCTGGAGGGAGACTGTGTATGGGTGTGCGCAATGCCTGTCTCACCCTGCCCTGTGTACAGACCCATGCTTCAAGAGTACCACACCACCAAGCACTTTCAGTACTGCAGTGCGTGCCACACACACACACACACACACACACACACACACAACACACACACACACACACAACACAACCAGCAAATTCAGTTTTGTATATAACATATTTTTGTGTGCTTTACATTTTATCTCATCAGTTGTTGTTTTTTCAAATCGATGCTTCTTTTCAGAATCTGAAATGAAAGTAACACTGTGCTGACCACAGTGCAAAACAAAAATGCCTGTGTGAATTCTAGATTGAATGTGTGTACAATACTGACATTTTGGATTACAGTTCAGAACTACTGTTTCCATAAACATAAAGATAGGGAAACATTTATTTTGATTTCTTATCTACTTTCTGATTTTATTCATCTGTTTTTACTAACTCTTTATAACCGATGTTCTGACAGTATGAAAAACTTATTTATCTCACATTTATGGTAGACTTATTACTAACCAGCATGTTACATAAACTTAAAACTGTCATAAACGAATAGTCTGTTCATTTTTCTTTCAGAAAAGTATGGGTTATGAAAACTTTCTTGCAATAGTTTCCATGCTAGAATTTTTTGTTAATTAACTCACTCATGAGGGACAGTTCTGTCTCTTGCTTGTGGACGGGCCATTTTGTTATGGTTAGTAAAAAAAAAAATCACCAAAAATACAAAACAAGAGATAATAATGAACTCTCCATTTGTAGCATTTCAATAACTTCAGGAATGCTAAAACGTTGCCGACGGGCTCGACTTTGCTCCAACAATGTGCAGAAGAACTTGATTGAGATGCCATGTTTCACACTCTATGCAGATTAGTAAGTCATGAAGGTTGTTGTAGTCAATCAGCAACTGAAGCGAAGTGGGTGATGGGGCCACGCGAAACCACTGGGCAGGCAAACAAAGGAATGCTGACGATACTATTCATAGCTTGTTGTGGTCTACTGATCACACTATCACCGCGTCAAAAATCTGTCAAGGCCGAAATGCTGATAGCGTTCATTCATACGGAAGCGTAACATCATCGGAAAACGCTATAGCATCTGTTCATGACAAGAGAGTTAATACTCTCCACAGCCAAAAATAGCTTGGCAAATAAGGGGAAACTACCAAAACAAAACATGGCACTGAAGGGGTTAAATCATTTCATTTACTTCATAATTAATCAAATTTCCAAAATAATCTGCTGTTTCAGAGAGATTTGTACTGTGCTGATACTACTGTAATCACCGCTCAACAAATCTCAGCATTTACCATTTATGAAAACGTGTTTGTTTTCCTTGTGAAAACTGTCCAATCAAATTTATTTTCACTGTTATTCTGAGTAATTTCAAAATTAAGCTGATCCATCACAGGTTCACATGATGTAGACAAGTGCAGGTGACTGATACAACTTGTGCATCTCATTTCGCAGTATACATGGCTTTGTTCACAATGTGTTGTGCTGCCCTTTGAGTTATCACTTTTCGCTGCTATTTTCTTGTTGCTGATTTACTGGTTTTAGTTAATATGTTGTTTTTTTTCTCTCTCCACCCCCCCCCCCCCCCAGCAGATTTATGTACTGGTGTGTTTATGGCCCAGAAATTAGGGTAGCAGCAGTTTCTTCAGGTAGATATCACTCTTTGTAGAGTTATCATAGGACGGTGTGCTTTCAGGCACATGCCAGATTTCAGGTATGAACATAGGAGGGAAAGGGGTGGATGGGAAATAATATCTCATTTGTGAAAGAGAATTTTGTTTAAAGAAAAGAAGGAAAGAAATTGTGCTGAAGGTAATGTTACAATTTTTCCCCGGGGAAACTAAAAATGTTTTTTTAAGATTGTAAACAGAAGAAGAAAAAAAAACGTATGCCTCTGGTAGTTTACAGAGTGACCAGATGAATCTGTGGCTCAAAGATGAACTGCTTTTGTATTGGTAGAGCACAGCGAAAGTCTGGTTTGGCTTTTGCAGAAAAAATTATTTGAAATTCATGGACCATGTACTTTTCACACCCTGATGTATATATGCTACACAAGAACTGCTAAACCATGAGGCCTCTACCAGGTGAAGAGCACTGCTTGATTTAAACTTGGCAGGTGCCTGATCTTATGCACAAACCAGGTGCACCGAATGTTATGGATCTTTGCTTCTGTGCGTTATGAATTTGTATTCTGTGTGTTTTATTATGACTTTGTGAATGTAATTGTTTTTTGTTTTTTTTGGTGAATGATTGTCTTGTCATTGGTGTGTTTTGACAAATCTGTCCATGTCAAAAGCATCTTTACCAATTGTAGAACTTTTTTTTTGTTCGTTTTTTTTTTTTTTGTAAAGCGCTGGGAACCGGGGATTGTGTATGTAACCTTCAAAGGGAAAAAAGTGAACATTCTGTTGTCCTAATATTGATGCGGGCAATAGATGGTGGTTATCACATGTAATGAAAGATTCTGTTGTAATAGATTGTAGACAATTCTTTTAATTGTTTTAAACTTACTCATACTAACAAGACATAATGATAATAATATCAACGTAAAGCCACAGAGAAAAAAAAACAAAAAGACATGTAAGATTGCAAGCAAAAAAGGTCAAAGATAAATGACAAACCAAAAAAAAAAAAAAAAAAAAAAACTTTGGTAGTATCTATTTACCAGTGACTTGGAAAAGTTGCACAAGTCTTGCATTTGCAACTCCTGGTCATGCTGAAAACAATGAAGGGTGCCTTGTTGCACTATTGTTCACAGGTGAAGCAGTTCTGCTGCTGTTACAGATGCTTTTCTCAACTACCACTGCCCCTCCTCTTTGCAAACTTGTTTGTGTGTGAGCCAGTGTGTGTGTGTGTGTGTGTGTGTGTGTGTGTGTGTGTGTGTGTGACTGGGTTTGGGATGTCTGGAGGAACTCCATTAACTAAAAAAACCATGTATGTGTGAGCGAGCTGCCGCTGAGAAAGCAGTAGAAATATAATCGCTTCCAGCGGTGAATTTGAGTGTATGAAATGAAATATGCTTTGATGACGGATGTCTGTAAATAGTGCATAGTAAATACTTCTGACCATTGAAACTGGTTGTGCATGTTTTGTTTTGTTTTTTGAGGGGTTTTTAACTGTACTTTTCCTTTATCTAAAATTTAGTTTGCCGAGGTTAGGACAGTTTGGGATTGCTGTAATAAATCTGGGTTTTAAGCATGGTTCAGGCAAACTGGCCAACAGATTTCAACTGTTCTTCAACGTGTTTGTTCTTGAGTTGTTGTTTTTTTCCCATGATAAACTTTTTTTTTATCACGATTTGGGGCATTTATAGTCCTTCAGAAAGAAATGCATTCAACTTCTCAAACACATTTTTGTACCACTATGAGCACATGGTGAAACTAATGAAACATTGCAGTTAAAACAATCTCTCTCTCTCTTCTCTCTCTCTCTCTCTCTCTCTCTCTCTGTCTGTTTGCTCAAGCAGGATCTTTTCATAAAATCAAAATGTACAAGAAAACAGGAACATCAATCCTTCAGTTATTCAGACCAAACAGTAAGGACAATACTATAGCCATCCACAGAAGATTAGAATACTGAAAGAAATCAATTTGTTGGTGTTAGGTAATACTGGCATACATGTATGGAAGTTTGTGTGTGTGTGTGTGATGATGCAATAAGACCAATGCCAATTTCTACAAGTTGACAAGTAATACTGGCGTATAAGTATGGAAGTTGTGTGTGTGTTGATGCAATAAGACCCGTGCCAATTTCTACAGGTTGGGTCCTCTCATGTTTGAGTATGGGCAACAACAGAGAGATTGGTTGCGACTGTACAACACATGAAATACGTGAAATACCTTCTACTGGTCTCTTCTGTCGTCATCTGTTTAAAAAAACTGTCACATTCATTATTTCTGTTTCTTTATGTAGTGTAATGAGAGGTAGAAGAGGCACTACCCGGAAAAAGTTCAGTTGGTGTTGGTTTCTTCTCGCCACTCTGTGGAATTTGTGGGCAGACACAGCCACTGAAGGGTTTGTGTGCTCCTTGAAACTCCTTGAATTCTGAGAGCGAATTTCAAGGCCTTGAAAATCAATCAAATGTAGTTCTGCTGACCAAACCTTGAAAACCTTTGAAAATCAAGCCATCGGCTCCAAACATTTTTAATGTGGCATAAAGAAATGAAAGTTTGATTTTTCTGCGTTCAGGTTGATGAAAAATTATTTTAAAACACATTTTTACATCATCACAATCCCGGTTTGTCGTCTGCTAGTTAACTAAGGGAGATAATTTGTTACTTCGTCAATTTTTAGCCATGTGTTGCAGCCTTGAATTTAAAAAAAAAAAAAACTGTCCTTGAAAACTCCTTATATTTTGTTATTGGGAGTCTGTAGGAACCTTGGCCTGCAAAATCTGCAGCATAGTAGCTGGTTCGAATTTAAAAGTTGTTTTGATTTGGTATCATTTTAAATCCTACTCGAGTGTGACACCTTTTTGTGTGTGGAAGTGTCAGGGGTGGTTTTAATCATGCTAGTTTGTTTTGTTGTTTTTTTTAATAGGGTAAGTTTGAAACCAACAAAACAATGACCTGTGCGAAAATCTTAGTGTTGACATTTAGTAACGAGAGAAACTGTTTCAGAAAGTATACTTAGTTTGTTATCTCTGAGTTAACTATATCACAAAGCAGATTCAACAGGAGGTATGTTTTTCTCTTTGTGAATAGTCCTTATGAGGACCTTACATTCATGAAGATAGTAATATTGATAGTGGAATCAGCATTTAATGTATGTTGAAAGCTTGCGTCATCTTATTTTGGTGGTGGTGGTTGTTAAATATAGGGAATGGGTGGTTTCCAGCAATTTTTTCCCACAGCATGTTTATGTCATCATCATGCCAGCAATGACAGAGCATTTGTGGTGTTAGAATTGAAGTACAAGTTGAATAGTTTTTGTTTGATAGAGACCATTTCCACTCGGCTGCTGTAACAGTTCGTCAACTTGATGATCAAGTCAGCTTCTACTCAATAAAGTTTGTATTTATTAGCCAGACAAAGAAGAGGGAAGTTGCAGTAAAATCATAAAATGCTGAAAATGAAGAGAAAAAAAAATGTTGCATGCATTTTGCATTGTGTTTGAATTTCTTAAAGTATGGCTGGGGGGGCGTACTTGGCTTTGAACCCTTCAAGTAATTCTTTCAGTGTGGGTTGGGTTTTCTTTTTTTTTTTTATTCTGTCAACTCAAGAGTGGGACTGCACAGTTGCAGGGCTAGAAATTCATTCCTAAGTCATCTTTAGTTGTCGTAGGGGCTATGGTAGGGGCAGGTTAATTAAAAGGGAAAAAAAAAGGAAGAAAAAACAAACCTGCTTGTCCCCCAGACATTTCTATTTGCCCGTCAAAAGTAAGAACACAGTTAATAAAAAGTGTCGCCTGCACTGGAACGAAGCAGCAATCATAACTGAATTATGGCATGTTCCACTCACGTATGGTTATGGCCTAAGAGAGAGAAATAGCATGTTGACTTTGAGGTTGTATAAGAAAAGAAAATAAGAGTTGTCTTTTTTCCACCATTCACATAATCCTGTGCTACACTAAAATGGTAAGGTCGCTAATATAAATTGTTCTCTGTCTTTCTCTCTCTCTCTCTCTCTCTCTCTCTCTCTCTGTCTCTCTCTCCTGTCTCTCTCTCTTCACTACACACATACTTTGAATAAGTCCACATCCTATCCACCTATATTTGAAGCAAAAATAAAAGGAGTAGATCAGTCATTTCCATGCTGACCTAGCACAATTCTTGCGTGCAGCTGACATGTTTCATATTTATAACACATTTTGCTCCCAGCGGAGACAGAATGGTGGGGGGGAGGGGGGGTACATGAGTGATAGTGAGATAGTAATGACGGTCTGATGGTAGAAAGTGAAATGGGAGAAAGAAAACCGCAGGTACAGTAGTAGTGATAGTGACAGCTGAAAGTGAAATGGGAGAAAGAAAACCGCAGGTACAGTAGTAGTGATAGTGACAGCATGAAAGTGAAATGGGAGAAAGAAAACCACAGGTACAGTAGTAGTGATAGTGACAGCATGAAAGTGAAATGGGAGAAAGAAAACCGCAGGTACAGTAGTAGTGATAGTGACGGCGTGAAAGTGAAATGGGAGAAAGAAAACACAGTCTGCACCAAACCATACTCTCAGCCTCCTTTCACGACACAATCAAAAATTGGTCGCCCGATGGACAAGTGGAAAGAGAATTTCCACTTGTCCCCAGAATATGTAGTTGTCACGTTCAATCAGATAGGTGGGTATTTCCAGCCCTTAGGCAAGTCTGATCTTCTTGGAAGATGCACGTCTGAGAAAGTGTGTTCCAGCTCTTTTGTCCCAGTCGGACTCTGTGACACATCGTTATCAGTGAGGCACCCGCAGTGTGTACCAATGGGAAATGTAGTTGGGGCACTCCCATGGTATGGCTTGATTCATGATTGCATCATCCAGTTGAGGGGAGATGAGGGTAATGTAAAATCATAATAAAAACTTGGCAAGTTATGCCTTAGCGAGCATCTGATTGATACCAATCCTTCACATTGATCTTTAGGGAGAGAATCGCTACCTCAGTTGTTTTTTTTTATGACTTGAGACACATGAAAGATTCAATTGAGTTTATGTTGTATCCATGGCTGTTTTAAAACTAAGAAGTATTTAACCTCTTGCATGCCATGTTGTCCATCGTGTGCCACAGAATTGAAAAAAATTATCCTCATCATTACAGAAATTTTCTTAATGCGGTCTTCATGTAAGGGTATTCCTGGACAAGTAAATCGGAATGCTTCATACGTTGATTTGAATTATTCATGAAGAACCATATCCAATCACATTGTGAATGGATCATTATGAAGCAGCAAGATTCACATTGCAAGTGGTCAGTCCATGATATTGCCAATTCCTTTCAGGCACATGTTCAAACAGCAGATGATGAGCCAGACAAACACTAGTTTTTTACAATGGAAGTGTGCAATGAAGGACAAAGAAGTTTCAGAATGGAGTTCTCCCGTGGCTTGTAAATGATGACTTTGGTGCTTTGTGTCACAGTAATCATTGACTGGATGAGAATGAGGGTAGATAACCAGACATGTGGTGCTTTGTGTCACACTAATCATTCACTGGCTCAGGAGGAAGGTAGTGAACCAGACGTGCAGAAAATTGGTCATGACTTCAGCATGGGCTTGTATTGTCAGAAATTACATAAAAAGGTGGAAGCGAACCCCATTCTACATAAAACCTGAAGGTGTTGCTGACCAAGATTTTATGCCAGGATGACTGAAGGATTCCACAGAGAAGGTAGAAGTGTTGATGATTCCATGGCTAGTACACACTGCAGTGTAGCAAAGTCTGCAAACACTAAGCAAGAGGGATGAATGGAGGAATGAATAGGATTTGCAAGCACTGTAATAGATGGTTTCTTTGTCTACCTAAGAATATAAGATCGCTGAAAAGATGGACATGACAGTGTGTAGGCGTTTGAATGTTCTGTGCTTCCAGATAACGAAAATTATGAATAATGAGACCACCAGGGGGAAGATTTGCGTGATGTGTCAAAACTGCCGGTGTTAATTGTGCCAACTTTCTGATGATGGAAGATTCATGGAAACTGTCATGACTGTCTTCCTCCTGAGAGGTGTGTGCAGTTACTGTTGTTGTAAAGTGTAGTGGATGATGTGGAACTAGACAGAAGGATCCTGGGTATGGCATTGTATTAGGGTGTTGGAATGAGCAGCACTGGATTGACGACAGTAACATGGACTTGCTGACAGCATATTCTCGACCTTGGCTCAGATAGCTTCAAAATACAAAGACTAACAAGGATATGGTATCCGAGTCCCAACCAGGAAAAAATGTAATGAATGACCAAATACTACAAATGGTTCCACACATGTAATCATATCACCCATCCAGTACACACCCCATAGATACAGACCAATTTCAGAATCGCATGAGAGAAAGAGGTGGTTACTGTATTGGTGAGTTTGCATAAACTGACGGATAGACAAGCAACCTACACAAAACATGGTTGGAGAGAAAGAGGTGGGTACTGCATGGATGGATTTGTGTAGTCTTGGTGACAAATAGAAGAGCCAGTGGACGCAGGTAAGCACAAAATGTAACTTTCACGGAGGAGACAAAGATAATCATCTGGTCATTTGATCTGGAGGTGTAAACCGTCAGTTTCAGTACAACAGTGCAGTACAGGTGATCTCAGGTTCTTTTCAAAATCCATTACTACACAAGAACAAATGTGAGCATGCATCCATATACAAATATGATTCCGAGTATGCACAAGAGGGCATACAAGAAATTCTCGGATTTAATATATGTCCCACAGGCTATTCCACCAAAGCAATCTTGTCAAGGTGCACACACACACACTCGCATAACAAGAGTGCAAAGTGACACTTACTTTACACACAATACACAATAGAATAGTGAATTTTCAACAACCTCATCAGTTTAGATGTTGCCACAAAAAAGAAAAAGAAAAAAACCTGAATAGTAAATTTTCAACCAATATGTCGGTTTGGATTCACAAAAAAATGCAGAAAGCAAAGTTTTGCACCAAGGTGTAACTCCCTCTCTCCCTCCCTCTCTCTTCACGCACACACACTTGGACACATACATGCACACAAACACAACACACATGCACACACACACACACAGCACATACACACACACACACAACACATGCACACGCAGAGGCCCAAGTTGCAATCCCAAACTAGATTTGTTGTATTTTCAAGGGAAATGAGTAGGACTGTAACGTTGCTGAGCGAAAAGGGCAAAACAGAAATCGACGCACAAAACAAGGTGTAAAGCGATGCAGTTTTTAGTTTTTACTTACAATATGAAACAAATACATTTCCAATATTGCTTTCTTTAAACGTTACAAGCAGCAGACAAAAATGCACTCATCAATAGCCTACTTCTGGAATAACAATGCTATATGAGCCTTATGGACTGCTGTATAAAACAAACAAGCAATACTTCCCATATAGTAGTCAGCATCTGCTGTATAAGAGATGTGTCCAATGTCCTTGAGTAGCCACACAAAATAGATCAGCTTGGAGGAACCTGTAGATCAGTGACCAATGGATGACAGCCAATGGATTGTACGTTCCCAATGAGCAAAAAGTGATTGACATCAACCAGTCCAGACCAATATCACTTCTGAATGTTGACAGCAAAATCGGTTTCTCAGTCATGGCTGTCAAAGTGCTTATAACACCTCGCCAAAAATGAGTCCTTAGATTTGTTAGTTCAGGAAGAGTGTCAACGAGGATCATGCCTCTAAAATTTGGGAAGCAGTGCCAAGAGCTAAGGCAGAGAAAAATTCCTTGACATTTGAATTGGCCCTCAAAATGTATCAGGTTTCGAAGAACATCCAAGAAATGCTGAAGCGTTTTCATGGCTTGCACAACAAACTGGATCATCTGGAAGTTCGCATAGCATAGCAATAGACTTGTGCCATTTCTCAAGTGCTTTTTATATTACAATGGAGGTTCCACTGAAAGCAGCCGTGAATGGAGCAGACCTTGAGAATGGATACAGAATGCCCTCTCTAAAAGCCTGCAAGGATTACATGTTAGTCCTTTCCATGAAGGTAGGTGAAACGCACAAAACACTGAAATTGACAAGTTATTTGCTTCATCAAGGATAAGTTTCAAAGCAGAGAAATCACAAATCCTCTCCCTGCAGGAAGGAAAAGTAGCTAAAAGAGTTCCATTCATTGTCGATCAATCCATACCAACAGTACCAGAACAGCCAGTCAAGAGCCTTGAAGGTGGTGTGATGACTCAAAAGAGGACAAAGGAAAATGAGCAAATGTCAATAGTAAGCATATAGATAGTAGACCAATGTGACCTCTCTGGTAAAAGGTCTGGTTTTTGCAGTTGATGCTGATCCCGAAGCCCCTCTGGCCTCTACTAATACATGATGTTAGTACCAGCTCAGAGGTATCAATGAGGCCAAAAATCAACATGTACACAAACAAATTACAAGGTTTGCCATCCGATCTCGCTGACCTTTTACATGTAGTGCCGCCAAGCAAAGCTGAAGTTGCCCCTGAAACTCGTCTGGATGAATGCATATGAGTAAGCCAGGTTACTAACCATGGTTAAGGACTCTGGAGGTTGTGAGATCATTCGACCCAAGCTAGACACTTGCAGAAAATAGAAAGTTCAGGAGGCAGTGGACATGGCCGCAGGAAACTCTAGATCAGGGACATGCAGGATTTGCATAAACCAACTGACAGGGACTGGGGGCAGCAGAAATGAAGTGGTGATCAGAAGCAAAAGGGAAAGCCGACAAGAGACATGGTAATACAGGCATTGAAGAAAGAAGAAGATGCTGGAGTTGAAGAAAGAGAAGGATGGCAAGAGAATCCAGAAGGCAGTCTAGCAAGCCAACAGGGCAGTGAACTCCGTAGGAAAACACACTCCAAAGAAGTCTCGGCTGCAATGACATGTGGCACATGGTGCCTCTCATGATCACCTTCATTCTCAGATCTTTCTATGACCTGCCCTGGAATTGAAACCTGGTGAAATAGGCGGAAATCAAACAATCCTAGTGTCAGTGGAACATGTCCTGAGTTCATGCAAAGCAGTGCTAATCCAGGAAAGGTACACATGGAGGCACAACCCAAGTGCTAATAGAGATGGCACATGCAGGTGGCACCGCCAGAGTAAACACTTGCGCCACCAGGAACCGCAGTATCAACAATCTACACAGGAGGTCACAAATCATTGTTTCTGAAGCTGGGACCAAAGAGCATGGAAGCTGGGTTTACTGTGTAGAGTGGATGGTTGGGAGTGCGCACAGATTAATGGAAAACATTCCATTCGAATACCACCAGGAAGAATGGTGGGAGAATGAAGATTGTAGTCCGCCCAGAATCATCAGAACAAATGATTCTGATTGAACTCACTCTGCACTATAAAAGCAGAATATATCACGCTCACATCTACAAGACTGAGAATATGCCAGTTCAGCCTGCAGCTTGAGGGAAACTGGTTTCCAAGCCAGAGTTCTCGCCACAGATGTTGGAGCAAGGTAGGCTCACCAGCCTATGATCTTATGAAGCAACGTGCCATGTCTGGTAAAAAGAGGAGTGGAACTCTTAATGGCAGAGGCAACTGAAAAAAAAAAAAAAGTTCCATCTGGACCTGGTCATAAGGGAACAAAAGTGAACTTCATAAAGCTTAAATTTTCCTATCAAAATCACGTATCCAATACCGATGTGTCGAAGACATCCGTCTGAAATAGCATGCGTTGTAACGCCCATCCATCCAGAAGGTGCGATACGAATTCGAGTCCCGGCTGCACACGAGGGGGAAAAAAATCTGATAGTAGTAAGTCGTTCAGGGCCGAAACATATCTCTTAAGGGGAACCGGGGGTGGGGGGGGGAGGGGGGGGGAGTCTTCTTTGAAGAATTGTGCTGTCGAGTTGCCCCTAGAGTTTCTGTTCATTACAAAACTTTGAAAAAATAAAAATTAAAAACCCTCCCATTTGTTTGGATTGTGCGTGATTGAACCCTCTGAGTAATAAAGCAAGCAAGCAAGCGTGCACACACACGCACGCGCGCGCGCGCGCGCGCGCGCACCACACACACACACACACACACACACACAACACACACACACACACAAACTGTGACGCACAAAACAAGAGGAAAAACTGTTCAAGTTAAACTGTCCACAGCCACACCTGGACGCGGGGTATTGATCGAGACTTCCGTGCCTTCTCATTTCTCTTTGTTCGATTTGGTCCGTGCGGGACGCCGAAGTCCTCCACGACACGTTTACCTTCCTCATTGTACAAGCTGTACTGCCAGAGCAACCCTCAAGGTGTAATTGGTCACAGCTGCTTCCACTTTGAAGCCGTAACTGAACTGTTCACGAAGTTCCCTGTACTTCACCGATAACCAGCTTAATCAGCAGGATTTCAGTGTCTGAAGAGAAGAGTTGAAAAGACAGGTGTCATAAGAGAGAAACATGCTGGGAAGATATGATCTAAATTAGTTGACATGTCCGTCAAAGAAGTTTAATTGATGGTGACAGATGACATGTTCTGCTATTTTGCAGAAAACTGATGCTAGACGAATGGTTCTATTATTTCCGGTTTGATAGGTCATGAGATGTTAGCCATGTGCCTTGTTAGACTGACCCACTGGTGGAGATCTCTTTTCCCTGAAGTCCAAAGATCGCACTTGAAAAAAAAGCTAGCAACACAAGTCAGCATACTTTTAGTTTGACTATGTTTGTTGAACTGAATCAGTGATGAGAGTGTTGCTCTGGTCTTCACAAGCGACACAAGTCACCATATTTTTTTGTTACAGATGACGTTGAGACTGAATCACAGATGGAGCTATCGTTCTGGTTCTCTGTACCAACACAATTCGGCATAATTCTGCTGAGATGATGTTCGGACTGAGTCGTTGATGGAAGTGTTCTTCCAGTCCTCTATGGCAATAGAAATCATCACAACTTTGTTTCAAAATAATGATGGGATTTAGTGGTGGGGATGTTGTTCTGGGTCCTCTGATCTTCACAGGGCTTATTTCATCATTCTTCGCATGTTAATCTATGGATCGTTGACCGATGTCTGAAACCTGAGACTCAACAGGTAGGCTCTACTTGTGCGGTTGGTTCTTGAAGGATAGGGGAGGGGAGGGGAGGGGAGGGTGAGGGTGGCGTCACTGTTTCACATGAAGACACTTACAAACCTTTGTGCTTTTACTTTAACATTGTTGTAAAGAGTGTGTGTGTGTGTGTGTGTGTGTGTGTGTGTGTGTGCGTGCGCGCGCACACACACACCACACACACACACACACACATACACACACATGTGTACGTCCATATACACAGGCATACAAACATACACGCACATGTGTATGCACAAATGCGCGCACACTCACGCATGCAGGAGAATGCTCATACAAGCCCATAGATCACACATGCACACGCATGTGCACGCATGCGTGCGTGCGCGCACACAAACACTGTATACACTGGCACACACACACACATGGGCCCGTGCCAACCCACCCATGCACACACACGCGCGCGTCATACACACGCAAACAAACACAAATAATGATAATAGTGACGCAATGTTAGGAAGTAGGCCTACTCGAGGTCTAACCAGCGCACTGGCCTCATGCACAGTTCAGACATCTGCTAAGTCGTATCCATGAAATCCTCATCTTAAATCCTTTCACATTAGTTATTTTATCATTTATCCACCAACTGCAATTCCTGCGCAGTGTGGTCTCGGAACTTACAAAATTTGGTGTGACGTAAAGCTAGTACGCACGCAGTGACTCTTTGATGAAACTGAAACTCAAAACTGAAACTTTGTTATACTGCCAGAGAGCCATGTTTTAGCAGCTCAGGCATACTTGCAGCCTCTATTGATTTGACTTATATACTGATTATTCATCGTATCAATTTCTTACTTCTTTCAGATGTCTCAAAACTTCCTCAACAATGTATAGTACAAGTTATTGTCGTTTTTGTACAAAGCCGTGAATTGGTGGGGGAGGCTGACAACGCCTTTGGACAGATCAGCAGCCTCTTACTATAGTAGCTGGGTCTAGGCAACCTGATAACAAATAGCGCAGACCTCCTCAAAGAGGCCGACTCATATACACATCGATGATGACTGCTCTACGGAAGAGTGAAAAAAATCGAAAGTAGCTTAGTTTTTCTTGCAATGAGTTCCGGTATGAAAAGTGTTGGTGACGTCATCTGTCATGGCTGATGAGTGGTGGCCAGTTCGATGTTTACATGCGTAGCGTGTGTTACGCCTTTAAAATTGAAACTTGATTATTGATTGAAAACAGCATGTCTTGTCAGTTGTCTGTGCTGTCGAGATTTCAAGACTTGACAGCAGTCAGGTGCTTCTTGTTTCCGCATCTGAAAGACAATTCACCCAGACCAGCTGGTGAACAGGAGACACCCGATGGAGGTAAGTGATTGGAAATCTGCTAATTTAAAACCAGTGAAAGCTTTAGTCACAGTGGCGGAGTATTGCAATCGATTCAACGTAAGGATACACGTCCATGGAAGATTCCCATTTGTATCCCATCAGTACAAATGCATCGTTAGTATGTTAAATACCCAAGGACAGTTTGGTGAGAACTAAATTTTAATATTGAGAACAAGGGAACACACAATGCCATTACTAGCTTTCAGTTTTAGGGGAAGGGGAGGGGTGATCAGTGCTAAACTGTGATTTTGCTTTTTCATTTTGCTTCAGTGTTTTGACGGAAAAGAAGTTCCTTTACAAGTGGTTGAGAGGGTATGAAAGTCAGTATGAACCCCATGAAGTTTGTGGCAGCTTTGTACATGTATGTGCTACACTCTGATTCACAAATAGGGCTGTATATCAGTTCAGGAATCCAATCCAGTTTTTAACCAGTGTTGTGAATCAGTATTGCTTATTAAAATAGGTATTTTCACACCAGTACATACTACAACTTCTACCAACTTTCATTAATATCACCATTTATTCATTCATTAAGTAGGATGGTACCAGGGATCACACACACACACACACACACACACACACACACACACACACACACACACACACAGAGGCAGCTAAACATAGCAAAAAAAAAAGATTATGTAAGAGTAACCTTACTCCTAGTTGAAGTAGTTCAAGAGAGAGATTCTGTGTGTGTGTGTGTTTGTGTGAGTGAGTGCATGTATACATGGATGTAGATGTGTGCATGCATGCATGTTTTTCTGTTTGTCGATCTGTCTGTCTGTTTTACAGGGGATATATAATAAACTGAAACAGGATCATAACAAGAACTGCTTTAATGTGATAATCTACACATGATATGGATTTTACATAAAAATCGTAGGCATGACTAATTTAACGTCGTAAGGAAAACCAAAATCGAGATAATGAATTTGTGAGGAAGCTGACAAAGCTAAATGTTTAACTATATACTGTCCCCCTCCCTGTCTCCACACCACCTCGTACGTGTGGAAAGCAAAACAATCATACCAACAACTTCAACAAAAGAAAGCTTATAATTCACATGGAAACCAAGAAAACAGAAAGAGTTGCTACAGGTCTGCAAATTGGTAGGTGCCTCCCATGCTGCTGTCAGCTTGCAGTTCAAAAGTCTGTTTGCAACAACTGAAATGAGTTTAACGAACCACCGGATATGCTGCTTTTGTTTTTGGTTTTTCATACTTATTTGACACTGCACCTCTGTCCACAGATCTACTAGCATTATGTTTAGGATTTCACCTTACATACTTGCAGCTTATATTTTTAATTTCATTAGTGTGGTTGATGGGGTTTCCACTTTGTGTAACATTAATTCAACCTAGAGCAACCAAAACTAGCTCTGTATGATAGTGTATCTTTCTTTTGTCAATGAGATAATGTTCAAAGATCAGCTGAATGTAGCTTGGGATAAGTTAAAGTCAACAGAGCTGGAAAGGGGACATTCGATGATCATGAAGGGTGACTGTTCCATTTGAAATGGGAGGCTCGGGTGGAGAAACAAAAAAGAAGTTGAAAGTTGAAAACAGACCAGTAGTAACATTAACAATCTGAAACTTATAAGTGTTTACTTGAAGTGTTTTGATTTGCCTTTGTGCAGAGTAATGAAGCTCAAAGTTGATGAAGAGTGAAAATCTGGGGAAAAGATGAGGAGAGCCTAAACTCAAATAAACTGACTAATAACAGCATGAATTTTCTCTTGTGAAGGGAAGCAGACGTTCAGATTGTTTTAAAGTATCGGGGATCAAGTGAACTGTCGCTAGTGACATCAAAGGGTTTGCTGCTAAAAGTGAAAGTAGTGTTTCAGCCTAGCGTTTTGTGTTAAGAAACATCTTGAAGTAATTTGTAACACTGTTAATGAGTAACGACAATGCTGATTGGCTATTAGAACTTGCAATCAAAACAGATGATGCAATGTATGTCACTTGAAAATTTTCAGATTTTATCATCATGATTCTCCCGAAGTCAGAGTGTGGCTGCCCACGTGGCAGGGTAATCAAAAACAGTCACACACATAATGTTCTCATCCCCAGCTGATGCATTTGTACCAACTACCATTGTGTTCAAGTACTTTGGCTGTTTCGGATGATCCCTGGAGTCTTTTAGCCACACGTAATGTTCTCATCCCCAGCTGATGCATTTGTACCATTGTGTTCAAGTACTTTGGCTGTTCGGATGATCCCTGGAGTCTTTTAGCCAGGGTATGACAACAACAACAACAACATCATCATGATCTTCATTGTTATCAAATGCTGACAAGGATTCATTACAAGAGGCTAGCATTGGCTGATCGATGAACATGTAACTCATCGGCACATTTGATCAAAGTACTATGTGCCATATGAAAATTATTATAATTTAAGTATACACACATTGACAATCCAAAGCTGTGGGGTAGTCATCAGCCAGACTAACAATAATGTTGATAGTTTGTAAAGTTAATTGTTGACAGTTGGATTATGATAATTCATAAAGTGGATTGTTGGCAGTTGAATTATGAGCAGTTGGATTATGGGTGATTATGTGTATTTAAAAGACAACTGGAGAGAAAATTAACATTACCCGGGAAGCATTAAAGATAGGACAGTCACCATTTTTATCGTTGTAAGGATGGAGAGAAGAAAATTGAACAGAGGGGAGGGGGGGGGGGGGGGGGGGGGGTGCAAACAATGTTTTATTGAGAAAACAAGAAGAAAAATATGAAATAGAATGAGTGTTGTACAGATCAGATTTTTCTTTGGATCTGTTTTTTTAATGTGGCACTTACATGAAATGAACTTTTGATGATTGACAGATGCTGATGAGTGGGGTGATGAATGGGGATGGAAAATTGACGAGAACCAAGGCGCCAGCCTGTCCAACACTGGCCAGTCGAATGTGGAAACGGTGGACGATGCAGTTCACAAGTGGCTGCAGAACAGCATTGTGTCCCTGTCACCAAACAACGACATCATCGCTGTGGCCAATGATGACAAAATCTGTGTGCTGACACGTTAGTTCTGCATGTCATTTATGTGTGTGTGTGTGTGTGTGTGTGTGTGTGTGTGTGTGTGTGTGTGTGCATGCAAACATGCATGCATATCAATTATCATGTTTATTTGTTCTTTAAAAATTTGTTTTATTTTCCATACCTATTTCTATTCATTGTCCATTTTGAAAATGCATGAAACATTTCTTACTTTGCCCTGAAATTCTTAGAAGGCTCAAAGAAGAGGCTGCAAAAATACTACTCCTTACATGCTTGATAGACATTTTGATATGCTTGTCTACTGTTCTGGTCATGCTCGAGATCGATGGAGATTTTTTTTTCGAGAGGTTTAGTTTACCTGCTATTTTCACCCTTTGTAAATGGTTGCTGATATATTGCTAATGTCTAGTGTGTTACCTCTTATTGTTTGTTTGAACTGCAAAATACTGATGTGTTGTTTGGTTTCATTCACTTTATATAAGTTTGTTGATTGTCATCATGATACTTTCATATTCTAATGACTTTTATCAAACTTTAGGAACGTCATAAGTTGTTGAAAAGAAAAGAAGGGAGAGAGAGAGAGAAAGAGAGTGTGTCAGGTGAGTTGGGCTAGAAATTAAGTTCCTGTTTGAAACTCTTATGATTTGCAATAAATGTTCTGAGTGTTTGTGTAGATGCACTTGTACTGTAGTGTCAATGTGCATGTTCAGATTTGAACCAGATCGCAGATGCTGCAGGTAATTTTACTTTTATTTTGCAGAAAAATGGGACCCCCAAAATAAAGGAGAAGAAATAGACACATGGCTGACCACAGCATGGGAAAGTTGCATTGCTCAAGAAGAAGGGTATGTTGAAGAGTGTGGTGTATGTTTTTCTCTAAATGAGAGATGAGGGGAAAAGGGAATGGTTTGTGTTGGGATGTATGTCTCTTGAGTTACAAGTTTGTGAGTATGTACATGCATAAACTATATGTATGTTTTCTTTTTTTACATGTAGAATTCTGTATGATATTACATAAGGCCCCCAAAAAGTTGTGTTATCATAAAATGAGGAAAAAAAAAAAAAAGAGGATGGGTTGGAAAGTTCAGAATTCTTTTTTCTGTTGTTTTTTTTTGTTTTTTTTTTTCCAAACTTTTTGTGATTGCTGACATTTGTGATGGCTGATCACATTGTATAGTGTATATTGTTTCACTTTTATGTACAGTTGTTTCCTCATAATTGGTTGCGTCCAGTTTCTATCTGCACTTTGTTTATGGAACAGTCTACGCTAGTTCTATTGCAAAAGAAGACATTCATGGGTTCAGTGAAGGCTACTGGAAATGCGATGAAAATTATCTCTCATTCCATGTTTTGAAGGCTCATATTTAAGATCAGCTGGTGAGCAATTTGTTCTACTTAATATCTTGGGTTTTCTTTCTTTCTTTCTTTTTTCATTTTGTTGTTGTAATTTGTTTCTTTCTCAGCATTGCAAGAAAAAAGTTTAGGATCGGTAGGAAAAAAACATGGTTGGTCAGATTACTAAAACAAAAGCTGCTACTTCTTTTCTTCCCCCCCCCCCCCCCCCCCCCCCCCCCCCCTTTTAAAAGAGGAGATATTGTCAGTGAGAAGTTGGGGGCACTTTAGGACTGGCGGATGTGCATGATTGAGTTGAGTTTGCGTGTCTGGAGGATACTGATACAGTGGAACCTCTCCCTAATAACTTCCTGAAATCCTTCAGAAATATTATAGATGACATCTTTATTAGGAGGTAAAGTGTGATTTTTAGCCATTTGTAGGGTCATGTTTTTACATCTTGACAACCCTGGGGTAAATGGATACCTGATTCAGTTCAGGGGAGGTACAGGTTGTGGAAGGAGAGAGTTGGGCTTGGCCTTTCATAAGATTGTGCTCAAGGCTTTCACTGCTTTTTGCTAATTTTAATCCAGAGTTGCGCAAGGAGGTGCGAAGAACATGGTTGAATTCTGGGATGTTGCTTTTGTATTTTGCAGAGAGATGATCACAGATGTCCTCTGCCTTCCTCTCGCTTCCCAAAAAAGGTGGGTGATAGATTGGGGAGAAAGGTGGGTTTATACAGTGGATTGTCTTGAAATTTTTGTTTGCCTTTCATTTCATAATTTGATCCATCAAACTTTTTATTATCATTACTTTTATCGTTATCATTATTGTTGTTATTGAGAGTACCAATGTAGCGTCTATCCTCGGTAAGAGACTGTGCTCAAAGTGCTGTACAGTCCATGCTCTCATTTATGCAGTGAATTGCATCCCAGGTAGAGCCATCAGAAGAACTGCATCCAGGCAGTGCATTCCATCATTTCTGGTGTCTTTCAGATAAATATTACTCACTCATGTTTTTTCTCATTTTGTATTTTTCTTGAAGGACGCCAGGATTTGATAAGATATATGACTTAGAGAGGTTTATATTTGGTTTTATTTTTATTGTTGTTAGACTCCTGCTCTCTAGGGGGGAAGAAATTGCATGATCATGTTTTGTGAGGTTGTAATTTGACATTTGTCGCAATATTTATATGGAAATATGATTCAACAATCAAAAACAATAATTGTGTCTGACCACAGTTTCTAAGAAAGAATCAAATTTGTAATGTTGAAAATATTGCTGAAAAGATCTTGTGAAAGGTCTAAACCTTTATCGTTCAGTGGCATCTTCTGACAGGGGGTGGCAGGAAAAAGTCTTGTCAATGATTATCACTTTGCTGAAGTTAGTGCTGCAGGCACTTTTATTTGCTGAAGAGAAAGAAGAAAAAAATACACTCAGAGGTGCATGTGCTGAAAAAATACCAATGTTGAGTTTACCCTCCCCCCCCCCCCTCCTACAATTACACACACACACCACACACACACACACACACACACACACACTCTTTAACAATTAAAAACACGTACACACTTTAACAGTTAAACATGCACACACACAGCAATAGGATGCGCACACACGCACACACAGCAATAGCATGTGCATGCATGCATGCACACACGGCAATAACATAAGTTAATGCAAGTCAGAAATCAAGAGGTATCCACAGAGATTGGAAATGTATAATCACTGTGAGTTGATAATGTCATTATCCATCAGATCTGAAGGATGTCGCCATCTTGTTTTTCTGACAGAAGTACCCAGGGTGCCCCAGACTGGACCTGTGTGATTGTGGGTTTCACCTCTGGCTACGTCAGAATGTACACAGAGGTAACAACAGAAATAGTCCGAAGCATGTTTTGTGTGTGTGTGTGTGTGTGTGTGTGTGTGTGTGTGTGTGTGTGTGTGTGTGTGTGTGTGTTCTGTGGAGAAGAGGGGGGGAAGGGGGGGGGGGGTAAGAATAGGATAAGATGAATAAATATAGATATATAGATCTGGATAGAAGATATTATATCTTTAACATTCTTTTCCAACCTGCTTAGGATCTTGTAAGCGACCAGATTGAACCAATGCCATACCACAGCTCCCTTGTCAGAACCATGATGTAATACACTGAACAGGACGGAAGAAGGGAGTAAGAGGGAAGCAGAGCTTGTCCAGTGCCATCAAGGGATGGACAGACCGATACATATAGAAGACAGACCTGGATGGAGACAGCTGTCAGCATCAGTGTCCCACATGTTCCCCTTATGTTTGTGTTGGCCTTGGGACTGAACAGAATGGAGCTGAGCCAGTCAAGACACAAAAGCGGCTGGTCTGGGGCTGGGTATATTTGTTTTCTGATGGAATGAAGTCAAGAAGATGAATTGGAAAAATAATACAGCAGTGTATGTTATTGTCAGTTTATATCAGACCTGTGTACTGTTATGGTGTAATTTTCCTGATATTAAATTGTGGTGAAGCAAGACAAAGCTTTTTTTTTTTTCAGTTCAATCATGTTGTTGTTTTTTATGTTGATCTCAAAACTTGCTCATAAAATTAAAGTCTTTTTCACAGAAAAGTTACAGAGATTGAAAGTTCCTCACTATATATGTTTCCAAAGAAGGCTTCTGTTCTGTAATATTCATGCTGATACTGCTGCTTCCACTTCTGGACAAAAATTGGGTGTATGTCGTGTGTACTGAGTCCCATCCATACAAATTTATCAGAATCATCCAGTCAGATTTCTTTTTGATCTTGGTGGAAGGAATTTAATAGAGATATCTTGCTGAATTACTGCTTAGTTCTGAGACAAATACAGCTAACACATGTGACATATACATATCTAGTGCTTTAAACTTAAAAAAAGAAGAAGAAAGGTACCCCCACAGTGCATGTGTAAACTTTCCTCACTTGCTGCCAGATATCCCATGTAATTTGGTTTTTGATTAGGTTCAGATTCTTTAGAGTCATTGTTATTTTTGATATAACTTTTAAAGTTCTAGTACCCCACCACCCTTTATTCAGGATAAAGAAAAATCAACAGAAAATGTTTTGTTAACATCAGAATCACATTCAACAATCTCTGAAACCCAACATTCCTACTCTCCCTCCATCTATTATCCCCAGGACCCAGTTTACACAAATGATGCCCAATCCCTCCCATTCTTTGAAATTTTTTTTTACCAGTGTGTGGATGAAGATTTAACTATTTCTGTTGGCAAGTATTTTCAAAGAAAAACTCTGACAGAGTTTCGAAAATTCAACTTTTTTTTGTCAGAAAAGTTCTGGATTTTCTTTATATGGAACAGAGTTTCATGACCCATCAAATGTTGCCTTCCATCCTGCGCCCCTCGCCTCACCCCTCCACCTCCACCCCATCCCCTCTCCTCCTCTGCTATGACCCTCCTCTCCTTGTGAGCACACGTGTGTACAGAACACTATGTATGTTTGTATGTATCTTCATAACGATTATTAGCATTGCAAATCCAGTTGTTAAAGAAAAAAGTACTGACAGCTGGCTCAGATTATGGAAGTAATTGCTGGTGATTCCTGAGAGGGGTACAGGTCTGTAGTATTGTAGACATGTAACAGTCACTTTGTATCATAAAGGTGAAAGATGGGTTTCAGTTAAATGTACTGTACCTTCTTAATGTCAGATATTTGTGGCAAATGTACTAACACTAGTATTGCATGAGATCTGTATTACTGCGATTTTCTTTTCATTTGTTTCAGACTGGGGTCTTGCTGTTGTCTCAGTTATTGCATTTGGAGCCAGTACAGAAGCTGACGTGCCGCTCTTACGAACCACCCCGCTTTCTGGGCATGGGAGAAAAGGTTTTTGAAGCTTAGATGCATGTATCAAATGAATGATTGTATGACTTACCTGCAGTTAAAAATCTCAGTACCTAAAGATATTGTGGAGGAAGTAAGGGGATGTGAGTAGGAGGAAGAAGGGTTGGCAGAAGGGATGAAGAGAGAAAAAGAGACATAGGAGAGTGGTGGAAGGGATGGAGAGAGAAAAGACATAGAGAGAATGGTTGGAAGGGCTGATGAGAGAAAAGAGACCTAGGAGAATGTGTGGAAAGGATGAAGGGAGATAGGAGAATGGTGGAGAAGGGATGAAGAGAGAAAAAGAGAGATAGGAGAGTGGTGGAAGGGATGAGAGAGAAAAAAGAGACATAGGAGAATGGTGGAAGGGATGAAGAGAGACTAGGAGAACTGGTGGAAAGGATGAAGAGAAAGAAGATGAAGAATGGTGGAAGGGATGAAGAGAGAAAAAGAGGGGAGAATGGTGGAAGGGATGAAGAGAAAAAAAGAGACATAGGAGAATGGTGGAAGGGATGAAGAGAAAAAGAGAGATAGGAGAACAGTGGAAGGGATGAAGAGAGAAGAAGAGAGATAGGAGAATGGTGGAAGGGATGAAGAGAGAAAAAAGAGATAGGAGAATGGTGGAAGGGATGAAGAGAGAAAAAGAGACATAGGAGAACGGTGGAAGGGATGAAGAGAGAAAAAGAGAAGAGGAGAATGGTGGAAGGGATGAAGAGAGAAAAAGAGACAGAGGAGAACGGTGGAAGGGATAAGAGAGAAAAAGAGAATAGGAGAATAGTGGAAGGGTGAAGAGAGAAAAAGAGACAGGAGGACGGTGGAAGGGATGAAGAGAGAAAAAGAGACATAGGAGAATAGTGGAAGGGATGAAGAGAGAAAAAGAGACAAGGAGAACGGTGGAAGGGATGAAGAGAGGAAAAGAGACATAGGAGAATAGGTGGAAGGGTGAAGAGAGAAAAAGAGACAGAGGAGAACGGTGGAAGGGATAAGAGAGAAAAAGAGACATAGGAGAATAGTAGAAGGGTGAAGAGAGAAAAGAGAGATAGGAGAACGTGGAAGGGATGAAGAGAGAAAAGAGACAGGAGAAGTGGAAGGGATGAAGAGAGAAAAAGAGACAGAGGAGAACGGTGGAAGGGATGAAGAGAGAAAAAGAGACATAGGAGAACTGTGGAAGGGATGAAGAGAGAAAAAGAGACGAGGAGAACGGTGGAAGGGATGAAGAGAGAAAAAGAGACATAGGAGAATGGTGGAAGGGATGAAGAGAGAAAAAGAGACAGGAGAACGGTGGAAGGGATGAAGAGAGAAAAAGAGACATAGGAGAATGGTGGAAGGGATGAAGAGAGAAAAAGAGACAGTAGGAGAATGGTGGAAGGGATGAAGAGAGAAAAAGAGACAGAGGAGAATGGTGGAAGGGATGAAGAGAGAAAAAGAGACAGGAGAACGGTGGAAGGGATCAAGAGAGAAAAAGAGACATAGGAGAATGGTGGAAGGGATGAAGAGAGAAAAAGAGACATAGGAGAACGGTGGACAGGATGAAGAGAGAGAAAGAGACAGAGGAGAATGGTGGACAGGATGAAGAGAGAAAAAGAGACATAGGAGAATTGTGGAATGGATGAAGAGAGAAAAAGAGACAGAGGAGAACAGTGGAAGGGATGAAGAGAGAAAAAGAAACATAGGAGAACGGTGGAAGGGATGAAAGTAATACTCAGATAATAACAGATACAGACATCCAGGCATCAACCGCACTGGCAGCCTCAACCACACATCACATGACATCAGCGTTCCCTCCCCCTTACCTCCCCATTTCTTCAACCAAACATGTACACCTGCAATGTCATGATTCAGTGTATTGGATGATATACAAGGCCAAATGAATAAGGGTATCAGAAGCAAAAATGCCAGAAACAAAGCAGTAATAAAACATGAGAGAAAATTACTTGTAGATGATTTTCCATAGTATGTTTTGAAAATTTCATTATACTGATGGAAATGGCCAAAGTGAGCTTAATAGATGTTGGTTCCATATATTCTTGTCGATGTAAATTTGGCAAGTGATATGCATATTTTCGCAAACTTTGCTGTGTATAGTGGAAACAAGGTTTATTAAGTGTAAAGTCCAAACCATATTTCATCAAAATAGTTAACCTACTCCTATAAATTGCTGTATAGGCAATGTTTTGAATTGAAACTGTTTTTACTGTCAGAAGAAAACCAGTTTTTATGACAAGTAATGTCAGCATGGTATGTTTCAGTCAGACGTACACAAGAAACCATTATTCCCTTGTAAGCTTTCTTCATCATATGGACAAAGTTCACCTGCTTTTGTGTGTGCATATTCACTTTCGTGGGTGTCCATGTGTGCATGTATATACTGTTAAACTGTGTCCTATTTCAACCATGGACCCTGAGCAGTTCTGTGAACATGTTGTTGACAGTAGCTGTGATGACTGTGTGCAGCATGAGGAACTGATCATCCTGTACAAAAAGGCTGTGGTGTCCATCGATGGTTTCAGCCTCATCCAGTCTCTAAGGGCATGTCGCAACCAGGTGGCCAGAGGTAACCATGGGTTATGTTAAATTGGAAATGTTCTACAGTGCTACACTGAGAGAGGTAACCATGGCATACGCTAAATTTGACATGTTTTGTAGTTTTACATTGAGAGGAGTAACCACATGGGATATGTTAGGTTTGAAATATATTGTTGTTTAGCACTGCATTCAGGTCTGTCTGAATCTGCTTTTTGATTTTTTGTTTTTGTTGTGCATGTAGAATGTTTCATAGAGACAGTAATAAACAGTTCTTATGTAAGACAATTCCAGTATTCTCTTCTTTTTTTTTTTCTATTCAGTGCATAGTCATAAAGCAATTATACTTTCATGTCCTCCAGAGGTATGGATTCACAGCACAGTTTACTGTGCACTTATCAGCAGAACTCTGATTCAGATAATCTACTGTGAAATGTTTTGAGTTTTGTTTTGGACTCGAGAAACCTAGACTGACTTTGCAATAGGGAGTCTGGGTAATGTGTATGGCTGTATTGTGAAATGAAGCCCACTTCATCATGAATTAATATTGAATGTATTATATTTCCATAATTCTGTAAACATGAACTAAAATGAATTAGTTCTGTTTTTTTTTTTTTTCTATTTTCAAATCTGTTGAGTATCCTCAATGATAGCTGGTATTGTTGACAGAAGATCTGTGGTCAAAAATCATTTTTATTAGTTCACAGACATTTGCTACATATTAAAAGCATTGCCCTGTGGTAGCATCCTTGATCAGTGAAAATGCTCACCAATAGTGACTGTCAGTGAAGACGTTCCTGCAGTTGCTTGAGAGATGTGTTATGTTGAGATGGTATTGCAGCGACCGCCAGTGGAGGGGAGAGCTATGTACAGCCGCCGCCTCTCGCCTACAAGAAGTGGGCCCTCAATGACCAGGACCGCATCACTGACCTAGTCAGCTGTGGTCAGTTAAGGCACAGTTTTCTTCTGCCTCTTTCTTTCTTTCTTTCTTTTTTTTCACATCTTCATAAGAAAAAAAAAATCTTAGTCATGACGGAAGTAAATTTGCTGGTTCTTCCGCCTTCTCTTTCCAGCTTGTCTGTATTTGGTAGAAAATTAAGAAACTTTCCTGTTGCCACTGTCCACATGTCTGAGCGTATGCACACATTTGAGTGTACTGGAATGTTTGTGGGCTCGTTTTGATAGCTGCTGACTCTTCCAGTTTGATTTGAAAAGAAGAAATCTTTTTTTTTTATAATTGCGTTTTGAAACTAAAACGTCAGTGTTGTCCTTTTTTTTAAATTTTGATAATGATTTGTAAAAAACACAAAAGAAAGGAAACAAGCTGTCTGTTTGGATTTTTCCTCATGTAAAAAGGAAGTAAATAAATGGAAAAAATGGGACTGCCAGGATGTTTGTTGACACATGAAAGAATCAGCATTTTTTTTTTTTTTTTAAAGAAATGGATAATGAAAAAATTAAACAAGGCTCTTGTCCCTTGACCCACATGATCAGGAAAGATGAGAAGAGAGCTGTCCTTTGGTGTCTGCATCTTTCTGAAGCCCTCCATGTCCTCTGCGTATCCCACATCTTCTTCCAACCCCATCATTGTTGTTCTGTAATGTGAAAATTGGTCATGTGTGCCTGCTTAGGTGTGTATGTGGGTATGTAAGTTCAAAACAGAAAATCGGATGATAAGATTACTTTTTAACATGTCTTGTACCATGTTTTCATGCCTGTTATCTATTCATACAGGGTTCGTACAGTCCTTAAAAGTCCTTAAAAGTCCTTCATTTTGAGGGCATACTTTTTAAGGCCTTAAAAGTCCTTAAAAATCAGGCTTTTGCTGAAAGGTCTTTAAAAAGTCCTTAAATTTTGTCACTGCCTATGATTTTGAATAAAGTCTGTGTAAAATCTCGAGTTTGTTAAAAAAAAAAAAAAAAAAAAAAGGCTTGAAATTGAATTTTAAAAAAAGAAAAAAGAAGTCGGAGTTAAGATCGACGATCTCACTGATGCGTCGTCTGCTATAGGTCAAAACACCAGAGTTACCAGCCTTCATAGGATGTGAATGAATGTTCCTCCATTTTGAAATTGAGAAGTCAGCATGCCGGCGAAGTGTTTGTTTATAATGGATTGGCTGGAAAAAGACGAGTACAAAGAATGGCTGCAGGCAGACACAGGTGGAGACAGAAGCAAGGCCTTTTGCAGCATTTGCAAGAAGATCATAGACATTAGTACAATGGGAGAATCGGCTGTAAATAGCCATGGAAAAGGAAAAAAATCACTGCGACCTGATGAAGGCTTCATATCCTGCAGTTCGTGTTTCGAGTTTGTTTTTTAATTCTGCAACGAGCGACCAGCCCATCACTTCTAGCAGTTCACCAACCAACAGAACTGCTCCAACTCAGATGTCAGTGAACAGCCTGAGCCCTATTAAAACAGAGGCAATGAAATCTGATATACTGAGGATTTTAAAAGTAGTGACAAGTCATTACAGCTTTCGTTCGTGTGAAAGCAGTTCAAATCTGTTCCAGCGAATGTTCTCGGACTGTGCAGTACCAAACAGTTTCAGTGTGGAGAAAGAAAAACTTGCATCCTCTCAGTGTTTTGATGTTTATGCCCCCAGTGTTGTGACGTGTAGCGTTTTAGTTATAGAGGCATTTTACCCTCAGTGACTTCAAACAAGCATGTTTGACAAGAACTGAAATTCTTATGGAAGTCAGGCAAACAAACATTTTTGTCAACTGCAAGATTGGAGAACCTGTTGTGTACAGCGAACATTTTCAAACATTTTTGTCAGTTGATCACAAGAAGTGAGAATCCTACTTTGCTCTGCTGTAGTGTAAAAAACAAACATTTGTATCTATGCTGATATTAACAATAACAGCTGAGATTCCTAAAATCTATGCTCACAGGGGATCCATGATATGAATATTGAAGAGTAACAACAAATGATTTAATTTGTGTCTGAATTTCATTATTATTTTTCTTAAAATTATCCGTGAAATAAGTCCTTAAATAAAAAAAAAAAAGGTGCTTCAAAAGTCCTTAAAAAGTCTTTAATTTTTTTGTATGGAAATCTGTATGAACCCTGTCATATCAAGGTTCTGTTTTCTTAGTGTTGTGAGCTAGAAAATCACTGGTGAATCCTGTTTACGTTTGATAAGGGCACGCTGTCACAGCCAGGTTTTTTGCTATTGTTTCAGGAGTAACGTGTCCCAGTTTTTTCGACCACCTGAAGCAGGCGTCCATGGAGCAGGGCTTTAACGCACAGCCTCGTGTGAGCCCGTCTGCCGCGTCGCTGTACATCACCTCTGGAACCTGTCCCTACGTGGGATTCTTTTATGCTATTGAGGTGAGGTCATAACGAAAAGACATAAAGAATGAGGCAGGGAACAGAAGACAGAAAGTATCGAACAAGAAAGGTAACTCTTGCTCCCATGATCAGACAATCCCATTCTCATAATTACAAGCGAATGCTGCTCACAGTAGTAGGTCGTGTATACAGCGCAAATGCAGATGCAAAGCACACAGAACAAGCAAGGAAACATACCTGTGGTTTTTGTCGCTATCCCTGACACCCATCGATGCTAATGTGCAACAACCTGCTCCCAGATCAGACCCTGGTTGGCTGCATTTGGGGGACTGACTTTTCCTCTCCCTTACTTTCCTCTGAGACACAAGTTCCTTATGAGTGCGTAGTAATCATCAGCATTACTATTCATAACGTGTGTTCTTTTTCCCATGTATTACTTGTGGTTGAATAGAACAAGTACACTCCCTCTTCCCCTTCCCTCCTCTTCACCTGCCCAACTGGCGCCTTTTTCCATCTCCATCTCTGCCTGGTTCTGCTTTCTGTTTCTGATGTGTCCTCTTCTCTCCATGTACATCTTTTCACATTTCCATTCGCCTGCTGGCAGTATGTGTGATGTCTGATGAGATGTATCTGTCAAAAACTGAGGTCTGTTTTGTATTTTGTATTAATTAAACTAGAGTTGCTTTGCACCCAGTTTTGTGTTTGTTCAACATTTTTCATCTGATCTAAGATTTTATAGAAGACATTTTACATAATTTCTGGTGTGTTTTTAGAAGGCGTATATTAAAGGGTTGTGTGAATGAGTTGCGTGTGGTGTGTTGTTGTTTTTTTGGATGACTTCTGAGTTGCTACAATGTGGTGACAGCCCTGTTATGGCCCTTTGGGGTCAGCTGGGCTATAAGCAAGATTACCTTACCTTACCTCATGTGTTTGCTTGTGACATTTGAAGAAAACATGTGTTGAAAATTCACTTGTCTGTTTTGCATTCTGTTCTAAATAAGCACTGGCTTGTGCTTTATGCTTCTCAGTATTTTGGCTTGTTTCCAACGACAGTGGGGGCAGGTTCGGTCTTTTTTTAAGGACAGTTTTGAGTCTAACGTGTTCATGTCTCCATCTGTTGAATCGTGTGTTTACAGGGCAATATGCAGCCCATTCTGTCCGAAGTGGCAATGGCCATGGCACATAAACTGAAATCAGCGCTTATGTCTGCAGCAAGGTAGGTTCACTGAGCAGTCCATGAGGGAGAACTGTGTCAGAGAGAGAGAGAGTGGGGTAAGAGTGAAGAAAAGCTGGGAGTAAGAAGAGGAGAGAATCAAGAGAAAACATACGAGAGAGAGAGAGGGGGGTAAAAGAGGTGGTTGCTGTACGTATGGATTAATGAGTGTCTGAATGTGTATACATTGGTTTGGTTGATGTGTTTGTGGGTGCATGCAGTCTGCATGTGAGTGGAAGATGTTCATGATTTCAGCGAACACTGTGTTGATATTACGATGTTCATGTCTGTTGGTTTCTTGCAGCGGCTGGCTTGGATTTGGTGGCAGGCAAAAAGACGAAGCCAAAGACAAACCTCCCAAAATTGAACCAGCAGCACCTTTGAACCTCAAGTTTGTATTTTTTTTCTGTTTCTCTCTTCCTTTCTCTTGTTTTTTTTTTTGCTTTGTTTTTGCTTGTCTTTTATAAAGTAAGTGCTTGTTGTTGTTTTTTCTGTTTCTTTCTCTTATTTTTGTTTTGTTTTGTGTTTGCTTGTCTTTTATTTGTAAAGTCTTCCTCTTTGTTCAGCTGTTGATCTCTCTTCAGTTTGTTTTTAGTAGTAAAGCCCACACAAGTATAAATGCAGAATTTTTCTTCCTCCTTAAGGAAAATCTCAACTGAGCGACCTTCATATAAGGCAGAAGTTGGTTGTTGACTTGCATTTGAAGTGTGTAAAGATAAGTCTTTTCTCTGAGATGTGGTTTGTTGCCTAACCACAGACAGGTTTGTTCTTACATGGAGCAAAGCTTCATTGTGCAGACTGGGGAGGGATCATAGATCGTCATCTCCCCCCTCTCCCCAACACGCCCCCACCCCCACCCCCTTGCTTTGGGTGAAAGCAGCTGAGCTGGCTTGATAACATTTTTGACTTGAAAAATAAAGTATTTGGATGTCTTTCTAAACACTACATCCAAAATGTTTAATTCAGCGGTGCAATGTATAAAGTAGTATTCGTATGCTGTGCTCTGCTGAATGCAGGAACTGTTAAGAGAGCACAAATTAACTTGCAGGTATGGCTTGCCGGACTTACGACGTTGTGGGGACAGCATAGTGCTTTCTCCCTGCAACAACTACATTGCCACCACGGACAGTTTTGGTCGCGTCATCCTTATTGATGTACAGAAAGGGCTTGCTGTGCGCATGTGGAAAGGTGAGGATGATCTTTGCTATGTAGATGGGAAAAGGTGAAGGCTGTGCTCAATGTGCGGATGTGGAAGATGAGGATGGTGCTTGCTCTGCTGATGTGGAATGGTGAAGATGCTGTCTGCATTCAGGAGATGGAGAGATAAAGATGATGTCAGCAGTCAGGCAGCAGAAAAAATGTTGGGATGATGTGTGAAGGTGGTCATCCTTGCAGTCAGGATGCAGAAATGTCGGGATGATGTGAAAAAGGAAAGATGTTGATTGCGGTGGATCTGGAAAGGTGAAGATGACATTTGCAGTCAGGATCAAGAAAGGTGAAAATAATGTTTGCACCTTAGATCTGGAAAGGTGAAAATAATGTTTGCAGTTTGGATCTGGAAATTTGAAGAGAACATTTGTAGTCATGATGTGGAAAGGTGAAGATAACATTTGCAGTCATGATGTAGAGAGGGTGAGGTAACGTTTGTAGTCATGATGTAGAAAGGTGAAGATAACGTTTGTAGTCATGATGTAGAAAGGTGAAGATAACGTTTGCAGTCATGATGTAGAAAGGTGAAGGTAACGTTTGCAGTCATGATGTAGAAAGGTGAAGATAACGTTTGCAGTCATGATGTAGAAAGGTGAAGATAACATTTGCAGTCATGATATGGAAAGGTGAAGGTAACGTTTGCAGTCATGACGTAGAAAGGTGAAGATAACGTTTGCAGTCATGATGTAGAAAGGTGAAGGTAACATTTGCAGTCATGATGTAGAAAGGTGAAGGTAATGTTTGCAGTCATGATGTCGAAAGGTGAAGATAACGTTTGCAGTCATGATGTAGAAAGGTGAAGATAACGTTTGCAGTCATGATGTAGAAAGGTGAAGGTAACGTTTGCAGTCATGATGTAGAAAGGTGAAGATAATGTTTGCAGTCATGATGTAGAAAGAAGAAGATAACGTTTGCAGTCATGATGTAGAAAGGTGAAGGTAACGTTTGCAGTCATGATGTAGAAAGGTGAAGATAATGTTTGCAGTCATGATGTAGAAAGGTGAAGATAACATTTGCAGTCATGATGTAGAAAGGTGAAGATAATGTTTGCAGTCATGATGTAGAAAGGTGAAGATAACGTTTGCAGTCATGATGTAGAAAGATGAAGATAATGTTCGTAGTCATGATGTAGAAAAGTGAAGATAATGTTTGCAGTCATGATGTAGAAAGGTGAGGATAATGTTAGCAGTCATAATGTAAAAAGGTGAAGATAACGTTTGCATTCATGATGTAGAAAAGTGAAGATAATGTTTGCAGTCATGATGTAGAAAAGTGAAGATAACGTTTGCAGTCATGATGTGGAAAGGTGAAGATAACGTTTGTAGTCATGATCTGGAAAGGTGAAGATAATGTTTGCAGTCATGATGTGGAAAGGTGAAGATAACATTTGCAGTCATGATGTGGAAAGGTGAAGATAACGCTTGTGGTCAGAATATGGAAGGATGAAGATAATGCTTGGAGTGAGGATGTGGAAAGGTGAAGATAATGCTTGCAGTGAGGATGTGGAAAGGTGAAGATAATACTTGCAGTGAGGATGTGGAAAGGTGAAGATAATGCTTGCAGTGAGGATGTGGAAAGGTGAAGATAATGCTTGCAGTGAGGATGTAGAAAGGTGAAGATGATGCTTGCAGTGAGGGTGTGGAAAGGTGAAGATAATGCTTGCAGTGAGAGTATGGAAAGGTGAAGATACTGCTTGCAGTGAGGATGTGGAAAGGTGAAGATACTGCTTGCAGTTAAGGTGTGGAAAGGTGAAGATAATGCTTGCAGTGAGGGTGTGGAAAGGTGAAGATAATGCTTGCAGTGAGGGTGTGTGTGGAAAGGTGAAGATAATGCTTTCAGTGAGGATGTGGAAAGGTGAAGATAATGCTTGCAGTGAGGATGTGAAAGGTGAAGATAATGCTTGCAGTGAGGGTGTGGAAAGGTGAAGATAATGCTTGCAGTGAGGATGTGAAAAGTTGAAGATAATGCTTGCAGTGAGTATGTGGAAGGTGAAGATAATGCTTGCAGTGAGGGTGTGTGTGGAAAGGTGAAGATAATGCTTTCAGTGAGGATGTGGAAAGGTGAAGATAATGCTTGCGGTGAGGATGTGGAAAGGTGAAGATAATGCTTGCAGTGAGGATGTGGAAGGGTGAAGATAATGCTTGCAGTGATGGTGTGGAAAGGTCAGCATGATGCTTACATTTAGAATGTACCATGGTGAGGATAATGCTTGTTGCACTACTGTCGATTTGCCTTTAATTCTCAAGGTTTCTTATTTCCAATTTTGACATTAGTAGTAAATTTAATGGCTGCTTTTGTCTGCAGTGGAAGCCATTTTTTTTCAATCTGCAATGAAATGAACAAAGTGGTAAACAGTGGTTTGAATTTTACCAAACTTACACTATTTTCAGTCTGCCAGAAAAGATGTGCAGACTTAAAGGATCAATTGAACGGCCTTTGTAGTTTTCCTTGCAATGAAGCTCCGTTGTACTCAGAAAAATGTCACAGTTTAAACTTAAACACATTGCCACAGAGGTAACAGTAGAAAGATGAAAGTTGTGAAGACTCAGAGTAGAGAGATTGCCAGGTGATGATGGATGTGTGTTCCAGGTTACAGAGATGCTCAGCTGGGCTGGGTCCAGGTGAAAGAAGATGGAGGGAGCCATCGACACAGCCCCAGCCAGTCACGCGTCGCCCAGTTCCTCATCATCTACGCCCCGCGACGCGGAATACTAGAAGTGTGGACAGCAGTTCATGGACCCAGAGTGGCGGCTTTCAATGTGAGCAAACATGGTGTGCTGGTGTGTCCGTCGTATGGGCTGATGGGGCTGAACAATGTGACGTACCGCGGCGTGAAGTCCAGGGCGTTTCAGTGCGCACTTATTGATCCTGAGGGGTCTGTGAAAACGTTGGACATCCCCTTTCACCTGGCGCTGAGGTGAGGATGGCATGGGGATCGGCAGTTCTTTGCATGGTGTATGTGTCACTGAACATATTCACAGAAGGAAGATGTGCCCTTGTTACTTAAATGTTGGACAAACTTTGCTTTCAAAAGCTTGCACGTCAAAGATTTCAGCTGTCACAAGTTTGCTTGCTTTCTTCAGAGATAGAATCATTCTGAACATTTCTTGACACCAGGAAAGTCGTTTCAAAACGTTGTTCTTGAGAAATTGACACATTTTTATTCTTTTTGCAGATGAAAATTTGAAAAGCCTTAATATCAAAGATCTTACTTCCACATCCCCTCCCCTCTCACATTTATCATTCCCTCTATCCTTTCTTCTTTTCAGACCATTATAAAATCCCATATCTGTTTATGTTCTTTTTTGCTATTGAATATGTCGAATGTTGGTGACTTGTGTTTTTTTAAATAATAGGTTAGTACTTTTGTGTGGTCTGTAAGCACTTGAGGTGTGGATATATTGCAGCGACAAGAGCAGCAAGAGGGCCCGAGATCTACACTTACTGAAAAAGCTGAAGACGTCTTTAAAGGAAGCAAGTGCAGAGACAGGTTAGCTTCTCTTTCACCATTGTTAGATGATCTATGTATGTATGGAAAAAAAAACTTGTATTTAAAAAATTTACCAACTGTCTGTCTGAGCAATATGCTACCACTGTCCATTTTTAGAACACAGTGTAAGAACCTGTTGTAACAGGCCTTTTCTTGTCACCAAAGACTGATTTTGACTTGCTGTGTTTTGTGGATGTACATCTCTGGTTGTTTGTGGGGAGGTATGTCCTCAGGGTGGATTGAATGACAATTGGTTGTGAAACAAGAAGATGAAGATGAAGATATCCTGATTATGTGCACCATCTGTAGCTTGAACAATTTTCTAACTGCGTGTGCATGTGTACACACGTGTGTGTGTGTGTGTGTGTGTGTGTGTGTGTGTGTGTGCACGCGCGTGGTTAGAATGTGCGCATGTGTGTGTATGTATGTTTGTGTGTGTTTTAACAGCTGAAGGAGAGCTGCTCTTTTCTTTGATTTTTGCATTTCTAATGGTGTCCCATCCATGCTGATTTTTCAGAGAACCTTAAGAGTGCTGTCAAGGAAATATTTCTTGACATACGCATTGCCAGCATTAGTCACCAGGTGAGGGGGCATGTAAAATTCAACTGTCTGGAAGTCAGTCCGTTCTGTTCATATGTAAAGTGGAATCTGTCAGCAATGAAAGCCTTAAAAGTTAAGTGTTTAAAGGGAGAGGCTTTTTGACAGGAGGCCTTATCTAATATTGGGGAAAAGAAGTCATTGAAAAACATTAAATATGCCTCAACTGGGAAGTTCCATGGTATTAGTCCTTAAATTGTGATGATAATGGTAATGATGATAATAATGTCATGATAATTGTAATGATTTTTTACTGTTTTATTTGTTGTTTTTATCCCATGATTAAGACCAGAATCTTAGTATTTGAAGTGAGTGAAGAAATTATATAGTTAATTGATACATGCAGATGAACATGAAGCAATAAAGCAGACAGTGAATATATTTTAGAGATAAAACATGACGAGTAAAAACTCAAAACATACATTCACATGCAGTTTGGGTTGGTGTCCGCGCATGGACACTCGCAGACAGCTGCACAAACACACACACACGCATAAATATGCATGCAAATTCTGAAGCGCTCATGGATATACACTGAAATATAAGGGTGTGCACATACATGCCCACACAATGTCATACACAGAAGCACATTTTTGAGTACAAACATGAATGCACACCAAGTCATATACATACACACACGCGCACACACAAACACACACACACACACACACACACACGTACACACACACACACACACACATACACACACACACACACACACACACACACACACACACACACACACACATTTATGTATATGCATAGGCAAATACGCTTGAACACAAACTTACAGGCACACACACACATACACACACACACACACACACACACACACACACACACATATTTATGTATATGCATAGGCAAATACGCTTGAACACAAACTTACAGGCACACACACACATACACACACACACACACACACACACACACACACACACACACACATTTATGTATATGCATAGGCAAATATGCTTGAACACAAACTTACAGGCACATAGAACATCTTTGTCCATGTATTTGATCCCCAGGCCCTGGAGCGTATTTTGGCCACCCGCTACCTGTCGGTGACCTTCATGCGGGACGTAGTTCAAGCGTGCATCGCTCAACTGTCAGCCAAAGGTGAGAAGAAGAGGTGAAACATTGTTGGCTGCCATGAGGAAGGAGCAAAAATTTGACAGTGATCACAGATGTGTGACTAAGTGCATGATTCACTTTGATATTCAGCATTTCATGCTGTATGATCTTGTATACAAACAAAAAGAGAAACAAAATGTTAAAGAAGTGTAACAAAGTAGAAAAAGAAGGTAGACATTTGGACTGTTGGATGCATGAACATTAGAGACATATATACACACACACACACACACACACACACACACAGAGACACACACGAGTACGGTACAAAATGAGTAGGCAAAAGCAGATGCATTTTATGTTAACTAACTTGACAAGAGAAAGAAATTCAGGATCTTATTTGGTGTTGGTTAATACTCGCCACAGGACCCAGTTCATTAAATCTTTTCACTTTGTATCATAATTTTGATGTTAAAAAAAATCTTTCTTTAGTTTTTATGGACATCTTCAGTTTTGAGTGGATGGACCTCTGTTGTCTGAAGATAAGTCAAAAACAAAACCTGCATTACTTTCTGAACAGATTAAGCTGCTACATGTGTTAACATTTGCTGTTGCGTGTGTTTCCTGAAGGTGAGGACAACCTGGACATTGACAGTAAGATACTGCTGCGCTACGCTCACATGCAGACGGGGTTGCTGGAGACGTATGATGCCATTTACACCCTTTCTACCCAGATGCTAACAGTGGACCCTGCTGCTCAGTCTTCTCACTCGGAGGTCGGTTGATTTGAAAAAAAAAAAAAAGAAAAAAAAGAAAAAGTACATGTTAATTAGAAAATCATTTAATGTTCCATTGTTTTGAATAATACATTGGTGGTCTGGATTGTATATCTTGCTTGAAAAGGATAGGTGTATGTGCATGTGTGTATTCAGATATAATGTGTTTTGTTTTGTGCTATGTTGACCAGACATTATCCTTTGACAGCGACTGTAGAATTTCAAGTGTCATGACCAAGAAGTTGCTCCCCCTATTTACTCGTTCAGCATATAGTTATATGATCAGTCAGTGGGGGATTGTATTTCTTAGAAGATTGAAGTAAAGGCTGTTTTATACAATTCGTAGCTGATGTGATTGATGCTACTTGTAAAACTCTAGAGCTGATCACTCAGATTGTTGGCACATTTTGACCTCTCTTGCATGTTTTCTTGATCCTCAGATATGGCTGCAAATTGCGTGACATGTTGATTTTTTCGTCCACTTGTATCTTTATGACGTTTCACCCCATTTGTCTTTTCTGCCTTCAGTTGGCGGCCTTGTGAGACTGTTTGATATGATTTTCTCTGTATTGTGGTGAGAATGCCATAGAAGTACTGGTGGTACATCTGTTCTAAATGCCATCGATGTGAATGTGCATGCTACATACTATTGATGAATGAACATAACCAGTCTCAGCACTGAACCAGACAGCAGCATTACTGAGAACAAGCCAAAATACATAAAAACACACAAAAACAAGGTGCAAAGTAATTTTCCTCATACTTATATGTCCAAACAAATGCCTTAACCTTCATTGTCCTGTATTTCGTATGACAGAAGTCGCCTAGACTACTAAGTTTATATTGGAATTCGCTGCCCGAATTGGGGTACTGACTTAAAAAAATTGTAAAAAATAAACTAATGGATATAAAGACTTCAAATTTTCAGCAAAAATCTATGGAAAGCTGAACTTTGGTTTGCACTTGTTATTTCAGGGGGATGTGAAAATATTTTTATGACTCAACACTCGCACACCTGATTTTACCTGGGAAACACACCTACGTCAGTGAAATAGGTGATAGACAGGCAATACAACACCCATCAACTTTATAACCCCTACCTTTTTGGTGGCAAGTGGTCAGGTTCACCATCTGAAAAGAACTGATGGGTGTTGTGAGGTGTTAGTAGTTACACAGGTAGCTAGGAATATACGTGAAATTTTTGTGACGCTTTTAAGTCACCAAGCAGTTACATAGCAGGAAAAAAGTAATTAAAAAAAAATAACAGGTCAAAATCATACCATACTTACTGAAAATGTATTGGAGTGCATGCTTTTTGATCTGCATGAGTTAGTTTGTGTTTGTGAGAAAAAGAATTCCTATGACTGATAATATTTCTAACTATATGCAGGTGTTAGTAGGAAGGAAGAGAGGCAGGCATCACAACACAAAACAACACTCAAATATTTTTGTTGTACTCACCATATGGTTCCAGATGTAATGAATTATATAATCCAAATGTGATCACACACAAACAACACAGTCACTGGAAATGTTCTTGCTTTTGATCACTTTTGTCACACACAGATCACTGACATGAAATTTTCTTTCCGTTGTGCACTTTTCTTACATGCACAAACTCCAGTACTTTTGTATGTGGCACTTTCAATATTTAGTCAACCCCAAAACAGTCTGTACAAAACAAAAATGACAAAGTTCAGTCCTTGATTTAGTCAAGTATCAGGTGTACTGCTAAGAATGAGTGTGTAGGAACCTACTCACTGCTGCTGGTGAAAAGAAAAAAAGCAGCCACGATCCTTGCACAAAGCCACCTTACACATCACACACTCATGTGTTGACTGGATGGCATTGCCTGCTGGGGTTTTCCTGCCTTCCTTCTTGCAACAGACACAGTCCTTCTTGCCTCTGGCAGACTGGATTTTGGAAGGAGTGTGTTTGTGCTTGTCTGGATTGTCGTGAACGACGGGACGGCCGATCCGTTTTCGACCCTTGAAACCATTCACCATGCCCATGACAATCTCAGTGTGAAAATCCACATGCAGTTTCAGTGGGGCATCTGCAGAGTTTTTGTAGATTACAAAGGCATTTACTGCAGCAGTGTCCAGGCAGAAGAAGAACACATATTTCCACCACTTCATGAATTTCTGCTTGGAACAATAATATGATCGCAATTGATCATGCTTGTCAACACCGTTGTAGTTCTTGGTGTAATCAGCCACAGCCAGGGGCCTAGAATACCTGGCTTTTTCAACACCCCCTGCACCTTTTCTGACAAGCTCTCCATCGGTTCCATCATGGACAGAAGTAAGAAGGGTGACCTTACGACGGTCAAACCAAGCAACAGCCTGAAGCTTGCCCTTCAAATCATCATAGCCAATCTCACGAAACCAGCGCTTTGTGTCCCCAGACTTTTTGACACATTTTGCTGGCTTCATATCCTGTGGCAGACCCTTCCTGTTGTTTCGCACAGTCCCACATGCCAAGGTTTTCTTCTGAAACAGATATTGAATGAGGGGGACTGACGTGAAATAATTATCAAAGTAGGCGGTGTGCCACTTGAAATAATGGGGTTCTGCCAAGTGTTTGACGACACGATCCCCTAGGGCATCACCTGTCCCAGCAGGCACATCATTGGTCTTCCCAGTATATACTGAATAATTCAGCATATAAAAAGAATCGGCATCACACAAAGCCCACACCTTGAGGCCCCACTTTGTTGGTTTTGCAGGCAAGTACTGCAGAAAACCACAACGACCCTTGAACTTGATCATTGCCTCATCTACTGTGATGTTTTGCCCAGGTAGAAACTGCATAGCAAAACATTCTTGAGTCATGGAAATGAGAGGTCTGACTTTGAACAGGGGGTCATACCCAGCCTGACCTCTGGGAACAAACTGAGTGGTATCAGCGAGGTGAAAATACTGGTTCAGCTGTTCAAACCTGTTCTTCGACATGACACTCGACACCCAGGGATTGAAGAAAGGAGAAGAGTCTTTCCAATAAAAATCACGATGAGGAACAGGGGCCATGTTCATAAACATGAGAAGACCAACAAAAGCTCTGATTTCATCCACAGTGGTTGGCTGAAACTTATCCTCAGGAAGACCAGCAGCCATGAGCGTTTGTCTTGCATACAGGTTGGTTTCCCTGACCATGAGATGGAATGCGTCCGAAGGAAAAACAAGTGAAAAATAATCAAAAGGTGTTCGAAGATTCACTTGTGGACATGGGGGGCCCCTGTATGCATCAAACACACGAACTTCAGTCCGAAAGTCGTCGTTTGACCACTGCGATGACTGTGCACATCCACCGACATCAGTAGCACCTGCGTCACCTGCGTCGCCTATGTCCGAGTCACTGTCACTACTCGCATTCACTCCTTCTGCAACTTCATAGTCACTGTCGCTGTCTACAGAGTCGAGATCAATGTCCGATTGATTCCAGTCGTCATTTTCGGTCGGCAACACATTCATATTGAACATTTGGTCCACAGTCAAGCTCATGTCACTGTCACTGTCAGAGTGCGACATTTTGATCGTAGTCGGAAGTCGATGGGATGACAAAAAAAATCGATTAAAAATCAAAAAAGCCACAAACCGCTTTCACAAATGGCGCTGAGAAAGGTAGGAAAGACCCGGATAACGACCGGTTTGTCTTATTACTGTGGTCAACCCAAATAAGGGAGGCACACCGAGACAATCAGCCTACTGAGGAACGGGCGGTACAGGGCGGATCAGGAGCCTGACGGGTCGGGCGGAATAGGGCGGAACGGGGATAGAAAGGTTAACTCCTACAACGTGGAACATCAGGAATTCCCCCAGAAAGGAAAGAACTATGAGGAGAGCGGGGAGTCTGTGCCATTCGACCTTCTGGAATATGTGAGAGTGCTCTCCCTTGAGCAAAACGTACTCACTTTACTCCCAGAACAAATCAGTTTTCTCCTTTTCCTTGTCGTGGACACATCTCTCTCCAGTTCAGGTGTTTGAACTTGGATCAGCAGAAACGGCCTTTCGAGTTTGCCCTATTTCTCTCGACCAGCCTACGCCCTCCTGGTAGGAATTTTCGAGAGAACTTGCTCTCCTTGCATCTTCTCTTCAGTCTCCTTCACTGCAAGGGTCTTCGGTGCAACTCAACTAGACCAGCATTTCTCCTCCCCCAGTCCTTGTCGTGGACACATCTCTCGCCAGTTCAGGTGTTTGAACTTGGATCAGCAGAAACGCCCTTTCGAGTTTGCCCTATTTCTCTCGACCAGCCTACGCCCTCCTGGTAGGAATTTTCGAGAGAACTTGCTCTCCTTGCATCTTCTCTTCAGTCTCCTTCACTGCAAGGGTCTTCGGTGCAACTCAACTAGACCAGCATTTCCCCTCCCCCAGTCGTCAGAGTTTGTTATTCCCGTCGACGAGTGGTTTCCTTGCTTGACCAGCATGGGTCTGGTGTCTTCTCTACTGGCTGTTTTCCATTCGCTCGCCGCAGTTCATGCGAATGTTGGCTGTTTACAACATGGCACTCGGTGTCAACATGGTCAACCAGCTTTGGCTCGAATGGTGGCTGACACTCCTTGCTACACTGCTTCAGTCTTGGTCCCGGGAGTGGCGAAGACAGGCCAGCATCTTCCCCAGCACGCTCTCCTTCCCCTACCCCTGGGCAAGCAGTTTTAGGATAGCGGCTGTCTTCTTTCCCTCCATGTCGGCCTCAGCAAGAGGACCCATGCGAGTGGCACCAGCTTGGAGCACAACCTGAACGGCGTCGTTCCAAGGGGGGTTTATTGGTGCGAGTGGGCAATCCCCGAGTAACGTGAGCGAGGAGGACAGGTTGCACTCAGACCAGTTTTGAGATATGCGTGGTATGGTTGTGTGCAAATGGGAGTCAGTCGAGCAAGAGGATTTGATCATACTGATGACAATATTGATTATTTTAATGATGAAGACTTTTCTTCTTTTGAGTTCACTGTAGCGTGTTCTCAGCCGATAACGCTTGGTCAGTGAACGCAAGTACTCTGGCTGAGTCCAGTTTGGATTCTCCAGCCTCCGCCTCTCACAAGACTAGGTTTTCGTTGCTCGACTATTTTTAAAGGTGGGCAGCATCAAGAATTCATGAATGTTGCTGTTCTCGATCTCCCGCTCCACTATTTACGGGGCGCCGTTTTTATAACCTTTTTTCCAGAAAACATTCTGATTAGCAAGGAACTCTATCTCTATTTCGGACAGAACGCGCTGCGTTGGATTACCGTTACCTACCGTTAACAACTCCATCTTGCATGGTCGTGTTTCTGATTATTTGTTTTCTTCCATCTGTGCTGTGAGCTTGATCCTGGTGATTCGATGGGATTTGTCAGTTGTCTTTATTCAGTTCGACTCAGATATTTCACAAGAATAAGATTTTTTTGTCTCCGAATCAGATAAATCTTAAATAAATGTTAGCGAACCGCCAAGAGAATCGTGGACAAACGAGTCACAAGACAAAACACAACGCGTTTCGACCTTTTAGGTCTTCTTCAGGCAAGACAAAAACAAATAATACAATGAAAATGAACGAATTTGGTACTCAGCTTCGATCTCTTCACTCTTCAGCGCAAGGATGCCAGGCGTTGAATGAAAAATTTGCTTCACTTTGCAGCCAGATCCGAATCAGATGTTTTTTCATTTACAGCAAACATTTATATATTTGGGGTCAGTCTGCCGTCTCGATTTAAATGCGGTGGATAGCTATTGTTGCAATGACCTCTCGTTCGGGAATTCCCGCAGTAATGACTGATAGTAAACATGATTTATACGAGTTTTCTTCTCCTGCTGAATATTCTTCTCGTTTGGCTCTTGTTTTCATGGTCATGATTTCATTTAAATGAATACACATGTATCATGATTTCTGAGATTGAGGAAAGACCATGGAAGTTTATCCTTTGGTCTTCGGTCTGGTGCCCTTTCGCTGTTTGGGAATTCCCTTTCCGAGATCTCTCGGAGATAAATATATATATGTATTAAAAAGATAAGTAAAAAAAAAAGGCAAATCAAAGTAAGGATTTCCTTTTGGCTTCCCTGTTGATGGTAGTCACAGTTGGAATAGTTCCTGACTCAGAAACCCATCCATGTCTGCATGGATGACACATTACACTTAGCATGCACCCCGTGTGAGAAATGGAAATTATGAAGTAGGGAAATTGAGTAACGATATTGAATGATATTGTCTGGAATGCACAGGAAACTACTGAATGAAGTGCCATCTGGCAGCTCTTCAGTCGGCTCTACCAGGCAGGCAGCCCATTCTGTAAATGAGTGTGGATTACATAGCGCTTAGAGCTTAGCCCAGGGATGATTCGCATCTGATTTGTGTCCCACAGGTGCTGCAGTCATGCCTGGCCATAAACAAAGAAGAGGCTGTTCACATATCTGCACAGGTAAGTGTTAGGTTCAAAACAAAAAAAAAAGAACCGTGATGTGATTTGCATGAATGAAAAGGGATGAGGGCTCATATTTTGTATTGCAAAGCTAGATAGATTCATTTGTTTGCATAGACTGAGCTATGGACAGTACTTGTACTGTCAAAATCAGACTGTCACAGCTGACCTGCTCAGCAAAAATTTGTTTATTATATAAAAAATTGTTAAGTCCATGCTCTGCTAACAGTGTATTTTATTAGGATTTCCTGGGGGTTATATGAATAGTAATTAGAAAGATTCCTAAGGTTATAAAAGTGGCAATTTTTTTTGTGGAAAGAGATCTAACTTGGTTGTTCCTTATTACTTACCAATCCAAACAAATGTATAATCTCTACCTGTTGTGTTCAGACGCTGTTACGAGGCTTCTCACTTATGGAAACTTATTAGAGTAGGGGAGCTAAACATGACTCCCGTTGCATAAAAATCTATTTTAAAGGATCAGGGAAGCTAGCCATGACTCCAGTTGCTGCCTCATCCTCTGTGGCCCTGTTAGTAGCAGCATTCTCAGACTGCACATTCGAGTTCCTACATGCACAGCCACATTTAGGTTTGTCCCATCACGGCCCCAGCAGTGCATTTCACAGGGAGCAATCAGTATTGGGTCATCAGAGGTTGCTGCCCCGGAGGAGATTCCGCACTGCTGCCACATCCTTCTGATGGTGGTCAGTGGTGCCTGTTCTGATTCAACATGTTCAGCACACCGTGTACTAAGCCCTCATACTGTCTGATGTGAAAATACTTCTTTTAAATCTATTAAAAGTTTTTTTTTTACATTTATTCTTTGTATTAAACGAAACCCAACATTTTAGCACACCATGTACTAAGCCCTCATACTCTCTGATGTGAAAATAAGTGTTTTAAATCTGTTAAGAAGTCTTTTACATTTATTCACTCTTATTAAATGAAACCTGAAATTTTAGTGATTAGATGGTTCTCGTGTCCTCCCTTCCCACCATGTCTGGTTTTATTTCCTTTTGACTGGATAAGGAAGAAGGCACTGGCTTTGAGTGGAAAAAAAAATGTCAAAAGAGAAAGTAACTCCCTTTAGCAAAGCCATCATTGCAGTCACATGAGACGGACCTTCTCGTAATGGTATATGGGTAAGGACACAGAGTGTACGAGAGGAGATGAGAGCAGAAAGAGGGCAGGAAACCACCATGCTTGGTCCAGTAATGAAAAATACGAAAATCAACCTGCACACAAAACGGAAAATATGCATATGTCTAGTCAAAGGAACATGTCATCTGTAAATGTTGTCGACAATGTGTGGAGCACATACTACTTCAACCCCCATCCTCCCCTCCTGTCCATCTCCAACATGTTGCTGGCTGTTTTAGATCTTTGTAAAGAAATTAGACATGTCAATGATGCCTATACTGTCCCAGAAGAGCCATGTTTGATACAAAGAAACAACAAAATGGGTGATGTGGCTGTGGGCTGCAACTTATTAGAAAAAGAAGAGAAAAGAAAGTCTAACAACACCCTGTAAACAAATGGGGGCACCTTTTTGAGAAGTGGACAAACCTGACAGCAGGAGGGAACTTGTAACTCAAACACTGTATGCCCTTGTCTATTAGTCCATAATCGGTTGTGGAGGAGACCGAATTGAGGTGAAGTTAAGAGTAGGCGCTTTGCAGACAGTTAACTGTGGTCAGCAAATCTGACAGTGTAAGACTGATGAAGAAGTCAGATAATGAGTCCTGCCTTTAGAAAGATGGGGGGGGTGGGGGGGGGGAAGAAAACCATGCTGCCATACCTTCAGGAAACAATACTTTGAACAGTAGTCATGTTTGTAACAAGGACAGATTAACTATGGTGAAACTTTCATTTTGTCACTTCATGCACAAACTGTAAGCATACATTCTGTGATTTTCCATCAATTGTGACAGTTGTAATGATGTGAATGTGCGAAAATGTATACACGTACATCTGTGCAGCATCAGATGTGTAAGAAAATAGTATGCTCTGCAACATTCTGGAAATTTTCATTTTGTTCCTGGTTTTTACCTCAGCTGTTCCCAGTGGAAAGACTTTGTAATCGACATGTCATAGAGTGACCTGCTTCTGGTATGCATGTATGTGTGTGTGTGCTTCTATGCATGTCTTGTCACCACAACCTACAATCAAAATAACAACAAACTACATTTAGTTCATTCATGTTTGCTTTGGCATATGCTCTGAATGCAATTTCTGCCCCCCCCCCCCCTTTTTTTTTTTTTTAATATGCTTAAAAAAAAAAAAATTGTTGGAAGCTGATGAATTTCTACATGATTTTTGCTTTTCTCCACTCATATCGATGTTGACACAATGTTTTTTTGGTTTTTTTTTCCTAAGCTGGAGAGCTTCCATTTAACACTGGAGAGTGAGACGACGCTGGTGCCAGCTGTCAGTTTTGCAGAGCAGAAGTCTCTGCTGGGGGTGACCTCTTTCCAGCACTGCTTCTCGTCACGCAGTCACACCAGCGTCAGTGAAGACAGCAGCGTTCTGGCCAAAACAGTTGGCGCCATCTGTGTGAGCAAGGATGTCACAGAGGAACGCCGGCATGCACTGGGTACTTGGTGTAAACATATGTACATTTACGTATGTGCAGGGACAGAAGCTTGCTCACACAATAGGTCAGCAATAGTCACAGATGTATGCATGTGCTGTCGTTGAGACTTATATAATGAATCACATGCACAAACGCGCGCGCACACAAGCACGCACACATGCACGTACACACGCGTGCACGCACACATGCGCGCACACACACACATACACACACACACACACACACACACTCTGTCTCTCTCTCTCTCTCTCTCTTACAACCAAAAAAGAAACAGAAAAAACATTCAACAGTTAAGTCCATCCACAAGAAAAACAGATTTGCCCAGAGATAAGGAATTCTGTATATACTTAGCAACTCTAGTTATAGATCGACAAGGTCTTGTATTCAGACAGAATATTGACATTTTACTAATTTTGTCCGAAAAATGAATTCCACAGTATACAGACTAAAGTTACATCTCATGCTGCCATTTTTGACAGGGCATTACGCTGAAATATTGCTATCCAATAAATACACTACTCAAAACAATTGAAGTACCACTTAGGAAAACTGCTGTCATTCGAAAGAAAACAAAGCTGAACATAATTTAATGATTGAATATTTTATTTTTATTATTCCTCAATCCATTCAAATTTATTCAAACACCGTAACAAAAAATTATCTTTGTTTTACACTTGATTAAAGAGGCATACCCCCAAAATGAAAAGTAACAAGAGTCTATGGTAGATGTCATGATGTTAATAACGGGTATGACCACCGTTCGCGTTCAAACAAGCGTCACATCGACGTCTCATGGAGTGCACCAGGCGGCGGAGAGTGTCCTGGGGGATCGCCTGCCACTCCTGCTCCAGCAACTGAAACAGCTGGTCCACAGTGTCTGCTGGAGGTTGTGGGCCCGCACTCGCCTCCCCAGCACGTCCCACAGATGCTCTATGGGGTTCAAATCTGGTGACCTGGCAGGCCAGTCCATTCTTGTCACCTGCTGCCCTTGTAGGAACTGATTCACGATGGCGGCGCGGTGGCACGGCGCGTTGTCGTCCTGGAACTGGGCGCCCTGGCCAACTGCCCTCAGGGCGGGCATCACAAGGGGGCGGATGATGGTGTCGCGGTAGGTGGCACCGGTCAGGTGGCCTTCAACACGGTGTAGGGGGGTCCTGTGACGTAGGCTGAACCCACCCCACACCATCACGGACCCACCCCCATAGCGGTCATGCTCCCTGACGGCAGCGTCAACGTAGCGTTCTCCAGGACGTCGCCAGACGCGAACCCGCCCGTCGTTGAACCTGAGGGTGAACCTTGACTCGTCTGTGAAGAGTACTGTTGCCCATTCAGCTCTTGTCCACCTTCTATGACATGCTGCCCAGGCCCGACGATGAGCTCGATGCGCTGGGGTCAGTATTGATCTCACTGCTGGGGACCTTGACCTCAAGTTGGCGTCGTGGAGCCGGTTCCGAACTGTCTGGGTACTGACGTTGACGTTGCTGGCTTGTCGTAGCTGGTCTCGGAGTACTGTGGCACTGGCTGAACGGTCTCTCAGACAAGCGATAACAATGAACCGATCCTGCTGTCTGGAGGTGCTTCTCGTCCGTCCACGTCCCTGCTGTTCTTCAACACTTCCAGTGTTAAGCCAACGGTCTCTGAGCCTCAGAATGACTGGGTGACTCATTCCAAGCCGTCGACCAATCTCCCTCAACCCAATACCTTCTTGGTACCATGCTATCGCTCTTCCTCTGTCGGTGTTGCTTAGTCGTTGTCTCGCAGGCATGGTTAAATCTTCCTAAATTTCGCGACTTTTTATACCCGTCAAATGTGCTAACTGATTGCAATTCTGCTCAGAAAAGACATTGCTTTCACGTGCATCACATTTTTTTTTTCTTGCTGTGTCTGTGTCAAAATCTGGGAGCAACACAAGTTCGATAATTTCTCGGGATTTTTTTGCCTCAGATGCGACGCGGTAGATAACTGCTGACCGACTTTAACATAACAAAAATGCACGAGGAGTAGTATTTGAGAACCGGGTAAGCTTATCCAGCAGAGTTTATTCAATTATCAATATTAATTGGTTTATCAGAGCTTTTTAAAAATTGCATACAAAAATTAGGGGTGGTACTTCAATTGTTTTTAGTAGTATATAATCCTTTGTGAATGTGGTTATGTCTGTGTTACCTCTTCCAACACTTCCATAAATGTGGGCTTTGAGTTTGATAGTGTGGGATACTGCATGATGCATGCGAATGTTCTGCAGAAACAGAAATCTTGGCAAATGTTCAAAAAAATTTATTATACAATGGAACCTGTAAGTATCAGTCTCCAGGAATTCTTATTTAAAACAACACACTCACACACACACACACACTCACACACACACACACACACACACACACACACACACACACACACACACACACAAAACAAAAAAAACAAAACAAACAAACAGAAAAAAAGCAAACAACTACAATACAGGTCTTTACTGAACAGGGATATTTGCTTTGAGGTGAATCTAATAAAGGGAAAATGCCACAGTAAGAGGTTAGTCTGTATTCAGAGGGGTTTTTGGTATTGGTACAGACTTTTTCTTATTTATTGAAGGTTTCACTGTAGAACTGCTGTGTCAGATTAGCTGAGAAAAAAAAAGTTTTTCTACCTGGTTACAGTAACTCCGTGCTGAATGGTCTAATGCTGTGATATTTTTGGTTTGTTCTTTCAGCGCACCTGTTGTTCCATGGTTGTATTAACGGCAGGTGTAAAGCTGAAGATGTCAGTGTTGTGCTACAGCAGAGTAACATCGCACCTGATCAGCTTATGGTAAGGGGTATATTGGATTTCATTCATTTTATTTGTCATTGAAAAAGGAAAAAAAATTGCCAGGGTTATGACATGAAAAGAAATGCTGCCAGCTGTCTAGAAAGCCGTTTGTTGGGGGCTGTTATCAGCTGCTCATATAAACTTGGCTTTTTTGTTTGTCCCCTGCCCCTTCTTTCTCATACCCTCTTCCTGGATCTTGTACTGAATCAGTGACAAGTTATACATTTGTCCTTTAGCGCTTAAATGTTTTATGGTTTTCATAGCCATGAACTGGCAGAATAGCATCCAGATTATCCTGAAAATCTGACATTGGTTGAGCCTGTTGATAGAGAAGGAAAAGAAAGGGAAAGAATGAAAAAAAGGGGAAATGATATGTCTCCAAAGTTCTACACACCTGAAAAGTTTCGGGTTTTTTGATCTAAAGACACTTTCCGGCATGTGTAAACCAGTTTCACGCTGTCGTATTCAAATGTGACTGGTACAAAGTTAGACAAGTGGACTTCGAAAAGGATGCAGCTCCTGGATATTGTTCATGTTGGTGCTTGAACACTTGTGTGACCTGACAGATGTCACTAAGCGCTATGCTGTCAAGGCCTTGTGTCTTTCTAACCTCTAGGAGACTCACACATGCAGGGGCATGAGAGGCAGATACCATAGATCTTGTGCATCAGTCCCTCCAGGATTTATATTTCAAACCTCTCTGCAGCATAGAGAACAGTTGCGTTTTGGTTGCCTGGGTACGTGGTTATTTTCCTTCTTCTCCTTGCTTGTTGTCACTGACATGGATTCAGTTAAAAATTTGAACATAAAGAATATTTTGAGCTCAGAAGACAAAGCAATGAACACAAATGAACTTCAGATATGAGCTAAGCTGGAATTTTCACATCATCAGTCGAGGGAAGGAATCTGGTAAAGGAATGTACTTCGAGCCTGTCCATATGACAGTGACAGAGTGGCCCAGGTAGGCATGTGCATGTGTAAGAGTGGAAGCGATAAAAGTATATCTGCATGGTATGAGTGTGTGTGTGTGTATGTGCGCGCACAGGTATATCTGTCAGTATTGGAAGCCTTGGTGTGTATGGCTACCATCTTAGCGATGTTTTAGAATACAGTTGTAAAATACTTACCAGTCCTTGCTTCAGTTTAGGTGGTGGTCTCATTCAGTAAGTTTGTGTGTTATGTTTCTTTTTTTTTTTTTTTTTTAGAAACTGCTGCTGTTGCACTGTCAGTCCATGGAGTATTTGGGTCCCAGTGCCATTCCCAGTCTGAAAGCTCTGGTCAAGACCATCACAGCCATGACTGGTAGGATTTCCCCTGTCCTCATCTGTTGTTAGCCCCGTGTCTCTAGCTGTGCACCTTGCAGTCTGTGTGGGTGTGCATGGGTCGTATGTTTCAGTGTGTATGTGTGTGAAGACCTTTTTGATGTGTGTGTTTGAAAACACTTTCAATGTATAATTCATGCACGAGAAAACGGCTTTTGGGGTTACCATTCGTGATACAAGTTAGCAATCGACCATGTGTGCTAATTTTTGTTTCCAGTGTAACCTTCTCTACAGCTGTGGATTTTGTTTTACTCATGTGCACAACTTTTATCTGGAATGAAGGAAGGGAGGCAACATTTAGCCTCCGCTGTTTATAAATGGAATATATGGCTTGAAAGTGCAGGGTTTTTATTCTCTGTTTTATTTCACTGCTGCAACAGTTTTTGAGTTGATTAACGCAAGATATATCAGAGGTTGGTTTTCAAAATTCTTTGTCCGCTTTCACATAGACGGCCATTCATGATTAGTAGAACAGATGTATGGAGTTCTGTAAGCGTTCATGGAGTTTTCCCATGGTGACCTCGGTGACCATTTTCCTCTCCACATGCACGCCTATGGTGACTTTGTCATCAGTGTAGCTGAGTTCATGGGTACTGACACTGAATGTACATAGTGCTGCCCTCTGGAGGGGAATACTCATCCACTCCGTAATAGGCTAGCTCCACAACTAAGCATGTGTTGTTGTCATTACAAAGCTTAGCATGTAGTGTCCTGTGCCATTCGGTGCAGAACAGGAACCACTGTACACTGTCGGAGTGATTCCACAACAAAGCAGTGTCCTTTGTCATGCTTTTTCTCATGACAACCTGGTGTTGATTGTTCCCGGTGGATTTTCTATGCTGAGGCTGTGGCAGGATTATCGTTGATGCAGCTGTGTAGAGGAAGGCTGAAATGAGGGGCTTAGGAGCAGTGGCACAGGGCGGATGTGGAAGATGAGACGGGGGGGGGGGGGGATGAGAGGGGGGGGGGAAAAAAAAAAAAACCCAGCTCCCAAGCACTTTCTGAACAACCCTAACCCTCGTACAGAGGACCACTTCCTGCTCCCACGCCCTCTTACCCTCCCCTTTTCCTCTCACTCATTCTCATGCATTCTCATTTCAAGATCTTCTCACAGTATGAATTTTCATTGGAGCTGCGGTGAAGTAGGTCAAGACTGGTTGGAGGTGATGACCTGTTTATGTTTGGTTAGACAGGCCCACTGCTGAAGTGAGTTGGCAGCGATGCAGTCTCCTTTTGGTGGGTTCCTTGTAACAACCTGATATCAGTTATTGCCTGGGGACTGCAAGAACTGAGGTTGTGACAGGAGCCTGGGTGTGGCTATGTATTAGAGAGCTGGAATGAATGGGATGAGAATAATACCTCTGAAAAGACTCTCAGGATGAGACAGTTATAAAAAAGAAAAGAGAGAAAAAGAAAGAAAGAAAAGAAAAGAAAGAAAGGAAAAGAAAAGAAAGAAAGGAAAAGCATGATAGAGGAAAGTCGGTTGACAATATTCACTTTAAATCCCCCCCCCCCCCCCCCGACTCCTATTCATGATTGCTGGCAGATACCTCGGAAGTGTTGGTGGACAGCAACCACACCTCCCCGTGGTGGCAGCGTGTGCGTGACGCCTGCAGTCAGTCCACTCAGAACTGCGCTGCCTACATCACTGCTCTGGTGTGTCGCAAGGTGGCTGCCGACTTCATTGTCACTCAGACAGAGGCCAAGGTATGTGTGTGTGTGTGTGTGTGTGTGTGTGTGTGTGTGTGTGTGTGAGTATGTGTGTGTGTGTGTGTGTAAGTGTGTGCGTATGTGTGTGTAAGTGTGTATGTGTGTGTGTATGTTAGTGTGTGTGTGTGTGTGTGTGTGTGTTTTAGTGTTGGATGAGAGAGAAGAGAAAAACTGACATAATATTGATCTTCAAATCCTGATATTGTTCTCTTCCATTCTGTAGTACTAAGAGAGATATACACATTCTTTCAGCATGAAAATGAAGCATGCCAAAAGCTGTCATGATGCTACTTGACAGAGTTCAGGCCTGTATTATGATGCTGTTTCAAGAGCATTATGGAAACTAGATGTATCAATATAGAAGTATAGAAACTAGATTGTATCAATATAAAGTGAAGCAATAACTGTCCCTATCATTCACCGCTGAAGTAACAAAGAAAACTGCAGTTGGATACATCTTACATACTGAATTGAACAGTTTCATCACAGAGATTACTCACCAGTTCGAAAAAAAAAAAAAATGAAAATTGAGTAAGAGAAGTTTGCATATAATGTGCATAAACTGAATGAGATGCACAGACAAGCCATTTGTGCAAAAGCCAGGTACACAAGTATGGATGTTCACTCGCCACACACACACCACACACACACACACACACACACACACACACACACACACACACACACACACTCACTTACTCACTTACTCACTAAGGTAACACACTACTCAGTCTCATTATCATCATCCAGGACCCTGACGCTGACACAGCCTCTGACAAAGAAGAGGAGGACAAAGCGGACAAGGCGGACGATGAAAAGGACGAGGAGAACCAGCCTGAAGACCTGTCCTCCTGGGAGAACCTGTCGGTGGACATGGCCCACTGGGAACTGCTCCTCAAACAGCTGGAGGACACCCTGGCCCTCAGCTCCCTCCTGCACATCCCCCTGCCGACCAATCAGCCGTCGGCTTCTGAAGGGGAAGGCAGCAAGGAGTCCATCAAAGTGTCCGTTTCCAAACTCCTGGATGGTGGAAAAGGTTCGAGAATTTTACGGTTTGCTTTTCTTGTGTGGTGTGTGTGTGTGTGTGTGTGTGTTGAAGAGGTTTAGGAATTTCACTGCTTACTTTTCTTGTGTGTGTGTGTGTGTATGTGCGCAGTGTGTGTGTGTGTGTGTGTTGAAGAGGTTTAGGAATTTCACTGCTTACTTTTCTTTTGTGCGTGTGTGTGTGTGTGCGTGTGTGCGTGTGTGCGTGTGTGTGTGTGTGTGTGCGCGTGTGTGTGTGTGTGTTGAAGAGGTTCAGGAATTTCACTCCTTCCTTTCTTTTTAGTGAACACTTTTGTCTTGATTAAGACAAAAATTTGTCTAAAGTGTTGTTGTAAACGATTAAACGCAAGTTTTTTTTTGGTTGTTAGTTCCTGTCACTTGGTGGGCCATACCTGATTGGTGTTTGTTGTGTGTGTGTGTGTGTGTGTGTGTGTGTGTGTGTGTGTGTTTCATTCTGCAGGTTGATTTATGTTTCCTTTTGGTTGTTATTCTTGTTTTTTTTCTTATTTGCTGCTATAGTAGGAAGGAATAAGCAAGTATGGTAATATGTTTTATAAGTCCGTTATCACATTTCTGTGTGGAAATCAGGCTGTTGTACATTGGAGTATCACCCATTATTTATGATATTTTTTGGGGGGGGGGGGGGGGGGGGGCTGTGCATATTTTTGTTTACTTGTCATGGCCAAGTGTCCTGCAGAACTTTGCTAAGGACAGCTGGCAATGTAATGGTGGGTTCTGTACATGCGCTGAGTGCATACAGCGTGAGGAACCAAGGTTTATGACCTCATACGAAAGACTGCCCCTCAGGTCACACCACTTGAGGTCTGATAAAAGTGGAGCATAGAAAATGTGCCCTTGATGAGACTTGAAGCATGGTCCTCAGATTCTTTTGCTTCCCAGGGTGTGTGCGTGTTCCACAAGACCATTTAGAACATGAAAATTTGGAACAGGCGTTAAAGGTATTGTTCACATTGTGGAAGGATGATACTCTTGCTACCAATTTTATCACTTTATATATAAATTTCAGTCTGACAGTAGAAATGGTTGGCTGATTCACTTTGATGTACATTCTGTGATATTGCTGTCATTGACAGTTTAGAGCAGATTTTGGTTGCATACTGTCAATAGTCCATGTAATGTTCACAGTGTAAATTGACCCAGGCCTATGCCGTTTCTGCACAGGTTCTATTTCTGAAGTGGTCGCCCGCTTTGTTGCTAGTCAAGGGCTTGGTCCCAAGACCTTGTATCACCTGCCAGCAGAAGGTGAAGGCCAGAGCCAAGGTCAAGAAGGGTCGACGCTTACGCAAGAGGAAGAACAAGTTGTCCAGAGCATGACCAGTTCAGAGAGGTTGCACTGTATGTATTTCAGTCTGATCTGACAGTAGTACAAAAACAAAATGTTGCCTGTCTTGTGTTTAGGTACCTTCTAAATTTCCTTATGACACCCTTCTCTTCTGTTATCAAATGTCTGCCATTGTGTTCTGGTGGTCCTTGTTGTGAGAAAGGATTGGTGAGTCAGGAAGTAGTTGCTTTCTGGGTGATTAGCCATAGACACTTGTGGGAAGAGGATGAGGAGGATGGGGAAATGATAAGGCGATGATGGATAGATTAGTAGGAGGAGGGAAGGCAGGGAGGTTTGGAGATAAAGGGGGCAGTAGTTGCTGTATAGATGATCAGCCTTAAACACTTGTGGGAAGAGGTTGAGGAGGATGGAGTAATTATCAGGTGATGATGGATAAAGTTGTGGGAGGAGGGAAGGGAGGGGGGAGGGTTGGAGATAATGGGGGCAGGGGGACGGCTGAAGGAGACGTTAGAGTCATAATTCAAAGTCCTTTTCTGAGGATGATGTATCTCGGTGGTGATCGACAAAGGATACACTTTCTTTAGTTTTATTTTGCATGTGGGATGATGATGGAGCATATGAATGAGTACAAAGGTATGAAAACACAATTAGATAGGCTGACAATTTTTAATGAGCATTTGTGACTGTTGTCATTATAGGCTGTAACACCTTGCATAGTGTGAGTTGCAAATATTTTGTTCTTATGAGGAAATATAGATATTAATAAAAAAAAACTTGGTTGATTTTACTAATGTTTCAATGTTTCCAGTGTCAGACAGTAAAAATCTATAATCCTGTCTTTATGATCACCGTAAACATGACGCCAAAATGCTGCACCAGGTTTACAGGTAACAGGTGATGTCTGAATAGTACTTGATCATCATGTACCTACTGGTTGCACGTTGCACCGTAGATCATTCTCAGGCTGCCCACAACCATTGCAACAGTGCTTACATGGCCTTAGAGTAATAGCCACAGTTGTACACCGTATGTGATGTATGACACTGATGAGACACATGAAGGGCTGTGTGTGAAAGCTTCCATGGAACCATATGTGATGTATGACACTGATGTGATTCGTGAAGGGTTGTGTTTGAAAGCTTTCCTGGATGACCTGCGGATGCGGTTCCCCAACAGCTTGGACAATGACATCCTCATCTCTAACTGTGGATGGGAGTACGCTGTGCTGTGGAACAAGGACCCCGAGGTACAGTGCAGAAACAGAAACGCAGAGTTAAAAACTGGTGTCGTACCTCACAGTGATAATGTCAGTGTATGTGTCTTTTGTATGTCTGTGAGGCAGGAGAAAGAGAGAGAAAAGAAAAGGAGTGTGTATTTATGACTTTTGTCACATGTGGACGCCAAGTTTGCTGGTTATGAATTGCACAGTGTGTCAGAAAAAGGTATTGAGGGTCAATATCAGTGAACTTCACAAGACCTTGTAAATAGTAATCATGGGTATTAACAGAGCCCTGTGAATTTAAAATATGAAATTTACCAAAATTGACCAACAATTGACCTAGCTGTTGCACAGTTTAAGGCTAACAACTTTGGACCCTGTTCGTGAGCATGGGTCATATTACCATGCATGGACAGGCACAGACACATGTAGAAAATGGAGTTGTATTTTAAATGTGTTGTAAGCCCTGAAATGGCCATTGTGATTGGCAGGGAAGTAGACAACACGACTTGATTCAAAATTCTACAATCCCAGATTATACAATGACATTGTATCACCGTCAGTGTTCTCCATCATGAGTAACCTGTTGTAAACATTAAGAAATTTTTCTTTCACCTGACATGATCATACATTGCAAAAAAAAAAGAAAAGAAAAAAAGACTGAAGAACAAACAAACAAACAAATAAAGAAAAACAAAAAAAAATGAGCAAGTTCAGTTGACATCAGATTTTGTAGAGAAAGAAAAATTAGTGGGTTTAGTTTGCTGTGCATGTGTCTGTCTGTGTGAAGAGGTGAATGGTAGTGGAATAACTGTGTTGGTCCTGATGTCTTTGTGGTCCCAGCGTTGCCTTTTAATGAATGACAGACTGCTGTGTGTGTGACCAGGAGGTGCACCATCTCCAGTCGTCAGTAGAATACCTCAAGTTGGTGCAGAATGCGGTTCTCAGACAAGGTCAGTGGTTTTCAGGATCAGGCTAATTTGATTTTTATGTCTGCGTGTGTCCATGTGTGTCTTATGTTTGCCTGTGGGTATATGTGTATTTAAGATCGTTGATTGATAGAAATGTCAGTGATAGCTGCCTTGGCAAAGTGGTTAGTAGGGCGGACTTCAGCTGGGAGGTTGCAGGTTCAATACCCATCAGAGCCATTCATTTATGGGATTTTTCTGCCCCGACTAGCTCATACTGGGAAGACTAGGACCACACAGTCAAATTTCATCCACCTCATTGATGAATCTCTGAGGGTGTTGTTCAATTTCTTGACCAGTTCTTAAGGTGTCTATCTTTCAGGACTGGTTGACGCCGGGGTATATTATAAAAGCAAAATGTAGAGTACAGCTCTGCAATGTAGTCTCAAATCAGAATGGCAATCTGTAACATCATCTTCACCATCTTATACTCATTGTTTGGAGTCAAATATATTACATGTCTGTACACATAGCATTCACGCTGTATGCCTGATCTCATTTGAGATTCATGGCCAGAATTTTTCTCGTCGGCATGCAGTCAACGGACCAGGCTCGTTGTTGTGCACCCTTTCGTGCCCCTGGGAAAGCTCAGTGTCCACAACTATAAGTTGTTGTCATTTCGGCTAGCGTCATCCAGCAAGTTATGTCAGTGATGCACATGTCTCGCCTATACTTGCCATTTGAAGTTATTGTTGCTTGTTTTCGTTCTTACATTGTCTCAGTTGTTTACTTCGAAGAAGACCTAGAGGTCGAAGGTCGTTTTTTCTAAAAGTTTGTCTCTTTTAGGGCACTCTCGGGAGCGTATTTATTAAAAGATTTGTCTCTTTTACCGGCACTCCCGCGACTTTGTTACTCGCGATCGTCGGCACCGCTCGCCGGTCGTGTTCCCCCACCATATTGCCGAGCCTCGGGTTCAGCACGCATTTTGTGCTGGTTCCGGCTTGCACTAGACCCTGAGTATTTTTGCCGTGTGAGGCTCTTGGTGGGAGCGTATTTATTAAAAGATTTGTCTCTTTTACCGGCACTCTCGGGAGCGTATTTATTAAAGATTTGTCTCTTTTTACCGGCACTCTCGCGACTTTGTTACTCGCGATCGTCGGCACCGCTCGCCGGTCGTGTTCCCCCACCATATTGCCGAGCCTCGGGTTCAGCACGCATTTTGTGCTGGTTCCGCATATTAAGGTTTAGGGCTCAATAACTATCACACCTGTACTCTTTACCCTTCACAGGTAGAACGTGTTCGAGTAAGGGTGTGTGACACTGATCTGCTTATTAAGATTTAGTGCCCAAGAACTGTCACACCTATACACAGTGATACTCCACGTGTAGAGATTGCTATTAATAGCCATACCAGTCACACGACCGGTGGCGTGTACGGGTAGTTCGAGTTTTCAGTCGATCTCTCGAGCACTTTGCACGACACCACACGGACGATCGAGATTAATTGATTTTCTCGATCGGCCACCTTGTCTCCTCTTTGCGGTCGTGTGTTCCGGGTTTGCTCTATCCACCTGTGCCCAACATGGTGAAGGACACCGCCGGGTCGAGCCACTCCACTGCTCGGAGTTCGCTCATTTCCCGGAGAACCCGCGGGTCGATTCCATCTCGGAGCAATCCGTTCGCACTGATGAACGTACGGTTCGGGTAGACAGAGACGACTTCTCCGCGGAAGGGACGCGTGATCTTCCTCGTCTACCAAACCGACGGACGCACGACCGCGGCGTCCCAAGGCTGATAGGCAAGCGGCCACCATTTCAAAATGCCTTTCATTTGATCTGCCTGCTAGTCTAAGGGCAAAGCTCCCCTCAAGGTGCTGCCCAGAAAGTCTAATGGCAAGGCTCCCCTCAAGGGGCCGGCCGAGCAAAGACTAGCCAACGGAATTCGCCCTCCCCCACCCCTTCTCCATCGGCCAGCTTGCCCCTAGCCTACGGACTCGCTCGGAGACTTCTAACTATCATGCTGAGTCACGCGAATCTCGGCCCCCGGGGCACCTTGCCGAGCCGCGGACCAGCACGGGTGACGGATCTGGGATGGAATCACCATCCGTCACTCGCCTTGATGAGTCACGTATCTCTTTTTCCCCCCAAATTGATACGTGCACTCATAGCGCTCGGCCCCACCGGGCACAGGTGCAGCCAACACCTGAGCTCGAGGAGCGCTTTGACTCCGGAAGCAGCCTTATTTGGTCACCCCGACGCACGACCTCGGTGGTGTCCATAATCCTGGGCGTGCGGGCACGCCGCGCCATGGGCCCGGCCGTGCCCATGCACAAGGACGGTCGACCTACCCCGATCGAACGTCACCTTCTTCCCTAGGGGTATTGGACGTTGGGGAAACCGACCTTTCGGATCCCCATTTGGGCAACGTCCGCGGTCCCGCTCCTCCGGGGGGAGGATCTACCAGCGGGGACCAAGGGTAACCTGACATATTCCTCCAGGGGGAGGAACACGGGACCGCATCCTGACCAATCCGCACTTTCGCGGGTTGGGGGCTCGACTTCCGCATCCTCCTCCATACCATTATGGCCCTCCCAGGCCCATTCCAAGGACGTGTATGGTGCAGTGCACAGACCTGGACGGGGACGACAGGCCACGGCCTCTCAAGCCCCCCCCCAACAGTGATTCAGGTTACCCGGGTCCCCGGGGACTTTCTGCCCACAAGAAGAAGAGGGTCTCGTGGCTACGACTCGGCGGATGTCTGACCTACGCATTCGCCCAACGCGCTGGTCAGACCTTGAGTGCGGCCTACCTACCATGGTTTTTCCCCAGGGCCGCCACAGCCCGTTTACCTCCCCGGGGACCGGTGGCTCTATGCCCCCGAGAGAGACCAGTGGCTTAACGCCAACACCCAGCACGACCAGCTACATGGTCGAATGTGGCACCCGGCCTCACTTACCTGGGTCGACCTTGGTCTCCCTCCTCGGGCGCTGTCCTATCGGCAGGACGATGTCCCGGCCGCCGATTATAGGGCCACCGGGGACACACTACAGGCACCCCTCGACTTACCTCCTGAAGACGGGTGCTATGAACCCTCTCAGGACCAGTACCTCCCTGAGGCGGACGATGACGAGGAGCTAGCCCCCACCTCATTGTACGATGTCCGCACGATAGAACGGTGGCGACCAGACCTCGTTAGGAGAGAGGCCGCACCCGCTGACGAATTTCTCTCCCTCTCCCCCGGCCCAGAGATCTAGACCAATCTACCCAAGAACCCCTCAGTCGCCTCCTTGTTTACGGACAATCCCGTGACCAGGGAGATGGGCATTTCCCAGTCGGACCGTCGGTTGATCCCCCACCTGCCCCCCCCTACTTCCGGCGCCATCTCCTTTAAGAACCTAAAGGAATGGGTCCGAGTAGCCAGGATGGGCATCCTCCACACCACGGCGGGACACACCTACTTGGACATGCCCCTTCAGCGAGCGGAGGCTCTATGGCCGGAGGACGATGGTGCCATCCCAGTACCGGGGGACCCGGGCTCTGAGGCGCACAAGAGCCTGACCCTCGCTTGTTCAGCGATCCTTTCATGCGACACCTAGTTAACAGGATTTCGCATCACCTTTCGGCTGCGGCGGACAGCGCAGCCAGAAGCCACTTCAACTGCTTGTTGGTCGCGAGAGAGGCCGTGCTGGCGCGGACCTCTCTCTCCCCGACGCTTAAGGCAGCCCTGCGATGCATCCCGGGCCAGGTCCAGTCGTCTTTGGCGACTACTCGGCTGACGTCATAGCACAAGCAGTTGAGGAACGCAAGCAGGCTGTGTCCTTTGCGCCCAGGCCACCGCCACGCCCTGCTAGACCCCCACTTCGTTCCTTCCCAGGCACAGACCCTATCCCAGACAATCGCCTTCCCGCACCGCACGGCCCGCCAAGCGACCTAATCTTCTCCCAAGGCCTAAGCCAAAACCCCATCAGCAAAATTTTCGGTTAGGCCAACAGTCACGCTCCCGGAGCTGACTAGGGAGACAGCCCGAGGGGGACTTAGATCAGGTAGCACCCCCCCTCGCCCTATCCCCCACCCACCAGCCCAGACCCTCGCCCCCCTGGCGGGCAGCCTCTCCCGGCATGCCCACCAGTGGAGACGCATACGCCTCACCCCTGGATAGTGGCGGTGCTACAGGAAGGGTTTCGCCTTCCTTGGGCCCACGAGCGTCCCCCCCTCATGCTATCTCCCCCTCCCTCCCCCAACGAACCCTCCCCGCCAAAGCAGAAGCTCTTCGCACGGAAGTCCAAGACCTCCTCAAAAGAGGGGCCATCTCGGAGATTTCCCACCCAAACCCCGGCTTCTACTCTTTGTGATCCCAAAAGCCTCGGGAGGATGGAGGCCCATTCTAGATTTTTCGCCCCTCAACAAGTTCTCAGGCCCACCAAGTTCAAGATGGAGACCCCCACCCAGATCCGAGACTCCATCCATCATCGCGACTGGGCCACATCCGTAGACCTGAAGGACGCCTATTTTTCAGATCCTGATTCACCCGGCCCACAGACGATTCCTACGGTTCGTCTGGCAGACCCCGGAGAGGCCTGCACGCATTTGTGGACCTCATCTCCTGCCTGTCACAGGCACCCCACACCTCGGCCAGAACCCTGTCCTCCCTCCTAGGAATGATGGAGTCCCTGTCTCCCCTCATTCCCCTGCGGCGGGTCCCCAAACGCCAACTTCAGAGGGAGTTCCGCCGACGTTTGTCACAGACCTCCGACCGCTGGGACCAGGTCATTCCCCTCGGACACTGGTTCATTTCGGCGACGGAGGAGCGGCTCACTCCAGCCACTCTCTCCACCGGGGTCCCCATCTCCCTCCAACCCAACCCAACCACTGGAACTTTATACAGACGCCTCCAACTTGGGCTGGGGGGCCCACGTGGAGGACAGTCACGCCTCGGGGAGTGGGAGCTGGAAGCGGTCAGGCTAGCCCTTCTCCAACTCCAGCACAAGGTCGCGCACCGACTTGTTCTCCTCCTCACGGACAATACGTCGGTAGCTTGCTATGTCAACAAAGGGGGAGAGGCCCGCTCCATAGGCCTCTCCCTCAGAACAGAGGCCCTCCTTCGCTGGTGTCGCGCAACCATTGGTTTGTGCCCATGATCGACCTGTTTGCCACCAGCTTCAACCATCACCTGCCCCTGTACGTCTCTCCCGTTCCAGATCCCCAGGCGGATGCAGTCGACGCACTATCCCTCCCCGGGACGGGCCTACTGGCGTATGCCTTTCCCCCCTTCCCCATCCTACACAAGGTGATCAGGAAGGCAAGGCTGGAAAGACCCAGGCTGATCCTCGTAACGCCATGGTGGCCGACCCAGTCTTGGTTCCCGGACCCCAAGTCCCTCACCCACGTTCCCCCCCTCCGGCTCAGCCCTCGCTGGGACATGCTGAGACAACCCCGGTCAGGTCTTCCTCACTCCAATCCCAAGATGCTTCGCCTACACGCGTGGCTTCTATGCCAGCCCAACTGCGAACATCTGCATCTACCCCCACTCGGAGAGACCCCAGTCCGTCTAGACACACTAGCCGGGGCAGGGGCCTCTCAGGATTACGGGACTTCGCCTCGGCATCTCGCAGAGCCAGCACCGAATCCCTCTACAACTACCGTTGGGAGAGATGGATAACCTGGTGCTCAGATAACTCTGTTCCCCATTACTGCCCCTCCAACATCCAAATAGGAAATTTCCTCTCCCACCTATCCTCTTCCCTTAAACTGTCGGCTGGCTCCATTCGGGGCTACAGATCAGCTATCTGCACTACCATTCGTCAACTGGGGGGCCCTTCTTTTGACAATGACTTTCTCCTCAGAGAGGTGTCTAGAGGAGTTGCTCTACGGGAAGCTCAGTCCCCTAGGCGCATTCCCCTCTGGGACCTTTTTACGGTCCTCGATGCCCTCAGAAAAACCCCTTTTGAACCCATTGCTTCTATTCCTTTTGACCTCCTCTCCTTTAAGACCACCTTTCTCCTCGCCCTGGCCTCGGCCAGAAGACGAAGTGAGATTCACGCCCTCAGCGGTGACCCCACAGATATCGCCTTCCACAGGGACGGCTCAGTCTCTCTCAAGTTCCTTCCGGAGTTCTGACATCTTGGGAAAGGGAGAAAAAGATGGAGACATGGACCTTTGCCCCTCCAGGTGTCTCAGGTACTACTGGGAACGCACACGCCCCAGGCGCTCCTCCCAGAGACGACTCCTTATACTCCCTCAACCCCAACAATACTAGAGATATCTCGGCGGGAACTATCTCCAGGTGGCTCTCCAAGACGGTGAGATCTACTACGCTCAGGCGTACAAGGATCTCCCTGTCCTATCACCCAGGCCCACGAGGTCAGAGCACTGGCCACTTCCACAGCGTTCCAGTACTCTGTCCCGTGCGCCACCTGCTGGAGGCAGCCTACTGGCGTTCGGAAAATCCCTTCATTAATTTTTACCTGAGGGATATCCGCATGACCAGAGCTGATGGGTCTAAGGGGATTTCCTTTGTGGCGGCCAATGCAGCCATATCGGTCAACCCCAAGAACCACTAGGGCGCTCGCCCTCCTCCGATTCCTTTAAATTCTGCTATGGTCTGACATGGTAAAGTATATGACGCCAAAATGGGGAGTTTGTGTTATACTCCCTGTTTGGCTAGTATACTTACCATGTCAGACTCTAATTCCCTCCCTACCTTCCCCTCTGGCGCCAAGGTTCTCGGGGTCACCATACACCAGGCCTCGCTGAATGACTTATAGGAAGTTGACACTGGCTTCTTCCGGGGCCGGAAGTGGTGGTGACATCACGTGACTGTCTTATGACTGCATTGGCCACGGAAAAAATTCGGCCTGACAGAGCTGGCTAACTGCCGTTGAATGCTATGGTCTGACATGGTAAGTATACTAGCCAAACAGGGAGTATAACACAAACTCCCCATATCAGCTTGAAGAAGAAATATCTCAAATTCTGTAGCACATCATTCCCTGCTGTCATGGTGATCTCAGTTTTGATGACCTCTCTATGCCCATGCCCTTGGTTTGGCTCTGTCGGGGTCAGCAGCAACGGAAACTCAAGGGGACTGTTGTTGGATGGACATTGTGGTGCCCTCTAGAGGGAAAGCTCATGCTGGCTCCACAACTAAGTAATTATTGTTGTCAGTGGGGAGCGTAGTCAGTGGCATCCTCAGTATGTTCGATCGGTACAGGCATGACTGAACACCACTGAACCACGCCTATCTTGCGCCGAATATGAAAAGATATGTGATTGCTTGTTCTTCGTTTCCATTGTCCTCAATGTTGTTTATCTTTCCTGAAGAAGACCTAAGAGGTCGAAACGCGTCGTGTTTTGTCTTGTAATTTGTTTGTCTCTGTTTGTTTGGTGCACTCACTAATAATTCTTTTTAAATTCTTACCACTGAAGTGACTCGGCTGCAGTGCCATGTCATCTATGTTGGGTTACCTCATGGTGACTTGAGACTGACAATTCCCTGTAGATTTCGGGGGCTGTGGTGGGCTGGGCTGTGCCTGTGGACTGGTTCTGGAATGAACGGCGTGGGTGTACATCACTGAAGTGGCACAAATATGAGACAGAAATTAAAAAAGAAAGAATTATCTGTCTGTGTTTTTCTGAATGCAGATGTGCATACATGTACACACATGTGTGATTATTTGAGTGTGTGATCATGTCCATGAGTATCTAATTCATTTCTGTGGTAGAGCTCTGTCTCATTTTCTTTTTACTTTTTATTATTGTGGGTATTCTTTTTGAGCTTTTGTGTTGTCTCATGACTGAGCAGTTGTGGTTTAGCACACACAGACTGCCACAGTCAACAAACAGTGATTCCACCTTCATGCACCTGAAACTCGTCTTAAACATGGTAAATGATCTGCAGAATGACGTAAACCATAGTGCTGATGAACTGAAAGGTACCTGTTTACGGTGTTGGATGCTGGATGTAATGCTTACTGCACACATTATTGTACAGGAGTGTCCAGTATGCTGTGGCACATGTTTGTCACCAAGAGAATGTCAGCTGCTGCTCAGCTCATGGAAAAGGTAAGGCATAGAAATGGTTCTTGTCACTGTGGTTGTGTAGGTGTTTTTGTAACGACAGAAAGACATCTTGAAAATTGGAAGTGAGAAAAAAAAAGTTGTAACTGATTAGTTCACAGTTTTTCTCTCAGCTGTAAATCCTAAATACTATATCTGTGTCACACTTTTCTGCCGAGGGTAAGTCCAGTTACATGCAGGAATTATAGTAGTGGGTCAGTGTGAAAGGGGGAGAGGAGGGTATTGGAATGGACGTACTGTTTGATCGATGAAATGGTGGCAGCCAGGAGAATTTGGGAAAGGTAAGAATGGAGGTTTTCCTTGAATGTATTTGGGTATAAAGGTGGACCAAACCAGTAATTACACTACTCAAAACAATTGAAGTACCACTTAGGAAAACTGCTGTCATTCGAAAGAAAACAAAGCTGAACATAATTTAATGATTGAATATTTTATTTTTATTATTCCTCAATCCATTCAAATTTATTCAAACACCGTGACAAAAAATTATCTTTGTTTTACACTTGATTAAAGAGGCATACCCCCAAAATGAAAAGTAACAAGAGTCTATGGTAGATGTCATGATGTTAATAACGGGTATGACCACCGTTCGCGTTCAAACAAGCGTCACATCGACGTCTCATGGAGTGCACCAGGCGGCGGAGAGTGTCCTGGGGGATCGCCTGCCACTCCTGCTCCAGCAACTGAAACAGCTGGTCCACGGTGTCTGCTGGAGGGTTGTGGGCCCGCACTCGCCTCCCCAGCACGTCCCACAGATGCTCTATGGGGTTCAAATCTGGTGACCTGGCAGGCCAGTCCATTCTTGTCACCTGCTGCCCTTGTAGGAACTGATTCACGATGGCGGCGCGGTGGCACGGCGCGTTGTCGTCCTGGAACTGGGCGCCCTGGCCAACTGCCCTCAGGGCGGGCATCACAAGGGGGCGGATGATGGTGTCGCGGTAGGTGGCACCGGTCAGGCGGCCTTCAACACGGTGTAGGGGGGTCCTGTGACGTAGGCTGAACCCACCCCACACCATCACGGACCCACCTCCATAGCGGTCATGCTCCCTGACGGCAGCGTCAACGTAGCGTTCTCCAGGACGTCGCCAGACGCGAACCCGCCCGTCGTTGAACCTGAGGGTGAACCTTGACTCGTCTGTGAAGAGTACTGTTGCCCATTCAGCTCTTGTCCACCTTCTATGACATGCTGCCCAGGCCCGACGATGAGCTCGATGCGCTGGGGTCAGTATTGATCTCACTGCTGGGGACCTTGACCTCAAGTTGGCGTCGTGGAGCCGGTTCCGAACTGTCTGGGTACTGACGTTGACGTTGCTGGCTTGTCGTAGCTGGTCTCGGAGTACTGTGGCACTGGCTGAACGGTCTCTCAGACAAGCGATAACAATGAACCGATCCTGCTGTCTGGAGGTGCTTCTCGTCCGTCCACGTCCCTGCTGTTCTTCAACACTTCCAGTGTTAAGCCAACGGTCTCTGACCCTCAGAATGACTGGGTGACTCACTCCAAGCCGTCGACCAATCTCCCTCAAGCCAATACCTTCTTGGTACCATGCTATCGCTCTTCCTCTGTCGGTGTTGCTTAGTCGTTGTCTCGCAGGCATGGTTAAATCTTCCTAAATTTCGCGACTTTTTATACCCGTCAAATGTGCTAACTGATTGCAATTCTGCTCAGAAAAGACCTTGCTTTCACGTGCATCACATTTTTTTTTCTTGCTGTGTCTGTGTCAAAATCTGGGAGCGACACAAGTTCGATAATTTCTCGGGATTTTTTTGCCTCAGATGCGACGCGGTAGATAACTGCTGACCGACTTTAACATAACAAAAATGCACGAGGAGTAGTATTTGAGAACCGGGTAAGCTTATCCAGCAGAATTTATTCAATTATCAATATTAATTGGTTTATCAGAGCTTTTTAAAAATTGCATACAAAAATTAGGGGTGGTACTTCAATTGTTTTGAGTAGTATATATGATATGAATGCAGATATGAATGCTTACCTCCCCCTATTTCTTCAATCTAAGACATAAGAGCAAGCTAAAATTCAATATTTCTTGCAGTCATTGCAACACCAAGCTGCTCTGTGAATTGTTGGAATGGTGCTCAGTTACTTATCCTTGGAATTTATTAGTTTATTTTATATATATATGTATGTATTGAGAGATAGGTGAAAAAGTTTTTACTCTATACTGTTTTACTATTCATAATAACTTTATAACAGTTTAATTGTTTTTTTTTAAATAGTGCCTATCATGAACTCTCAAGGAACAGATTACCATGATTGGCAGTGACAGCTGCTCTGAAAAGATGAACAAAGACGGTTCACAAACAGAAGATAATCTTCCATCCACATTTATTGATTTTGTTGTTATTCTGTTGTTGTTATCCTCCGATTGGGGGAGGGGAGGGGGGGGGGGGAGGAGGAAAGCAAGTGGGCTTCAAGTTCCTTCTGTTTCTGTTCACAGGTCGGCAAGGCTCCCAAAGACAGATTATGTCGAAAGGTGATTCTTTTTTGTGAACCTTTTCTCGTTAAAGGGTTTAAGTGTTAGATGGAGTTGCAGTTCAGGTTTCTGTTGATTTTTTTTGTTATGTCGGTATGTCTGTGTAGAATGTATCTTTCAACCATCCCATTGTGCATATATTTTTCAACCATCCCATTGTGCATGTATCTTTCAACCATCCCATTGTGCATGTATCTTTCAACCATCCCAATGTGCATGTACCTTTCAACCGTCCCAGTGTGCATGTATCTTTCAACCGTCCCATTGTGCATGTATCTTTCAACCATCCCATTGTGCATGTATCTTTCAACCATCCCAATGTGCATGTATCTTTCAACCGTCCCATTGTGCATGTATCTTTCAACCATCCCATTGTGCATGTGTCTTTCAACCAGCCCATTGTGCATGTATCTTTCAACCGCCCCATTTGCATGTACCTTTCAACCGTCCCATTGTGCATGTATCTTTCAACCATTCCATTGTACACCCTCGTGAGGATACAAGAGATCTTTTTGTATAAACTGTGTCCCCACTTTCTGTGCTATGAAGATTCCTTTTACTGTTGCTTTGACTCTTTCCTGTTCTGTTATCATCATGTAACTGTTCTTTCTGCATTCATGGTCCTTGTCTTTTGGTCTTGCCTCCTTTTTCTCTCTCTCTCTTTCTTTCTGTCTGTTTTGTGAATGTCTGTTGATCATTTTCTATACCTTCCCTTGCCCTGTATCTCCCACCCATTCTGTACCTTTCGCTCCCCATATTCCACCTTTGCCTGTTTGCCTTACTTGCTAATCTGCATTAAATATTCTTGCCCATCTTGGATAAAGCTGACAGGAAAAGTAGCAGAATGAAAACTGGTGACAGGATGTCTCCTCTCCAAGGTCAGGGGTGGGTAGGGATGGGAGTCAGGGAGAGCTTGAGTGGGTGGAAGGGTGAGGAAATTGGGAGTGAACTTCCTTTGTGAGTGTGCCTCAGATTACATCTTGAGTTGTCTTCCTCAGGTTATTCAAACTTTTTCCTGGATAAAGTTTCATTCACCCAAAGCTGTCATCTTCTTCAACATCACAATGCTTTTGTCTTCTCCTGTCCTGCTTCAAAATTCGTTGGAGTTGAGAATGTTCACCTGTCATTCTTTCTACTCACCTGACTACTTTTCTGTCTTGCTCTCTTTTCATTGTGATTGTACTGATTGTTTCTCTTTCTCCCCTATTCCCAGAATCCCCTCCCCTTTCTTTTCATTTCTCGAAGACCCCCCCCTCCCCCCTCCTTCCTCCCTTTCCCATTCCCCCCTTCCGTTCACCACTCCTCTTCCCTGCACCTCACCTCCCTTTCTTTCTGTCTCTGCCACAGCCATGAGCTCCTGTTGTGTAGAGCCGTTTGATTGACATGGAGACATGTATTTGTGCAGGAATCCGGCATGAGTGACAAAAGCCTGACCACCTTTTTGGGACAGGTTGTAGAGCTGCTCAACATTATTATGGAGGTGAGTTGAGGCGTTGAAGGAGTCTGTGAATGACGCTGGTGATGGTAAAGAGAGAAAGACAAGGTCACTTGCTTCACGATGTGCATGCATCAAGTGTGAAGGAAATTATGTGTTCTACAGTTTCGTAAGTTTGTAACTGTCCTGTTGATATCAGGATCCTGATAGCCATTGTTTTGTGTAAGTTTTCATACTCGCTGTGTTATAGACATGCCACACTCCCTCCACCACCCCCTCTCCCAGTCCCTACCCTCTGTGCTTTCAGTATCAAAAGCTGTAGTTTCCTTTTTTTGTTAATTGAAAGCCCTTTTTTTTTTTTTTTTTTTTTTTTCTAATTGAAACCCCGGTTTCCTTTTATCCCATTAAATGTAGAGCTTTTACAGTTTGTTAATCCAGTGTGTGGTTTGTTAGTCATTACTTTTTTTGATGGTTGATCTATATAAACGTTTATTGCTTGATGGATTAGTGTCTGTGTGTGTGCGTGTGTGTGTGTGTGTGTGTGTGTGTGTGTGGTGTGTGTTGTGTTTTTCAGTTTTTGGTGCATTTTTGGATGTTGAAATTATATTTTGACAAATTAGCAGAACATTATCAGAAGATCTGATCATTGTGATTTGCTTTTGATACAGATTTCTCAAAAATAGATTTGTTGTTAAGATCAGTTGTATCATCTTCATCCACTTCCTGTTTCATGTTGGTAAGATCATTTGCATTATCTTCTTCAACTTTTTTTTTTTTTTCAAAGACAGTAGCTTCTCCCAGTTTCATGTAGTTTTACCATATTTGCTATCTGATTTTGTATTCATTATCTTTGTAAGATCTCTGAGCTCATTTGAAATAATGTACTATGAATACCCTATTACTGTTAGCATTATAAGACTGCTTCAGTAGCATGTAAATACTAATTTGTCTTCCTGAAAGCCGTACCAGTGTGATGTATAAATGCCTTATTCACTGCACTTTTTCTGCTGACATGCTAAAAGACTTTAGGGAAAAAAAAGTATCAATAAATAAAAGTTTTGATTCTTTTTTCCTCACTTACATGTGCATGTACATGTGCACATACAGACACACGCATCCATGGTCTACACAAACGCATGCACATCCATGCGTACATGCACACACATGAGCACATGCAAATGGGCATGCATGTTTATAGTTATTCTTTATACATGTATGAATGGAGTCAGATCATGCTTATTTGAAAGCCAGAATTCTTACTTCTCAGTACAACACCATTTGTAAAACCTCATTATGTATTGATGACTTTACTAGGTAACCTTGGATGATCAGAAGAGAGCAGAAGTGGACGAGGAGAATAGTTGAGGAGAGATACCAAATGTGTCAACCATCCCTTCCCACCCATCCCCCCCCCCCCCCCCCCCAAAAAAAAGGAAAAAAAACCCAAACAACTGAACAATGAGGAAGACACTGAATGCTGTTTTTCAAGTAATTGTTGCCCCTTAAGGAAGTGTGTGAATAGTTTGTTGTTTTTTTAATAAGTAATGCCACATTTGCTTCTCATGATGATGGGTTCAGGTTCTGGCAGTGCCCTGTGGGTGATGTGCAGAGATGGCTTTTTCTGATCTTACATCATAGGGCAGATCTGGTTGTGTCTGAATCCCATTCATGTATGTACACATGCAGGATATAAAAATACATTGCTCAAGGTGATCCATGTAATCCGTGTCAAGGGGGAGGGGAGGGGAGAATATATAGAACATGCAAATCCCTATCATGAATGTACACGTGCAGGATATAGAAATACATTGCTCAAGATAATCCATGCAATCCGTGTCAAGGGGGGAGGGGAGAATATATAGAAACATGTAAATCCCTATCATGTATGTACACATGCAGGATATACAATGCTCAAGGTACTGTAATCCATGTCATGGGGGGAGGAGAGGGGAGAATATATAGAAACATGCAAATCCCCATCATGTGTGTACACATGCTGGAGATGGATACACATGGCTCAAGATTTTAGAACACATAAATCCCCATCATGTGTGTACACATGCAAGAGAGATACACATGGCTCAAGGTCTTGTGTGTACACATGCAGCGGATAGATACACATGGCACAAGATCCTGTACTCCGTTTCGAGGGAGTTATAGAAACACACAAATTCCCATCATATGTGTACAAATGCAGGTGATAACTACACATGGATCAAAGTCCTTTATCCATATTGAGGGGGAATATATAGAAATCCCTTTCATTTGTGTACAAATGCAGGTGATAACTACACATGGATCAAAATCCTTTATCCATATTGAGGGGGAATATATAGAAATCCCTTTCATGTGTGTACAAATGCAGGAGATTGATTACACATGGCTTAAAATCCTGTTATCCAGGTCTAGGGGGATATATAAACAATCCAGCATGCTCCAGGATTCTTGGAGAAGCTGCAAGAAATAGCTGTTACAGATTTTGAGGGGAATTTAAGATGCACACTGTTTCATCAAAATCAGAGAGAGAGAGAGATGAAGTGGGGAAAACAATTAGGTTGAAGTTGGAAGGATGGTGAGAGTATCCATACATAGAGCTTGTCAGCGAGGCAATGTGTAGTGCTGTCCAGCCCATGTCCCAGTGCCGTGGTGTGTCTGTGGCAGGAGACGGACTGTCAGGTTTGTTGCTTTGTCCTATGGTGATGCCGGCTGCAGTGTTCTGTGTTCGTTTCCATGCCCTGCTGTGTTGATCGTGTGACCCACTGACCTTTCTGCAGAACTGATTCACTGACCTCGGTGTTGTCACCTGCGCTGGAAAATTAAACAGAGGATCAGTGTCTGGTTGGCAGTTGTCTTGTTTGAGACTTGGGGTTTTGGGGTTTTTTTTTAGTGGATGTATGTAAGATTGATTTTCTTTCACAAGTTAGACGGGATTTTTTTTGTTAAAACTTGTTTTCACCTGAGGTGGTTTAATTCAAACTTTCATCCACCTTCCATCTGAAGCCATTTGCTTTGTTTTTCAGTTTTCAGTGGCTTTTTCATTATAGCCCAGCCGACCACATGGGGCCCTTTCAGGTGTACTTTAAATCACACACAAGGTTAAGTCATGTCTCACAGCAGCTGATGATGAGTCATGCTTCACAGCACGCTGTGGGGCAGAGCATGAATCCATTTCAGACTTTGTGCCTGGAGTTATTGGTGAAAAAGAGGATACAGGCAACGATAGCAATATGTCTGTTTTTGACTGTTACGTTCCATAAGTTCATCACTAAAAGTCAGTGGTCATGGACATTGCAGAAGGCAACAGGCAAGAGCTGGAGTCAGAAACCATGGGTTTTTTTTTAATTTATGAGTAGCAATAAGTTTGATTAAATCAGTTTGTGAATTTGCACACTCTTTTGGAAATACACTCTAAATCATGTTGAATCTCAGCACAACAAAAGACCTCTCAGGCACTGCTTTTCAGTCTGTTGCTTAACTTTCCAGTCTGTCTGCTTAACGTTTCAGACTGTCTACTTAACTTTTCAGACTCTGCTTAACTGTCCTGTCTGTCTGCTTAACTTCCCAGTCTGCTTAACTTTCCAGTCTGTCTACGTAACACTGCTTTTGTCAAGGGAAACAACTTTGCCTGCCCCATCTCAGTCAGAAATGTTAGATGTATAATGGTTTGATGCATGTGTAAGAACTGTGGTCAGGTGTGCAGATTTGATTCCTTTTCCATCCAGCAATTTAGGAAAGTGAGAGACTGATTCAATCGGAAAGCAAGTGTGTCTGAGTTTAGGAGAAAAAAAATGTTGGTAAAACACAGGTGTGTGTACCCACCTCGTAATATAATGTAACAAGTAATTTTTTCTTTTGCACAGAGATGCTAATTATCCTAATTGATTCACACATGAAGCATTTCTCTAATTGTGTTCTATTTTGTTTTGGTCTGAAGTCAAAACGAATGCATTTTGTTGTCAAGTTTTGGTGTCATCTAACACTACAGGTAATGAATTGACAACATGCCTGATTACATGCTCTTTACAGTTATCCGTCTGTGTGCTGCTTTTCTCCCTGCCTGTTTTGGGTGCACTCAAGACTACTGCTTGTTGTGGTTTGCCTGCTGTGTATATGTTATAGACGTTACTCATCTAGCAGTTTTTCACGGATTTCATTTAAATGACAGAAGAGTTCTTAACAGTTAAAAGATTTCTCTTTGACAGTATCACAAAAACTCAGATTCATAGATATTCATTTGCTGGGGCTGTTTGCTTTCTTTTTAAGATAGTCTCACCACCTGTGTCTTGATTTATGTGCTTTGTGTGTTTGGGTATAGGGTGTGTGTCTAGCTGAACGTGAGTGTGTGTGTGTGTGTCTATGATTTCTTTGTTAGCTCTTCATTATTCATACTCCTGTATTCACTTGCATTCAGAAGTTTGCCTTTGTTATAACAAATGCAATTAAATGAGGTGCATCTGATTAGATTTTGTTTCTGTTTATTAAAGGCGATACATGGAAATAAGGAAACAAATTGTGTGTAAGGGTCAAGAAGTCATTGAAATATGGAACCGATGACAGCCATGTTTCCATGTCCATCCACTGTTTTTTTGCCTGTCTTGTAATCAGTCCAAGAGATTGTCAGGTGGCCAGTTGTTGACTTTGTGCCAGATCTCTCATGGTTACGTGATTGAGGGGGAAGGGAGGAAGCTGGTTGCGTTTGTGTTGAGAATAGACCAAATTTTGGCGTCATGCACTGTACCATGTCAAACTTGCAAATCTTGGCTGGTTTGCTAAGACTGTTTTGCCAAATTTTGTGGTTGACAAGTGATGCCGTGATTGTCTCCCTACTCAAATTTGATGTACTCTTACATTTCCGTTATTCCTTCCCTGGCCAAATGGCCACCCAAGAATCGAGTCTGGTTCACATTCTGTCTCGCTGTCATACTTTTTTTTTATGACATGGAGTGCTCATCTGTTTCATTCTCCACATTTGACTGCATGCAGTAGCCAAGACACAAAGCAAAATTGTTCGCTTACACACTATGTATTTCTGCCACTAACTACTGCAGAACTGACAGAGATCTTGATTCCTGTCTCATGTAAAGTTTTAGTCCCATTTGAGCAATGAGATCTGGTTGGAAATCTTCTCTTTTTTTCACAGTTTGAAAAGCAGAGTCGCCATGCCTAATTTCCGCTACTCCTGTCCTTTGCAGGCCAACTGTGAGGCCAACGAGGTTCCTGTCTTCAACATGGAGCACAACTGGCAGATGGTGCGGGGGCCGGCCTCCCTCGGGGAGCTGGCGGTGGACGCCAAGCCCACCAACTACGGGCTGGTGCGTCTGCACTGGCACCTGGCGCTGCTCATGCACGCCGTCATGGTCTTCAGCATGAAGAATATCAAAGTGATGTCGCTCTTCGACAGGAAGGTTGGTGGTGATGGATGCTGCGTTGACATGGAGTCTGTGTGTGTGTGTGTGTGTGTGTGTGTGTATGTTATGCACATGCATGTTTGTGTTTGCATACACATACACATCTAGATGTGCGCCTGTGTGTATACACAGATGTTTAACATACATTTGTCAGGTTGTCAGCGTTGAAGTTATGTGATTAAGCTTGAGCTGCATACACATTGGACAACAATGATTTGACAAATATTTGCTTGAAGAATTGGTCTTCCAGTTTTGGTGGGTAGTCAGAATATGTTTAAACAGTAGGTCATGAATTAGGTTGGGAAAAAGAGGTGCCTGAATTGCTTTTTCCTGTTGTTTGGAGTGTTTAGTTTGTTTTGTTCTTTGATCTTTAGCTAAAAGTTGACCAAGAACACTGAAGTTTTGTTTTTGTTTTTCCACCAGTTTTTTGAACTGTTTATCATATTCTAGTCATATCCTGTAACATATTAATTATTGTTTTGTTTTTGTTTTTCATTCTAGTGGCAATCGGAATGACCAGTGCTTTACATCTGTTGGTTTCAGTGACATTGCTCTCTCTCCCTTTTTCTTTCACAATTTTATTTTACTGTGGCATCATCAGGATGAAAGCACTCTCTCACAGTATCCAGTCCTGTGCAGTTAAGACCAAAACAAATTAACAGCACAAAGGATTGACTGGTCCTAATGCTGGTTCAGAGGTCTTGAAGCCCAGCAAAGCGTTGGGCATACTGCTGTGAATGTGCTGTAGAAGTTGTCTCCACCTTAAAGGGATGTGAACAAGTGCCTGGGTTGTAGGCCTTTCCTGCTCCATCCAACAATGATGTCTGTTCACTTTTTTCTGTGTCTGCCCGTCTGCAGACGTTTTGCGACATGTTCAGCGTAGGAGATGCAGAGTACCCTTCTGAAGCATCCCATCTCCATCGCTTGGATCTCCATTTGCTGTCCGTCTATGGTTCACATTCACACAGGACCGTGGGTAACTCATTGGCATGCAAAAACTTCACCTGGGATCTGTGGTCTTGGGAGTTTGTTGAAAAGTTGGCTCACTGGAAAAGAAATTTTCAGTCACTTAGAGTTCTTGAAAGCTCTCAGTTGTGTGTTCTTTGTTTCAGGGGAAAAATTCCTTCTTCAAAGATCTCCACGCGCATCCGCTGCTTCCAAACAAGAACATCGATGAGACTCTGGCGATGGAGAGACGTTGTGGTAAGGGGTTGTTCTTTATTCGACTTACGTAATCCACCAATTATGCAGGGTATGTTATTCAGGTTTTCTAAGGCTCTAATGGCGATTTTTGTCATCCTAACCTCTCCAAGCTAAGTCCTGAAACTGACCTTACACCCAACATAGGATTTAATTAACTAAGTTGTCACAGGAGATTAACCAGTCAATTCAGGGAACATTGAAGGAGTTAGATTTCTCTCTCTTCCGTTTGTTTTTGTGTCCTAATTTTCAAGGTGGTGTCCATGCAGATTAGTAATGAGGCACTTGTTTGTACAGGTAAATATTGTGTTAAAAACATATTTTCGTAGAAAAATTCTTCTTTAGTTCTTTCCTTTTTGAAAAGTACTTTTTGCATTGCCAACATAGATGTCAGAATTTGAACTGTTGGTTTTGTGTGTTTAAAAACACAGCCAACATGGTTTGAAATTGAAGGTTTGATATATATATATATATATATATATATATATATATATATATATATATAAAATAATGATTAAAAGCAAATCTTAAAAACCGGGACTACAAATTTGTTTCGAGGTCCTTCCTCTCTTCAGATCCCGTGCAAACCGGGACTACAAATTTGTTTCGAGGTCCTTCCTCTCTTCAGATCCCGTGCCACGGGATCTGAAGAGAGGAAGGACCTCGAAACAAATTTGTAGTCCCGGTTTTTAAGATTTGCTTTTAATCATTATGTTAGCTGCTCCCACAAGGTTGAGCACTTTTTCAAAAAAAGCCAGAAAATATTCTACCAGCTATATATATAATATATATATATATATATATATATATATATATATACAGACGCACACATTGTTGATTTCCTGTTAAAAAAAAAGACAAAAAATCTTCCTTTGAATCGATCTTGTTATTTTAATGCAAGTCACAAATGGCAGCATAAACAACAGCATGTTGCACAAACAAGACTGATAACTGACTTGAGTGAAGAGAGTGTATATGTTCAAAGAACATCTCTGTGAGTAAAAATCAAAACCAAAGCAAAAATGAAAAAGCAGAAATGTATTATATTTCCATTAATCCGCTAGCCATCGATAAAACAACCTTCACAAACTGTCGATGCACACCCTCCTTCCTGTGAACAGGCGTTGACTCGCATAGTGACGCATGCTGTTGAGACACTCGGAGCCCCCCTGAATCAGTGCAAGGGGGGGAAAAGCAGTTCCACTGCCTCTCCTCCAGCCGCCGTCAAGCGGCCTAACATCTTCACGTTTTACTGGCCCCGCACCTGCATGGATCTGGCCCAGGAACTCAATGCAGATGAGGAGGCCATCCGCCGACACTACCTCATCGAGCTCTACTCCTTCGGCCATGATGACTTGGCTACTTTGGTACGTGTTCAGAGGTTTCTTGACATCAAGGGGAGGTGTGATTCGGGAAGGGGGCAGGGATGTTCACACAATTCTTTTTGTTTGAGCATGCCTATGGTTCTCATAGGTTGTAAGCTGTTCTTTATCTTAGTTTGTGATAAAAAAAAAAAAAAAGTTGAGAAATGCTATCCCAAGGAGAAGGTAGGGTAGATTTTCTTGATAGTTATGATGGATGGAAATTATATTCTGTCGGCTTTATGCTGTTCTTTTGTGGTGATTTACTTACGTTTTTTTTTTTTTAAACTAATTTTGGTTTTGCTCTTTTACAATGTAGACATTTTTCAAAATAGAAGAATGTTATTTGTTTCATGATAAATGTCACAGTTATTTTTTTTAATGCAAGTGTCTTGATGTAAAAAGTATTTAAAGCATTTTGTAATACATGCATCAGACATGTCATTATTCTGTAAGCATTTGGTCGTTTATTCTTTTTGACACTGCACATGTATAAACATGAACACACTTATAGACATGCTCACAAGCTGATCATTGCAAACATGTGGTCATATGCTCATTCACAAACATACAAATGGACAAATACTATGTGTGATGCCCAAGTGTATGCTTTTTTATTTTTCTTCCCCATTTTGTTGTTAGGATATAGGGTATAGACAGTAGGGTTAGCCATGAAATTTTGCATGGTTGCCAAACTGATTGTGGACGAATCTAAACCTATATTGCCTTATACAGTATTAAGTGCTATAATAATATTTTCGTTTGCCAAGATTCTTGGCTTTGTGGCAGAGCGGGAGAAGTTTGGCAGACAACTGCTGCTTGTTGCTGGACGTCGCATGGCCTATCGCGCCATCCACGAAAATCCTAAAAACACGCCGCGCCTCCTGGGGGAAATGTCCACCAGCCTGAGCAACTGGCTGTGTTCTTTGGTATGCAGAAGTCCTTTTTCACCTTTTTTTTTTTATTTGTAGGGGGGAGGGGTAGTTTGCTGTTTAATCTTGAGAGAGGTGTTTAGGAGAGGGGAAAAGGGTTTTAACGGCAAAACCATTGAAATATGAATTCTTTGCTACATTTTTTGACACAAGATGAGCCCGCTTAAGAACAGATGGTAGCTGTTGCGAGATTTGATTGGCTAGATCTCACACAGTGTGTAGCTATCTGATGCAGCATCTGCAGAAATATTTTTTGTTGGTTTAATTGTTTAGGTAGTTGTGCTTGACCTGCTTGGGCATGAGGATGCATTTGAGGTTAGCAGCCATAAACAGGTCGCTTGAAGGATGCATACCATACATTTGTCAATCTGAAACAGGTTGAGATGGTCTTGGCTGTTGGTGGATCAGCTGAGGAGACTGTCAAGTCAGTATTCAGTATTATAGTTAGTACTACTTTCATTGTCCAGTGATTAATGAAGCATGCCCAGTGAAGCATGAATATATGAGGCTGGAGCTTCACCAATGGGTAGCATCTTGCTATGAGTGTTAACATTTGCATCGTAAGTGTATTCCAACATCACTTTTTTAATGGAAAGACAAATTGAAGAAGATCAGACACACTCAGATACACACACACACAGAGTCTTAGAAGCATGGATGGCGAGAATGACAAAAATAACAAGAAAGGACAGGCGCCCATAGAAGACCTTGTAGACTTTGCCTGTTTTAAGTGTGTAGTATATACACAACCAACCGTGCAGTTTGGCTGGTCATAAAGTGTCTGTTTCAGTCATTCTGTCTGGATTGTGTTTGGCACAGGTGTTTTCATCACTGTCATATACAACTTGATGCAGATATGCTTTCTTACAACCAAGGTCGCAGATAGTAAGCCCGGCCATTTGACAGACTGCTATCATACTGGTAATGGTGTCTGTGTTTCTGATGGGTGAGGTTCTTTTACGGCCAACTTTCAAACACCTGAGTTGTTGCAGTGATGCAGAGAGGGCCCATGGCAGGGGAATTTTTGTGGTTTTCTCTCATCTTAGTTTCTTATATGCAGAGTCCTCGGTACCAGTTAGTGACTGGCCTTGGCGTGCTTGCACTGAAAAAGTGACAGAAGGATATCACTGTTTTGGTTCTTCTTTCACAAAGACCCTACACAAGGTAGCTCGAGACAATTGTCTGAACAGGCGAAGGGCTATGGAAAACACTTCAGTATGAAACTCATGACTTAGTTAATTAATGACAAATCATAAATCATGCCAGTAGAACATCTTCCAGGCAGAAATGAGAGATGTACAGAGATACCATGACAAGGGTATGAAAATGTTCGAGGAGTTGTTTCTCCATCATGTGTGTGTGTGTGTGCACGCATGCTTGTGTGTGGGTCAGTTTTATGTGTGGAACATGTTACCAGGTGTAGAGTTTAAGTGAAGTCAGGCATGAATGGTGGTGAAGAATGGAACCTTGTGAAGGCGAAGAGTTGTGTTTTGTCCAAGACTGTCAGAATGGTTAGTTGATTCATGAAAAAGGAACATCTCTGAAGAATGGTACCATTACCTGAAACATTCCTTTCTTTGTGTTCCTCTTTCTCCCAGAACTCACCACCTTGACTTTCTTGTTTGCACACCTTGCTCTGACATGACACACATTTCACTTCAGCACTGTGGTTTCATTATACATCTCTTCATTGTCGAGCACATTATACACAAAAAAAGAAGGTATACATTTATACCTGTTTTTCTTCTTTTGTTCCTATCCAACTTCTGAAGACAGCTTGCAAACTCCTGTCATCCCTGACCGAATTTCATTGGCAATATGGTCACAACACATAGGTGCATGTGGGTTTGCCTTAAGCCAGCTGTCAGTCAGTAAGATGTAAATTTGCTTGAAGAACATGTGAGCAAGATAAAATCACTCTCCTTGTGTTTTAGTTTTCAGGCAAAGCTTAAAGGCCCCATATACATTCTGATGAGGTCTGGCTACTCATCACTGTGCTGAATACAAATGCCATATCAATAATGTATTGGAAATACAAGTGTGAAACTCACCAGCATTTATCGCTTTTTTCAGGATATGTCCAAACTGGCGTGGAAGGATGCTCCGCTGGAAAGCACGTCCTTTCTGCTGCAAGAAGCTGCCAAACGACTGCCAGAGCACAGCCGAGAATGCGACATGGCTGTGGAGCTGGTTGACTTTATAAACTTACTGATCACACTGAAAAGAAGCGAACAAACTGAAGGTTCTGACCAGTGAATAGCTGTGTTCTGCAGACTGAAGGTTCTGACCAGTGAATAGCTGTGTTCTGCAAACTGAAGGTTCTGACCAGTGAATGACCGTGTTCTGTAGACTGAAGGTTCTGACCAGTGAATGACTGTGTTCTGTAGACTGAAGGTTCTGACCAGTGAATGACCGTGTTCTGCAAACTGAAGGTTCTGACCAGTGAATAGTTGTGTTCTGCAGACTGAAGGTTCTGACCTGTGAATAGCTGTGTTCTGTTCAGTACCAGAACTGAAGAGAGGACAGTGGATGGTGAGTTTGCTTTTTTAGGGTGGGGGTGGGGATGGGAGGGTCGTCTCCCTTTGTGACTCTTTTGTATGGGATGAACTGAAGTTAGGAAATCTCAGTGTTTGAAAGTTCCTACCTGGTTCTTCGTCTTCCACCATTGAGTGCACACATATGTTGCAAGTTTTTCTTGTGTGGTTGTAGAGTGAGTTGGGATATACTGGTCATAGCTAAGGTGTTATCCCCTGTTTAAGGTGAATTGGTTTCTTGCATTTGTTCCCCCATAATATTTGTGCTACCATTTTTTGTTATTGTTTTTTTTTTCCCTCCGAGAATACTGTAGAGCAGCCAAAGAAAGGAAGCTTGTTTCATGAAAGTGTCATTGTTTCAAACGCAGTCAGATTTACCTAATGGTTCACAATTTGAATTATAGCTGGTACAGCAAGGGTGAATGCAACAAAGGTAACACAGGTTTATTGTAGTGTACTGTGCAATGCTAAAGGCTTGATTTCTCATAAAAGTGTCTAGGTTTGAATGCAGTTTGAGTTGCAGAATGGTTCACAATAATAATTACAGCTTACAGTATGGATGAATGGAGCAAAGCTAACAAAAGTACGACATTGCATGCTGTACCTTGCCAAACTCTTGAAAACCACTGGCTTTTGCTAGTTTTTGTGGCCAGCACTATCCCAAGACGCCCTGCAGGTAGCTTACATTTTTGGTCGACCATGCTGAGCGCTTCCATTTTGCCATCATCATTTTGGGAATTACAATCCTGTTTGTGTAAAATTTTTTTTTATTATATATTGCCTGTTTTAAAGCCAGTACAAAGCATCTAATGCTGTAGCGTGTCTCTCAGCAGAAACTTGATTTCCCGGCTTAATCCTTTGATTGTGGAACCTTTTTTGGTACAAGATCAGTTTCTACCAGTTTGAAGGAAGCGTTCATTTGGAGTGTCGAGATGCCATTGTTTCACCTGAGAAAGGCTGTCCCATGTGAGAGAGGACGAGACAGACTGGTACCTGGTGACCTGAGATACCTGGTCCGTAACATTTCATGAATGCTAGTCTTAACACTAATTACTGTATTCATCAGTATCAGTCAATGGATTGACAAAGGTTTCAACTGATTTTGAGCACACTTGGCTTCAGTGGTGAGTGAGATTGTTCGTTTTTTTAGATGTGTCAATTTTTGAGCCAGTGTGGACATATTTAAACTGAGTGACTAGAAGAAATGAGGGGAAAACTCCCTAAATTGTGAGCAGTCATGAGAATTCCACATTGGCTGTTGTTTACTGTGGATGAGTTTTCCAGTGTATGTGTGTGTGTGTGTGTGTGACTTTTTTTCCCTTCAGTGTTACCGCCACTGCATTCTTTTTCATTATTTTCTGCTTTGGATGTTGCATGGATTTTTGGGTATAGATGTGAATGTGCTTTAATTAATTAGAAAAAATAAATCACAATGAAAAAATTGATTCCTGCTTCTATATAGAAAGGTGTAGAAACTAGATATAGCAAAGAACTTAACAGTTGCAGCCAGTTCAGATAAACACAGCTGGCACTGGGAGTTGTAAAAATGCATATGCACTCAGTGGTGGGTTATCATCTTTTTGGTAAGAAAAAAATTTTCAGTTATCAGTGCCAAGAATAAGGTCACAGTCTTGTGGGAATGATGTCAGAGGGGGAGGACAAGGGAGTGGATGGTGGGGGGAACAAAACATTATCTTTCATACGCCTTGGCAAAATACTTTTCAGATGACACACATCATGTCTTAAAGTATGTTAACAAATTGTCTCAATTTTTTTATTTGCTTCTTTGGTATCTCTTTGGCTTAAAACGTATTCTTTCTTTCTGCGTACGCAGGCTGATACTCCTTCCAGACACTGCCTATATAGACGGGCAGTGGAGTTTTGTGTGTATGACCGTTTTTTATCCCGCCATTAAGGCAGCCATACTCCATCTTCGGGGAGCTTAAAACATATGAGGGACTAGAAAGTACTCTGACCTCTCAGTATTTTCAGTAGAGGGGGTGGGGGGGGGGGGGGGGGGGCGGGGGCATTGCCCCCCTCCCTGGTTCCAATGCCACAGTGCCAGTTGGATAGATGACATGAAAAACATGCAAATTGATGGCATGTTTAAACATCATACCCAAAGAAGGAATGTGGCTACCTTCAATGGTAGGACTAAAAAAGGTCATATACACAAAAAACTCACCCATGGTGAACTTTGGAGTTTTAGCCGCAGAACAACGAAAAAGAGAGTGCAAAGAAGCAGCCTTAAGTCGAGAGGGAATCATTCACACCGTAATGATACTACAGATACTGTGTGGCATGTCTCCATAGAAGATGCTGTGAACTGATGATTTTTCACCCCTTTCCTTTTTGCACACACCTTATACAGAACCACAAATGTCTGCGATTCAGGTGGGAAAAAAACTATCCTCTGGCAGTGCTCAGATACAAGACAACTATGCTTTACTACTGACACAGATTGCTGTTCTGTGCACATTCAACGCCACGGACACACTTGTATAACTATCACTCAAAGACATGCTGGGCCAGCTTTGATGAAAACTGCTTTACTGCATTCCTCCACTCAAACTGAGTTTTAAGCCCTTGAATAGGTTTCATCTAAGCTCATATATTGTGCAGTTTGTTGCATTCATTTTTTTTGTGTGTGTGTTTAGAACTGTGTGCCTGGAACTGTGTGATTGAATTCATAATTGTGTTGATGTCCGCAAAAACATGCACCATTTTGCCAGAGAGTGAAATGGTGATGCTGGATCTGTTTGGGTTTTCTACTTCTGCTTCTATATGTAAAATATCCCAGATCAGAAATTAGTGTTGGGGGCCGGAATAGCCCAGTGGTTGAGTGCCGGACTCGTAATGTTGGTGATCCTGGGGTTGCGGGTTTGAATCTCCGCCGGGCCATTTCAGTACAGGGGGATTTTTCCCTCGGAGTTAACATTGGTTCTGACTCCATTTCCCATACAGTCCCTTGAATGAGACTATAAACCGAGGTTCCGTATGTGAATGCACGCATAACATCATGCACACATGTAAAATCCCATCACCAACTTTAGGAAAAGAAGGCCAGTTTGGCCGTTGGTATGGATGACACGTTACACATAGCATGCACCTTCCTTGAAGTTGGAGTATGGCTGCCTTAACGGCGGGATTAAAAAAAAACGGTCATATACACAGAACCCCACTCCCTTTGTTGGGTAGATGGGATTAATCCTTGCTTGTCTACACAGGGAGTGTCGGTAGGAGTATTAGCCTGCGTATGCAGAAAGAAAGAAAACAGGACATAGGTGTCCTTCACAGATCATGATTTTAATCTGTCAATACTCTGCTCTCAAGCTTTCTGACTGAGAGATTGGAAGATAGGCGGGTGGAGGGAACTCCCATAAGAATTTCCAACCACAGCGCTTTTCAGAATGGTGAAGAGGTCAATCCTCAAACATGTTGGAGGGTTTTTGCATCATCTGATTAAATTGCAATGTTCACCATGTTTAAGATTGAAAGATACACTATACACATTCTGCATTTTCATTCTGTAATTTAAGTGCAAAAGTCAACGTTAACACGAACATAGGTTGGTTGTGTTTTGTTTTCTGCATTTGTAGAAAGAAAGATTTTTTTTTAACGAAATGTGCAATATTAAAAACAGCATATTTAACCTTAATGTATATTGCCTTCTTTCTTCACCTTCTATTTTGGTTAGAGATCTACAGATGGGAGCATTTATTTGAAATTCTGTAAACCAAATCCTGAAAGCATGAAACCTATCCACTTATTGAAGTCAAATCTGCCAAGTCCTTAAACGCATTTAACAGAAACTTCTATTTTCAATGCCATGCATCAACATTACTACCACTGTCAAACAAATCTGCGACTCACACTTTATTCTGCAGCATATATGCATTCCAACTGAGTTTTAACAGCTGTATATCTGCATGAAACGAGAAATATTCATGTACAAGGCAGCAACAAAGGCACCTTGGAGTGCGTTTTTTTGCCCACAAAGCCAGACCTTGTGAAAATATGTAGTAAACGAAGACTCAAAAGATCTAAGAGACCCATTCATTCAAACAATCAAGTTGAACAATTCAAGCATACTGCCCCATTCACTGAAAAGAAATCCGGATGAACAAGTGGAGTATATTCTTCTTCATCTCCAGGAAAACATTTTTGTCTCATGTAGAGAAGAATTTAGGGAATGGGAGAAACGTATTGTTTATAGCTGTGTGTGTGTGTTGTCCATGGCACCCGTCTATCCTTATATTCCACACTCTGCACCTTTCCTCCCATTTCTCGCTCTCCCTACACCCTCCACCCTCACTGCCTTCACACACGCACACACACACACACACAGTACCCACCCTCCCTCCTTTGGTGACAATCAGTAGAGGACAACCAGTAGAATGCTTTTTCAGATTTTCTCTAAAAAGCATGAAATCTAGACTTCACAAAATCTATAACAAGCAGTTATGTGGGAAAAAACCCCACTTCAAGTCTATGTAGATAGTCTACTAAATATTTGGAAGTATCCATTGATCAACTTAGCTCTTTTCCTAGCTTTGCTGTCACTTTTCTCTTATCTCACATTGGACAGCCCATGATTTCTCACTTAGGAAAGACCTTGATATGCAAAGATGTGGCTTTCATTCATTGTGGTGCAAGGATAATGAAAGATAATGATGGCGATGTCCGTGAATCTGTTTTCTTCTCCTGTCTTTGATTCTCAACTAATGAAATGCTTTTATCGGCCAAGGCAGTGGATAACATGTTTGACTGTAAAGAGCACAACAAAACTCGATTTTGCCGAAAATCCTGAGTGACTCAGTGACACAGTTGTCCCAATACCAATCCCATAATACTGATAGTAGGAACTTGATCTAGGATCTTTGTGTCAAATTACAGGGCTATGCAGAATACTTATGCATCCATATGCATAGTCTTTTAAGAATGCATCTGTATACATAGTCTTTAACAGAGAGCAAAGCGTTTGAATGTGATGTCTGTTCACAAAGCTGCATGAACTTTTCACAGAACGATTTTTCAGATTTCCTGTGTCTTTGGTAGTAGGAACTACCAGGGAGAACAGCATACATGGACAATAATGGCATGTTTAAAGCTGTGACCTGACAGACAAAAGGGAATCTCCAGCACGTTAATCTTTTCTCCATCTAACCAGAACCAGTCATTTTAATATGGCCAGGTCCAGTCAGTGTCAACAGGCATCAACACAAGTCAACAAAACATGGACACTGGCAGCAGCATTTCACCTTTCAATGTTAATTATGTACAACTCGTTCACAAAATGAAATGAAAAGCAAAAGCAACCTCGCTCAAATTCACTCAAAAAACGCAAAAGCAAGCGCACAAAAAAAAAAAATCACACAAAAAATGCGTCACTCTACCTACTGCCTTAGCACAGAGGTTAGTATCGCTAACTTGTGAACTGGGAGGTTGTTGGTTTGATTCCCATCAGCGAGCGTCTACATATGGCCAGCTCTTTCCTCCAGTTGTGTGAGTTGTGGGCCGAAATGGGAAGACTTGAACCCACATAGCTGAGTTTCATCCACATCATGGAGAAATCTTTGAGACTGGTTCTGACCAACACTGCAGGTGTCTGTATCTCATGGGCCTGGTGGATGCTGGTATATCAAGGATGCAAAAAAATCAAAGCTCTCTACGCAGTACCAGATCACAATGGAACTCCACAGTGTCACCAAGATTAACTTCATCTTCATTGATTATCTTCTCCTTCATTGATCATCTTTTAAAAAAAAAAAAAAAAAAAAAAAGTCGTGCCCTTTTCTTGTGGCGACCTGTTTTTCGATTTCCTCTCCATGTCCAAGCCCGTGGTAGTTCATGTCCAAGACATCAGTGCCTCAAGCTAACCAGAATTTTCACTAGATGGAAGTGGTGGAGTGGGAACACTTGCTCATTCTGGCTCCAAACAAAGCAGTCATTAGTTAAGTGCAGTGTCATTCACACACTGGGACAGAACAAGCGCCACATAAGCGAGAGGGCAGCAGTGCAAGGTCCTCTCCGGCGGGCTGCCTCCTGGCCTGCTATGTATTGCTCCCTGTGACTGTGCTGCCAAGGCTGCAACAGGACAAACCAGGATGTGGCTGGGGTATAGGGGAACTGGAATGAATGGCACGATAGTACCTCCACTCAGAGGAACCTCCCATCCAGTTAGGATGTTTCAGAGTCCTGCCCTGACCCCTCTATCTCGTGAAATCGAATTTCGTCAACACTCTTGATTACTGACCGTCTTCCACTCGGAAACACACGAATCAAAAACCATATTCAACAGTATTTCTTTCACAATATATTCACTGTGGAACCACGCGTCACCGTGATACGAAACACATCATGTCCAAAGACTGCCTGACAGGGTGCTAGGATGCCCAGGAGCTGGCCAAGGCGTGAAGACAGCGCTCGCAGGGCGAGGTGGAAGACTGGGAGGTGTAGCGACGACAGCGTTCGCACAAGAAGCATTCTGAGACGACGATCATCAGCTTGTAATCTTCATTGATGGTGGTCATTGTTCCTGCTCTGTCTGCAATACAAGCCCCACAATCTTTGTCACTTTCCTGGTCAAAACAAAAGGTCTTATTAAAAAAAAAAAGTAGTAATTTTTCTTATGCGCAATATAATTTTCCCATTTCATCCGTAACACAACAACCCCCCCCCACCCAACTCCCCCCTACCTCCATTCCCTCATTCCCATTTGTCCTCCCCCCTATATTTTATCATCTTCCCCATCATGTCTGCAATATAAAAAACCCCAAACTCTGTCATCTTCCCCATTATGTCTGCAATATAAAAAACTCCAAACTCTGTCATCTTCCCCATCATGTCTGCAATATAAAACCCCTAAACTCTGTCATTCCCCATTATGTCTGCAATATGAATCCCCTAAACTCGGTCACCTTCCCCATTATGTCTGCAATATGAAACCCCCAAACTCTTGTCATTTGACCTCAATATCACTGGAGTCACAGACACCAACTTCTGACCTCAATATCTTTAGAAGCACAGACCTTGACTATCATCAGAATCACAGACATTGAATTGCGACCTCCAGACCATCAGAACAACACCAATATTTACCTTTGAACTCTGAATCATTCAAATCACAGACGTTGACTTCTCACCTGAATATATTGTTAGGATCACCTGTACTGACCTCAATATTATTAGAACCAAAAAACATTAACTTCTGGCCTCAAAATCATTAGAACCACAGACCTTGACCTGACCTCAATATACTTAGAACCACAGACCTTGACCTGACCTCAGTATAATTGGAACCACAGACTTTGACCTAACCTCAATAGAATAAGAACCATAGACCTTGAGCTGACCTCGATATCATTAAAACTGCAGACACTGACTTCTGACACCAACGTCAGAACAGTACACACTGATTTCTAAACTCGATGTGATTAGAAAAAATGACCTCAAATTCTGACCTCAGTATTATTAGAAATACACACATACACCAATTTCTGACCTCATTAGACTCCTTACCCCAATATCATTAGAATTACAAACCTACCTCATAGATAAAACCAAATACTTGTACCTCTCTGACATCAATATAAGTAAAACCTCATGTATAGATAGATACCTCAGACATCAATACCAAGAGAATCAGACATGCATAAACAGACATTTTCCTCTATTATTGATGTCGATAAAACCGTATACACTTGATATTGACAAAATCCACAGAGCTGTGCACATACATGCACACCTCTGCCATCAATATCAATAGAACCAGTTCCACACACACACACACACAGACAGGCACAAAGACATGCATGTACACAGGCACTAACCTCTGACATTAACATCAATTAAACATTCACACACAAAGGTCAGCAAAAAAACCCATACATGTACACAGACATTACCTTTGACATCAATATCGATAGAACCAGACACAAACATGCAGTCATCAGTATGACATCCGGGTGAACTTCGAGCACAGTGGAGTGAGACACGCCTAGCAGCTCACACAGTGACGACTGATTGGACGTTTTCTCTTCTTGTAAGTCCTGCAACAATATCAAGTAACCAGCAGCTGTATGGCATAGTATAAAGCTTTTCAGTTTGTCACGAGAAGTTTACCATGGATTGTAGGAATCTTGTATGCTTGGCAACCTTGTCATGACTTTGTGTCATCAGCTTTAAATGACAACATGATAAGACAGGAACAGGTGCTCGACTGTCAGGGTCAGGTGATTAGGTGTGTCTGGAATGTGGTGAATGCTGGAACCTGTCCACCGGGATGTGACCAATAATTTTCAAACACCGACCGGACAGAAGAAAAAGTTCAGTATCATTTTGCTGATATCGGATAATCATCATGATTCTGGAGATGCTGGTCATCAAAACTACACCATTTCAAGTTAGTGTTTTGACATCAATGTGTAATTGTGCTAAGTGAGGAGGCTCTGGCCCATCAGAATGGAACACACAGGTTGTCTAGGTTTGGTTACTTGCCAGTGAAATGGCAGACAATGACAGACTGAATAAACGGGCAGGTGGTTTTGCCTGAGAGAAGGTAAACATTTTGTCTACCTGTCGGCTGAGAGGGTTAGGGGAAAAAAAGTTCTTCCTTATGAAGATATCAATAAATGAAACACCAGAGTATGAATTTCATGTAAACATGTATAAAGCTGTTTATTACTGTATTTTCTGCAGAAGAGGACTTCTTCCCCCTCCACCCCCTCCCACCTGAGTTGTGACAGGAGTGAAAAGGTCCTGGGTGGTTGGCTGGGTTATGATAACAAAAAATAAAAATTCAGCAATGGGACAGATTTTCGAAGTTCAAATTGTTTACAGGCAATCATTTTGACTAAACTAAATGTTTTATTGTTTACGTACATTTTTGTCAGGTCTGCATTAAAACAAGGTTTGGTGTGCCTGATATTGCCTTCACTCGCAGATGTACATATAGGGGGTGGACTGGAGGTCCTACTAGCATCACCAACATAAAATCTATTTTGTTTTCGGCCGTCAAGCACTGAATATCTTGAGAAATGAATACCACTGTTAGAAAATTAACCATTTATATGGTCTCATGAACAAACAGCAAGAGAGAACTATAAAATAGGCACTCTGGCTCACCCACCTCCGCCAGCTCCAACCGGCTAAAGCCGGTTTCGCTGTTGCTCCGCCGGCTTACCCAGAGTGCCTATTTTATAGTTCTCTAATAGTAAACACTTTACAAACATACATAATGTGTAGGATTATCTGTTTTTAATACTAATTTACTAAACTTTTGAGACTTTAGTTTTTGCTTAATCCTTCGTTTTTCTTGATCGTCTTCAATAACATCATTTTCACGCATACATTCATCAAATGCGTCTCTATCTTTCATGTGAAATAAAACCACTGTCTTTAATTGCTCTCTAAAGTCTTTTAAAACTGAGTTATATTTTTGACATAAAATCCACACACTTATCCCAGCATGTCTTCCACTGAAAGCTAGTTTTGATAAAGTGTTTCTTTTTTTGACTATATCCTTTTCTGCCGAACAATCATCTATAATAAATAATGTCTGCGTTCCCTCAAACAGTTTAAAAAAATGTTCTAAACACTCACTCAGTTTATTGCTGGGATCAACTAAATATATGTCATCATCCGTCCATATAAACCTTCTGTCGTGATATGCTTTGTTCCATTTGAGTGTTGGACAGAAAATTACAATATGATCAAAATTATAACTATAAACTGTTTGTAATAGGTCGAGGACAAATATTGTTTTTCCACAACCAGTCTGTCCACAAATCAATGAACAATGAGGGGTTTTTGTCATAAAGTTTAACATCGGCATTGACACCAAAGTTGTCTGCTCCATAGTTTTAAAACAGAATTTAATCTAATCCAGTTATTGTTTTTATCATACTCTCTGTCAAAACTTGTTCAGTATAATAAAACCCTATAAGGCCCAAATGTGTAAGATTAATCCAGTTCAGTTCTGTAAGATCGTTTCTATTTAAACTAATATCAATTTTGTTGCTTGTTGTTATGACCTTAATATCCTCGCCATTGTAAAGAACAACGACAGTAACTTTAAGTTTGTCAACGTCTAAGTTTTGCCAGCTAATAAGAATTCCTTTCATAAGATTGTCACTGACGCCCAGAGCTCCATTTCTCGCCTCATCTTTTAAGACAGAAATTTTAAATATCATTGTGAACGTGTCTCCTAATTTTGTGCGTGGAATGAACTGTAATTTTGTAGAAGCTTTCTTTAAAACCGATTCTCTTCTGTGGAGGATGTACTGTTTGTCCCCAAACGGCTTTATTTCGATCTCTTTCCGACTGTTGTCCTCTGGCATAAGACTTACATGTAAAGGGCCAGAGTTCAATGCTTTTCTGAAACTTTTTTGACGGTCAAAAAATGTAAATGGGCTTAAGAATTCAAATTTTATGTCCCATTCTAAATATGGTTCTAAGTGCCATTTGTTGTCAGTTTTTCGAACTATTTTATATTCATACTGACCCGCATTATTTGCTTCTACATTGCGTAGTTGTTCTAGTTTAGGAAACCTTTTGTTGTCGTCAACCTCTTTGCGCTTATAATAACCATCTTTAGTGTACTCAAAACCATATAAAGTGCCTATCTCACCGTTTTGTTCAAAGTCCTCAACGTCTGCAAGGTCTTTTAATTCTAAAGTTACACACCTCTCAGGCGCTAATGTGACCCCCGAATCGTCTGGTCCACGTGACATTTTTTTAAAACAACGTATTATTTTATTTCTAAAACAATGTGCAGGTTATCACATTTCACGACTTTCCCTGTTTTATCTGTGATCTTTATATTAAATGATCTGACCCTCCCACAAGCTAATCTTTTAAACTGTAAATTAGGGAATTGTATAATTTCATAATCGCAATATGCAGCTTTCCCTGATGGAAGAGCTCTTAAAACAGTTGAGGGCCTTCCATCATATAAGTTTTCATCAGTGCTCAGCTCGTCCAAATGAACATAGAGTAATGAATGTAATGCAAGATCGAGCGGGTTTTCTCCCTCATAAGTAGTTTTGTCTGATGTAACTCTAAAACCATGATTGTCAGTTGCAAAGCCTAACATTTTAGCTAGCTCTACATCAAAAAGGTAATGGTCTACTTCTTCTTCAGGTTTGAATGTCAACATTATTTTCAAATTTGCATTGTTAAGTTTGAGAGTAATGTCGAAGTTACTCATTGCTTCTTTTAGCGAGCAAAACCCGTAATAACCATCAGGTATGGTTAACTGGCTAACTAAGTTTCCTCTATTATCAAATTTTTTAATCTTATTATTCTCCTTGGATTCAGTTATATTAAACCATACGACTTTGTAAAAAATTTCATGGAGTGCGACCCTTTGGGTTCCGCAGTTATTATCAATAGCATATTCTAAAAACGAAGGACTGTCTTGAGTTGTTATTGTTACAAACATTTTTAAAACAAATTTAAAAATGAGTGCATTCAAATATACTAATGCAAAATATTCTGTTGGACCGCACTACAGTCCTAAAGATATAACAACTGATACCCTCGACATTTCTGTGACTCAGACTGACGCCTTTCAAGTAAAGGTTAGTACTCCATTGGATCGTTATCTTAACCCTCCTATCAAAAACGACTACATCCCGAAAGTGTGGTTCAGTCATCCGATGCAGTTTTATCAGAACCAGTTAAACTTTGCTGTGTTTTGTGCATCAACTGGGTGTGGAGTGTCGTATGCGGATCATTTAAATCATCCTGATCCTTTGGTGAGGTCAGTGTATAGATTTCATTTCTATTACACCTTCAGACGTATTTTATCTGAACTGCAAGCACCATTACCAAATGACAAAACGTTTAATCCATTCAGCAACAGAATAGATTACAAGGCTTTTGAAAGGATCTGTAACGAATTTGATATTGACCCCAAGACAGACTTTAGACAAAAGTTGGATCTTAATCATGGTTTAGGCACTCTTTATTTTTGGGGCGTGCACAGAAAGTATAACTATGATTGGAATCCTCCTTACACATCTTTTTCTTCAGGCACAACTGTTCACCTCGGGTCCATAGAGCAAGAGCATAAAACAGCATGGACAACATTTATTTTGGATACCTCTAAGGGCCTAACTAGAGCGGGAATAGAACGAATAAACGACTCTATTCGTACTTATGTTTGGTGTTTGCTAGGTTCGCAAGCACAAACGAGATCAAACATAATTGATCCTTCTACTGGCTTTGACGCCCAAAAACAATATTTAGCAAATTTAGAGGATTCTATTAATTCTGCAATTGATTTGCCTTCAAGTATTAAAAGGTACCAAAATGTTTTGCAATACGCAAGATCGAAAGTAGACTTTGCTGTTGGCACTGGTTTATACATGCTGCCTTCTGACCTCAGACTCCAGATAGGAACAATAATAAACTATAATAATGAAATCCTTGTGGCTGGTAAAGAAGAGAAGGTCGGAAAAAAAAGACATAAATTCTAAGCCAGCAATAGCAATAAAAAAAGAATCCCCACCAATCCCCAAGGCCCCAAAACCCCATCCAATACCCCCCTCAAAACCCCACCCCCAACCAATCCCCATGGTGAATAAAAGCGACCCCCATGAATATGAAAAGACGGCACTTGTTATTGGATTAACTGCCCTAGGATTACTTGGTCTTTATCTTACTAAAGAGTAACCCAACTATTAAGACAACTAATGCCCATAAGTGCTCAGCCATAAAGCCAACTACTTTACTTGCGGCAGACAAAAGCCAGCTAACGATCCCTCCTATTATACTAGGCAAAGAATCTATTGCTTTACTGGCTAATTTTTTTAGTAAGTTTGCAAGGTGATCGAGTTGTTTTTTTACCCATGATTTATCTGACGACGGAGTTGGCGGGCCTGGTGGCACTGCTCCCCCACCACCACCGCCTGTAATAGCCAACACCAGTGTACTTATTGCAAATCCTAAGGCTGTTATAACACTTGCTAATGTGACACCTTGCTCTCTAAACAGTGTTCTTATTCGTTCTGCTAGTGTTGTGTCTTCATATAAAATTCTTTGGATAGTTTCTCTTATTCTGCTCACTTGAGTTCGTAATTGTTCTCGGTTAGTAGACAACACTTCTAGTCTTGCTGATCTCTCTTGTTCAAGATCTTTTAGTCTTTGTGTTATTCTTTCTTTAACACCAGGTCCTAAGTTGTGGTCATCAGCCTCAACTAGTTTTTCTTTTTCTCTTTTTATATGCTCATCTAGTTCACCCAGTTTTGCTAAATTGTTTGTTAATTCGCCTCTGATGCTTCTCAAAGCATGATCAAGGGCCGTTATTTCTCTCATAGGTAGCGGCGGATCGTGCATAGTTTTTAATGCTGTTTCTTCTGAAAAACTGGTTTCTGCTTGTATTATTTCGTCTGTTGTTGGGCTTAAATCTTTAAGTTCCATGTTTTGTATTTGGTTATCTGTTGGGAGTTCTTGTAGTGTGTTTTGAAGTTTAGCAACTGCTTCCCTATCTAATTTTGGTTTAGTAATGCCAAGGCGATTTTGATCGCGCACACTGAGTCTTTGTCTAATTGTACTCTTAGCTAAAAACTTTAATGGGTCTGGTTTAGTTGTAAGCTGAACAAGTTGCCCTTGGTCGTTTCTCACAGACAAATGGCCATCTTTTAATTCAAAATCAGGGTCTATAAATTCGGGAGGTTCTAGGCCTAAACTTTTGTAAAATGCTTCGACCCTTTCTTCTGTTAATTCACGCTGCACTGAGCGCGATGGTTGTGTCAAAGGAGTCATTTCACTCATGTCGTCTCCAGGATCAAAAACATCATAATCTTCTTCACCTTCAATGCCTGCCATGTTTTTAAATAATTAACTTTTTATTTTGTTTTATAAAAAAATGTCACAAGCATATGGCTCGATTCTTGACCCGCATAGAAGACTGAAAGAGCCCTTTGGCGTGAAGGGAAATAAACAGAATATTATTGTTCCAAATAATCCATCTACTATTGATTCAGATCAAATTCTTACTGTTAAATTTCCAGACCTAGGAGCAGATGAAGTGATTGTGCCGGGATCTGCACGACTTACTTTCAAAATAGAACTAGAATCAGCAACAGACGAAAACAGGACAGTAGTCCAGAATCTGGGACGGGCAATCGTTAAGAAAATTTCTATAAAACTTGAGGGGCAAGAAATATTTTCTTTACACAATGCAGACATATTTTTAATCTATTGTGATCTATGGCTAACCGATAATGAAAGGGCCGATCTTGCGTTTCAAGGAATCGAAAATAACGAAGCACTAAAACACAGAATAGACGCCGAAGACGCTAAAGCCGGCAACAAGTATGAAGCTGTAAGTTTTGCTTATGGAAATCGCTTTTCTATACCCTTAGATTTTGAGTTGTTAAAAGCGCATGCGCCATACTTTCAAGGAGCATTAAAAGACAGATTGTCATATGAACTAACTTTTAATGAATACAAACGTGTCATTAAATCTACAGACTCTAACGCAAAGTACAGCATTTTCGACATCTCGTTAGAGTTTGACATTGTTAGCAACCCTAACTTAGCAAGGCTGATTGAGCAACAATATCAGTCAAAATTAGCAATATATTACGAAAGAGTGATTCATCATACTAAATATCCTAAAAGCAGGGCAGACACAATATGGAACTTTAGTTTTAGTGCCACAGCAAGATCCCTTAAAGGTATTTTATTGCTGTGTGAAGATGAAGAACCATTCAAAAGACAAAGTGAAAAGTTTATCAATCCTAAAATAACGAAAGTACAATGTTCAATTGAGGGTAGTCCTAACCAAGTCTACGGTAGCGGGCTTAAACCTTATCATCATTTTGATGAAATAAGAAAATTGTTTGGAGGCGGGAGGTGTAGAAATCCAACAGTAGACCTTGTGTCTAAAGATCTACACCTTCACAGTGTTAGACTTGATGAATATTTAACAACGAAATACGGTTTATGGATTGACCTAAGGTCAACAGAAGATAATCAGTTGCATGGGAGTGGGAGAACAGTTAAAGACGTAATAAACATTCAAATTGATAAAGAAAAAGAGAGTGATAAACCACTTAATGTACATTTGTTTTTAATATATGATGCGCAGCTGAATATTCAAGATAACAGATTAAAAGATATCCAATACTAAATTATTTTTATTTTTTAAAAAAAGCATGTCTGTTCAGGTTTATCCAAAAGTGCCCAAAGAAGAGAACTCTGTTGCTGTAGACATAAAAACTTTCAGATTAACAAACATAACACAAATGCAAACCCAACTAGAGCAGGACCTTTCAAAATACAGTAAAACCAAACGAAGGTATTCTGCTGTCTTTAATGCTGTTACATATGTTAATACTGGAGCATCGACCGCTAGTGCTCTATCAGCAGGAACCAGTGTTGGTCTCTTAGCAACAGGCGTAGGTGCACCGGTAGCTATACCTCTAGGTGGTGTGTCTTTAACTCTTGGCCTGTGTTCATTGGCTGTAAGTGCTGTCAGCAAAAAAATAAAAGCTAAACTCCAAAAGCACACAGCTATGGTTCAACTAATAACAGCTAAACTTAGTTCCTTCAAACTGACAATAAATAAAGCACTTGCTGACTCAAACATCACGGATGAAGAATTTAGTCGCCTACAGGCTGATTTTGAGGACTACAAAAGACAAAAGTTTGATCTTCAAAGAAAGGCAAGGGCAACTTTTTCTCAACAACCAGACACCGACCAGATAAAAAAGGAATGTTTAAAAAAGTAAACGAAACATTAAACTCTGTTCTAAACAGCTCACATTAACAACACCAAAGGGCGTTTATACTTTAGTTTATGAGTCCAAGCACAAAAAGACCGTTGATATTGATTCTGATTAAGTATTTTTTTTTTAATTTAAATAAATATTTTGAGTTAGAAAAGAAGCTCAACATGGATAAGATATATGAAGGTTCAGATGAATTGTTTGAAGCAATGCTCGAGGAAGAGCGTTTGTCAAGAGCACTAAATGAGATTGATTTAGAAGTTATTAATCCAAAAAACGTGCGGGAAAGCGTTGTACACGCTATTTCTCAAGTTCCAAGTAAACTAACAATAAACCCTCCAGTTAAAGTAAGGTTAGTTGTTTTAATCGACTATATAACAATAAATGAAGAAAATCTAGAAGTCTGGGTCTCAACTAAACAGCAGACTATTCTTTCCTCTAATGACTTAACACCTGGTTGGGCAGACCAGCTGCTTACACAGTTTGATGTGGCCGCTGAAGAAGCCAAAATGAGAGGCTCTGGCTGGTCAGAGGGTAAAGTCTTAGAGATCAGATTAAAACAGGCTAAGTATGAGCCGATTGTTGGCAAGGCTTACATTCCACTACCTCCATCATTAGTTGCAAAACGAGCAGTTCTAAACATAAAGAATTCAGACAACAAATGTTTTATGTGGTGCGTTCTTGCTAGGCTGCATGTATTCCGCAAAAACGCAGAGAGAGTGTCTAACTATGAACCTTACATCAATGATCTTAACTTTAGAGGAATATCCTTTCCTGTTAGTGTAAATCAGATTGATCAGTTTGAAGAACAAAACAAACCAATAACTGTTAATATCTACATATGGGATGAGGAAACAAATCTACAGCCGATTAAAGTGTCCAAGAACAGTCCAACGATTGGCGAACCAGACAAAAATCATGTTGACTTACTACTGATGTTTTCACCAACAGGGCTACCACATTACACATTGATACGCACAATGAGTAGATTACTAGTGCATACTACAAAACAACATAGCAAACAAGAATTCTGTAGAAAATGTTTAACAAGAATTCCATCTGTTAAAGCAGCAAGCGAACATGTAAAACATTGTATTAGCCCAGTTGACTGTGATACAGAACTAATTACGCCCGGAGAAGGCAGTAAAGTTAGTTTTAAGAACTGGAAACGGTTGCAAACTAGTCCATATGTTGTTTACGCAGACTTCGAATCACTCATTGTTCCTTATGAAGGACCAACCCCACAGAAACTTCCTAAAACAGTCTTAATGAGTAATCATCAGATTTGCTCATTTGCCTTCATCATTGTTAGGTCGGATGGCGCCCATTCAAAGCCAGAATTATACAGAGGACCAAATGCTGCAAAATACTTCTTAAAACGCATGCAGCAAGTGCGTAATGCCTGTTCTAATAATCTAAACTTATCTGAAATCATAATGACGCCTGAAGACCAACAACAGTATGACTCAGCCACTCACTGTTGGATTTGTGGGGCGGCCTTGGTTGCCACCGCAGAGAATCCAACAGTAAGAGACCATGATCACATTAGTGGAAAGTTTAGAGGAGCAGCACATAACAAATGCAATCTTCAACTAAAGTTTGAACCAAAGACATGGAAGCTGCCTATATTCTTTCACAACTTGCGAGGTTACGACTCTCACCTTATAATGCAAGCAGTAACTAGCGATTTCAGGGTGTCATGCATTGCACAGTCATCAGAAAAGTACATGTGTTTCACTTTAAATAATTTATCTTTTTATGACTCTATGCAACACCTGATGGGGAGTTTAGAGTCACTGGCTATGTCCTTAAAGTCCTGCCCAATAACAGAAGAATATTTTGACCCAACGCTCGTTAGAAAGGGCGTTTACCCTTATGAGTACATGAACAGTTGGCAAAGGTTTGACGAAGATACACTTCCGCCTAAAGGCGCGTTCTTTTCTAGTCTCAGAGGAAAGGACATCAGTGATTCTGATTACCAGCATGCTCAAGATGCGTGGCAGAAGTTAGAGTGTAAAACGATGGGAGACTATCATGATTCCTATTTAATGGCGGATACCTGTTTGTTGGCGGACGTCTTTGAAAATTATAGGAAGACCTGCATGAAACATTACAGCCTGGATCCCGCGCATTACATTTCTGCGCCCGGGATGAGCTGGGACGCTTTCTTAAAATTTACTGGAGTACAAATTGATTTATTGTCTGACCTGCCAATGCTTCAGATGATTGAAAACGGATTGCGTGGGGGAATCAGTATGGCGTCGCACCATTACTGTAAAGCAAACAACAAATACTTGGACGACTATGATCCAAGTAAAAGGTCTAATTATCTTATGTATTTAGATGCAAACAATCTGTATGGATGGGCAATGGCGCAATCACTTCCATTACGCAACTTTAAAATGTACACAGACGGTGATACGGATAATATTCAAAAAGCATTAAAGTGGTTGGGCAGTTTGACGCCAGATCAACAGTGTGGATACATTCTAGAAGTTGACTTAGAATATCCTCAGAAACTCCATGACCTGCATAATGACTATCCATTAGCAGCAGAAAGTCTAAAGATGGCAAAAACAGAACCACCTAAACTTGTGCCTAATCTTCGAGGCAAAAAAAATTATGTCTGCCATTACAGGCTTCTACAATTTTATTTAAGACATGGTTTGAAGTTGACAGCTGTTCATCGTATAATTGCTTTTGATCAAGAACAGTTTATGAAACCATACATAATGAAGAACACTGATCTCAGAACTAAATCCACAGATGCTTCAGAAAAAGACTTTTTCAAGTTGATGAACAACAGCTGTTTTGGAAAGACTATGGAGAATCCGCACAAGCGTAAAGATGTTAGATTGGTCACCAGAGAGAACGATGCAATTAAGCTAACTTCTAAACCTAATTATCAGGACTTCAGAAGATTTCATGATCAGCTTTTTGGCATAATGATGAAAAAAAAGAAAGTCAAATTGGATAAGCCCGTTTTTATTGGGTTTACTGTTTTAGAGCTGTCGAAGCTTTTGATGTTAGAATTTCTTTATGACTACTTTAAGCCCTTGTATCCAGAGTCCAGAGTTCTGTACACAGATACAGATTCCTTTGTTATAGATATCCCTACTGAAGATATCTATAAAGACATGGAATTAGAAGTAGCTAAAGGGCATGCGGGATGGTACGACACATCTGATTATCCTAAAGATTCGCCTTTGCATTCAACTGTTAACAAGAAGGTTTTAGGTAAGATGAAGGATGAATTATCTGGAGGTGTGATCAAGGAGTTTATTGGTTTAAGGTCGAAAATGTACAGTCTTTCAAGCCAAAAAAAAGTTGTTAAAAAAGCAAAGGGAATATCTCGTAGTGTTGTGCAATCAAGCATATCCCATGACAACTATAAAAAAGCATTGTTTGACAATAAGACTTTTCATCATGACAACGTAAAACTACGATCTAATCTACATGAGATCAACACAACTGTTGTAACAAAGAAGTCATTAGATAGAACAAACACAAAACGTGTGTTTGTTAATCCAGAGTTTTCATATGCAATCGGGCATTGGAAAACAGCATAATTACATACCTTCTTCATCCGCGGGTTTATATTTTTCCTCAAATTTATCTAGAAGCTCAATCATATCAATATCCAATTCAGACAAAATTTTTCTCATGTTTGCTTGATGTGCACGAATTTTTTTTATTTTTTCAAGATATTCTTTATCCCATATTTTGATAATCAAAATTTGGGATCGTAGGCGATCAGGATGCGTTGCCATGTACCGATGAATCCACTTAATTGTTTCCTTAATAGCTGAACACGTATCATATGATTCTTGTATTAATTCTAAGGTCTCTTTTTTTATCATCATTTTAGTTTCATGTAAGATTTCTTCCTTTTGAGCTTCCATTTTAAACTCAAATATATTTACGTAAATTAATTAAGCGGAACTGTGTCTGGCGGGATTATTTGCAGTTCTTCTTTCACAAAAGATCTTTGAGGGGCTGGTCGTTTTGTTGTGTCAGTTTCTCGTAAATAATACACGGGCGGATTCATCTTTACAATTCTTTTTATTTCATATGAGTCAACACTCCAAACTGGATCGGTTGCCCTGATGCGGGTGTCCCCTTCTGCTTCTCCCGGTAAATAAAGGTACCTTACTTTCAAACCAAATGGTAATAGTTTGCTTGATGAAGACTCTCCTTCAACAACATTTATTGTTTGTTTTCTGATTGCTTGTACTGGTTTTAGACCTTTAAATTCTTCATTATTCATTGCATGTAGAACTGAGGGCAGTCTTCTAACCCATTCTGTGTTGCGAGAATTGTCAATCAGCTCTCTGTGATACTGGTAGGAAAAAAGCCTTTCAGATAACTGTTTGTTAAAGTTTTCAACCAAACCCTGTGATCTGTGAACTCCTGGAATGCCTCTTTTAATGGTAACTCTATGTTTTAACAATAATTGATTTACTTGACCTTTAAATTCTTTTCCATCATCGACTTGAATCATGCGAGGATAAGTTAACGGGCCTCGTTGATATATCAGTTGTAAAGCGACAGCAACAGCAGAAGCACTCTTTTGTGTTAATGGTTCAGCATCTTTGTATCTTGAAGCTATGTCAATGACTGTAAGTGCGTACTTAAATCTTTTTCGTCTAATCGTATCATGGGGTAAATATAGAAGATCCATTTGATGGGTGTCGTTCGGTATTGTGTTGACAAAGTGTGGTCTTTGTATTCGTTTAGGCGCTGGTAAATAAATTTGCCAAATCGCTTGTTTAGATAACCATTCTTTTGCTGTTTGTTCACTGACTCCCGCTGCTTGGCTAAGCTTTTTAATTGCTGTTATTCCCTTCCAATATCCTTTTGGAGAATAATAGATTTTGTACATTTTTATTCAGCCAATACTTTGTGCAACAAAATACACAGCGGTCATGCCAAAGACAATAAACAATATTTCTTGCATCTTTTGTTTTTCTGATGGTTGATAAAAGTCGCTAAATTTTGGTGGGGGCAATGTTTCAACTTGTTTGCCTGTTACTAGAAAATATTCTTTTATTGCCTGGTCAACATCTTTAAATGTGTAAGCTGCATGTCCCTGTTGTTTAAGTCTGTCGTTAATAAAATCTAACTGCTCCATTCTTTGCTTTTCATAGGTGTCTTGTGCAGCAGCTAGTTGCTCCATAGCTCTGTTATGTCTTTTTCTCTCATTGTTATTTTGTAGTTTACTAAATGCGTAATTACTTCCGCTAAAAGCAAGCGCATTAACCACAGCGCCACCAATCATCATTACGAGTGAAGCCATTTTTATAAATGTATTTTTTTTAATTTTACATATTGATACTGTCTGGAATTATTCCTTGCTTAACTAGAAAATCTTTCGTAGCAAATGAAGCTGTAATAACAGCAATCAGCTTTGCTGAGTCTTCAAAGTCTAGTTTGCCAAGATCTGCTGGTTTTATTTTTAACAGGCTTTTACCAAGCATTGTGTATCCTACACTTAGGCCTCCAATAACAGCAGAATGGTATACAAGGTTAGTAATAGTTTTTTCGGTGCTCATTTTTAAAAAATAAAATAATTATAATTAATAAAAAACATGAACAGCGATGATCTACTTCCTGAACTTATGATTACAAATGATCAAGTTGATGACCAAGCTATTATGCGCCAAAAGGAAAGGCTGTATTCTTTAGCAGCATGTGGAAAAACAAAACAGTACCTTGGAAATGAATTCAGCATAGAACAGATTCAACAAATGTCGCCACAAGACATTGTAAAGTATCACAACAGGTATGAAGCGCAACTGGGGTCAAGAATGGTAAAAAGTGTTGGGCAAACGGTTCTTAGTTTGTACACTAAACTAGTTAGTAGATTTGCTCCCATTGATTCTGAACAAGATTTTATGTATGATTTAACACAGGATCCAGTTTTAACAAAGTCATTAGAGTCTCTAGGATGTGATCTATATTACAGATTTGGAACATTGTTATCGCCATTAATCATGGGATTAATTACTTTTAATCATATAGATTTTGTTTCCCTTCAAAATGACCGAGCCAGAAAATCAGCAGAATCAGAAAACATTGAATCAGGTGGAGAAAGTGACCAGTAAAAAGCCTCCTCATCCTGGGCGTGTTGCAGCAGGAAAAAAATTAGCAGAGTGGAACAAACAAAAAAAATTAATGTTGCAATCACAGAATGTAACTCATAATGAAAACATAACGCCGCCAACGCCAACAGTTGTTTCAATGCCAGCTGTAAATACACAAGTTGATTCAAGACCTACAACACCAAAGTCGTCATGGAATATTGAATTTAAAACAGTTGCCATTTTTGGCGTCATTGCTGCTGGGGGTGGTTATTACGGTTATAAAATATATAAACAACGCCAGCAAAAACCAAAGCAGTCCAAAAAATCTCAGCCACTAAATACAGAAGCCGAACAAAAAAGTATGCCAGAACCGCCAACAACAAAAGATCATTTTGATCCATTTGATATGCAGTAATATTTCAAGAACTTAATAAATAATTATAAGTGACTTGAATAAGAACTTGATAACGACTTGATGACGACTTGATAAAAACTTAAATAAGAACTTGATAAAAACTTGATGACGACTTAATAAAAACTTAATGACAACTTGATAAGAACTTAATGACGACTTGATGACGACTTGTTAAGAACTTGAATAAGTACTTGAATAAGTACTTGAATAAGAACTTGATGATGACTTGCTAAAAACTTGATGTTAACTTGTTAAGAACTTGAATAAAAACTTGTTAAGAACTTAAATAAGAACTTGAATAAGAACGTGATGCCGACTTGAATAAGAACCTAGAACGACTTAATGACGATTTTTTTTCACAATTAATTGTTACATTCTTTTCCGGGGAGACAACTCCTCTTCACTTCTGCCTTTATGTAGTACTCTAGGCCAGACATGTCTGGCCCCGGCGAAGCAGGCGAAGCGAAGTGAAGCGAAGCGTGCAGACGAAAAAAACACAACAATTATTTGCAGTATTTACATTGGCTCAGCTTATAGCGGCTGTGATCGCTTTTATCAAAACCCGTCATAAGACACATGAGGCATTTTATAAGTATAGTGCTGCCACACACTATCCCACCTCGTCCATCAAAGTTTTGATTTTCCCTACCTACCTAACTTTAAGTTTAGTTGACCTATTATCAACGCAACTGACGGTTGCGCGACCTATTTTATCATGGGACCACTTGTCATTTGATATGTCAGCCACTTGCTTTGTGACTGAACAGGATGTGCCTGGGCGCTGAGCAGTGATTCGTTGTCGGGCTGGCCTGCAACTACTAGTTAAGCGCGATGAAGAACAGAGAAAGAGGCAGCTCACGCTATAGCAAAGAACGTGTTACCTATCATTTGGTGAATAGTTGACCGGCCTTCCCTGACTGACTCAACACTTTAAACATTGCTGTTGTGTGCGCGCTGCTGTGTGTGTGTGTGTGTAAAATAGTGTAGTAAAAATGTGTAGTCATTTGAAGTACTCCCTTCGTTGGATTAATAAACTAAAAAAGACGACAGAACTCTTTGAAAAATATCCGGAACTCGCAAATCTGACAATTTCTATTACACAAGCCATCGCGTTGACGCCAAAGATACATGCTGCTCTAAAAACCCACGCCAGTGTAGCAGCTGACTGGATGTGAAGAAGGTATGTACATTGTCAACTAACTGACTGTGTGCTGTGTTCTGTGTAAACAAAGGCCTCTTGTCTGTGTTAAGTCGTAAACCCCACACACCAACAAACCGACACGCACACTGAAAACAGCAAAATGGTGGCTTCCCATTCGAGAATGTTCAAGAACATTTGTGACAAAGCGCGCCGCGAGCACGGTGAGAGAAGAAACGCAGTAGGCGCGCGAGGCGTGTTTTATTGATAGGGAGACACACAGTTTGTAAACAGGACGCTCGGCCTGCTGACTTACTGCGTCGTTATAATTGTGTTGTCTCAAAAGTTTTCTAAATTAGTGTTAAAAACAGATAATCCTACACATTATGTATGTTTGTAAAGTGTTTACTATTAGAGAACTATAAAATAGGCACTCTGGGTAAGCCGGCGGAGCAACAGCGAAACCGGCTTCAGCCGGTTGGAGCTGGCGGAGGTGGGTGAGCCAGAGTGCCTATTTTATAGTTCTCTCAGCACCATTACAAAAGTAACCATTTACATGGTCTTACGCACAAATACATCAGTAACGCAACAGTGATTTTTTTTAAAAATCTCAAATACACAGTTGTTTTTATTTGGGCATATGAAACTGGTGTTGTTTGTCCCAGCATTTGTCAATGTCATAAGCAGAAAATCTGTCTGCAGTCGAGGGGTAAATCAGTGTGATTCTAGACTGAAAAGCAAATTCTGTGACACGATTTTAGTCCTGCCAACCTGTGTCAAACTTTGTTACTGAACACTTCAAGGGCATGTCTCACAGGAATGGCAAACGCTTGCAATGGAAAACGAAGCAGGCAGCAGGTTCCATTGTTTCTGCTCTTTCCCTGTATCATTACTTCTCTTCACAAACATATGCACTTATCATTTTTAATGGCCATTTGAAAAACTGTTTTCCCGAAATGAAATGTGGGATCTGGATATCCTGCATAGTGCAGGTGTAGTGGGCCAGAATCACGCACACTGAACCACTTGTCAAAACACGGTCTGAACCCTCAACATATACATTATCATACACACTTTACACCCAGAATCACTCACACTGAGGTACTTGTCAAGTACGGGACTGGCGTAAATGATGACGCTGAACTCAGAAGGGCTGGCGGAGCCCAGGGCATCCACAATGCTGTCTCTCACGGCGAAGACAGGGGTGATGCGGTTCTTGAGGTCAGGGTTATGCCACTCTTCCTTCAGCTCCAACCAGCCGCCTTTGAAGAGCACATCTGGAATGACAAGCAACGCTTCCTTTCTATATCAGATCTATGCAACACAATGATGTTTTACATACTGTTTGTAATTTATCAATATTACAGAACATTACGAGACATCTTGTCACTATGGGAAGAGTTAGCTGACAGGTAAACATCACCTTTTTCAACAACAATGAAAACAAAAACTGTTGGTGTACTTTTTCATTAACTAAAACGTTTAAAAATTGCTGATTGTACAAAAACCGGCAATATTGAAGTTAGTGTTACATCAGCGGCAATGTTTTTTAACAGAAGGTTCTTTTAAAGCCTCCTGTTTATTTCCTTCTCTCACAGCCTTCAACCTCATTCTTCCTTTAATGTTCTGACATGTCAAAGAAGCAGACCGAATAAGTTCTGGCAATCTGTGTCATCAGTGAGCTTGCCCATTTCATCCAAAGTCTTGCCGGCTGTTTACATCTCCTCCTCTACAGGTCTTCTCTAAGAGCCCAGTGACCCATCTCTTCTCTTCCCTTAGGGGGGGGGTGTCCTCTGAGGCAGCCTGTGGGTGTCTGGTCTTCAGTCATTCCCAGGAGGTGGCTCAGCCACTTCCAAGGCCTGTTCCACCTCCTCCATGATGCTGTTGATGCCTGTGTGTCTTCTCACTTCTTTGTTGGTGACACGCTGTTCTCGGTGCATTTTGAGGATTCAACAGAGACACACTGTCCTTCAAAACCTCTGAGCCAGCTCTCCTCTAAAGTTGCTGCACTTATATATCTACTGATATCATGCGTATTATTTTTTTTACTGAATCCCAAACTGAACCTCAATCATACAGTGCAATGTATGCTAGCATGGCTAAAAATGGATCAGTGTCTTGTGGCTCCAACCTCTGCAAAGAAGGCAAGATAAAGGACATTACCTGCTCAACATTTTGTTGATGGTAATGGACCAATACGTTATGAAGGCACACCTACAGCCAGTCCAACAAATGAAAATGCAGATGAGTGCAAAACAGCCCTCTCTCTATTTTCCTATTCACTAAAAATTTCTCTCTCTTTTTTTTTTTTGCTCTCATTTTCCATGGCCCCAAGTGCTGTTACTCTCCTGTAACTGTTTGTGGTTCCCCAACAGACCGCCACTCATACAGCGCTCCAGTCACAGCCTAAGCACAGTAGTCCCTAGGGAGCAACCAACGTCAGGTCATCACGAGACAACCTATCAGGAGAGACACTGCACTGCTGCCAAGTCACTTAACAGTGTTCATAGCTGTGTGTTCTGATCCAACATATGCTGAACTCCCCTTACTGACCACAGTGGCGGCTCAGTCGCAGAGTCTGTGAATATTCCCCTCTGGAGGGCCCCTCCAGGGACAGTCCCATGAACTGGCCAATACCAACAACCCTGACACAATTCATCATAAGCATGGATGTGGACACAGACGGGAAATCCAGACTGAGGCCACAACAAGAGCTAGGTATGAAGGGCCACTGAATCTGACACTTTTTTTGCAAAGATCAGTGATGATGATTATAATGAAGACGATGGTATGGAGTTCTGGTCTATTGCCAGGGCTGTACTCTGGGCTTCCTTTCATTATATAAAGTGGCGTCAACCAGGTCCATGACATATACAGACTCCTGCAGAGATGTATCCAATGAGTGGATAACATTCAACTCTGTGCTTCTAGTATTCCCGTTACAGCTCACAGCACATTCAACTCTCTGATGGATTTGAAACCCGTAACCTCTAAATCCACAATTCCAAAATGGCACAACTGCACCACTGCACCTGGTCAGTTCACTCTTTTTTTTCGAACTACCATAAAACTCCCTTTTTCCTGACCACAACTGCAGGTGTCTGCATCTCTCAGGTCTGGTTGACTGCCAGGATGCATATGACAGTAAAGCACAGTCCTGCCGTGTTGTCTTAGACCTTAACCAAAATCCGTGGCATCAATCTTCACCATCTTTACCCACATCAATCAGCCAAAACAAAAACAAAAAGTATCAGGTTCTGTGGCCCTTCCTGCCCTGCTCTCATGGTGACCTGTTTTGATTAACCTCTCCACTCCATGGAGATTTCGCTGTCAGGGTCACTGTAATTAGCAAATTCATGGGGATCGTCTTTGGACGGACACAGTGGCGCCCTCTGAAGGGACAGCTCACTCATGCTGGCTCTGCGACTAAGCAAGTATGATAATCAACAGAAGGCTAAACAGGTGGTGTTCTTCAGATGCTGGATCAGAAAAGGCACCACTGAACGCCACCGAAGTGACTCTGCAGCAGCAGCACTGTGTCTCCTCTGGTGGGTTGCCTCATGATGACTTAACACCGACTGCTCTCTGTGGATTGCTAGTACTGGGGCTGTGGCGGGACAGGCCTGGCTGTGACTATGGACATGGAGCTACAATGAACAGCATGGGTGCAATGCCGCTATGCGGCATGTAAGATGAACACAGAAAAATCCCCTTTTTTATGCCTAATGATAAGTCATTGTCGCAGACTCTTTTGTTCATCCATGTTGCAGTAGTTCTTCTTTCATATCTTCATCTGAGAGAGAAAAGTTAAAAAAAAAACCAAAAATTGTGCTTATTCTTTGACCCCAATAAACAATATTTCATTTTTTTCTTTCTTTCTTTCCTCTGTCTCTCCTTGAACTGCCAGAGAATAAGCACCCTAAGTGAGTATATTTCCCATGACAATGGCGCACCAGCAGTGACTGCTGTGTCAACTTGTAACTGGCAGCGATGTATGCAGATTGCCCAAACTGAAAATGTTGTGATACTACAAAGTAATAAAATGGGACCTGGAAGCGGACACCAGGCAGATGGGTTACAGCTGGGGCGAATTAGAAAAGATTGCCCAGGGCTGTGGTCACTGGCAGGCAGTTATTGATGGCCTATGCTCTGGCAAAAGCAATGGGCCTAAGTAAGTAATAAAATCATGCTCTCATTTGCATGATGCATCACTGAGATAGAAAGAAAAAATAGTGAACATTATATTCCTATTCAATAAAACCACCGAATCCTGTAAACAATTTCTATCTAAACACACACACACACACACACACACACACACAACACCACACACGCACTCACAAACACACACACACACACACACACACTCTCACACACATGCGCACACACACACACACACACACACACACACACACACACACACACACACACATATATACACACACATACACATGCACTCACAAACACCACACACACACACACACACACACACACACACACACATACACACACACACACACACATACACATGCACTCACAAACACACACACACACACACTCTCACACACATGCGCGCACACACACACACACACACACACACACACACACACACACACACACATACACACACACACACACACACACACACACCTGCACGTTTCCCTCGAGCAGGCATATGTGAATACACTTCTTCTGCCAGGTGAGGGAGGATGGGAGCAGCGGCCACAGCCAGTGTCTTCAGAATGTGGTACTGAGTGGTCTGACATGACCGTCGCTCTGCGCTGTCCTGCCCACTGCAGTAGCACCTGCACACACCATGAGCAATCCTGATCCATGGGAACCATTTCACACAGGAAATGACTTCCAACAAACTTTCTGAAATCTGAGTCAGCTGGCCAATGTGCTGGAACGAAGGTGGTCTTTTTTTTGATAAACAAAAGATCGCTTTTGCTCAAATGTTAGTGTGAAATTTTTGCCTCTGAATGTCTTTCTGAAATTTGGTTGGAGTTCTTTTTTAAACCGTATTTCCCCTCTCAGTTACTCTAAAACCCTTCAACTTCAGTTGCAACGTTAAGATACCTTGATATATTGCACAGACACATATGCACACACACACAACACACACACACACACACTGAAGATTACATGCTCCCATTTTCCTGACTGATTCCCTCACAGGGCATACTGATCACTTCAACAATGAACCTATTATTGACCAGTGGCACAAATCATACTTGTGAGCCACTAGAGATTGCCCAGATTTTTATTCTAAAGAATCGCACAAGTCCAAAGGAAAGTGTCATTTGCTTGCTTATGACTACAGAACCATACTTTTAGGCTAAGATAAAGCACTATAAAAGGGCATGTCTGAAGTTGTAACTGTATTTATCTACACTTCTGAGTAAAACACACACCACACACAAATGCCTGTGACTCCTGGTTGAGGGCATTTGATCATGCCAAGCATTGGTTGGGACAGGAATTTTACAAGAATTTTAATTCACAAGTTCCATCTCTTTCCCCCTTTGTGTATGGAGATTAATTCAGCAGCTCCAATCTTGTGAGCAGAATGAAGCCCCCCCCCCCCCCCCCCACTCCCCCCCTCTCCCGTTCCTTTCCACCCTACACTCTCTCACTTTCAGCCTCATAAACACACAGACCTTATCAAGCAGAGCCACTTGAAGGCTGCTGCAGTTCCTGGCCAATGGGAACATGCAGACACACAGCCATCTGCTGTGTTCTGTTCACTGGTGAAACTGTGGCTTGTTAATGATCTGCTTTACCTGTGATGACGCTTGCCACAGATAGCAGTTGGTGGGACAGTCAATTTTCCTGAGTTTATCTCTCTGTATCTTCACTTTACTCGCATGTGAACTTACTCCACTGTCTTCTTTGTTATGTGCAGCATCAGCACCAGATGAGGCACTCGTTTTTTTATTTACCACGGTTGACACATCTCACTAATCTTTTTGAAAATCTTTCTTAAAGAACTGCATTTTTAGATCTTCCTTCGACTTAAAAATGGATAAATCCTTTTTCTTTTGGTCTTCCATATTCACTGTGCTAACAATCCAGTCCTCACCGTTTTCATGAAAAGTTCTTAAACTCTATCACAATTCTGTTTCTCATCCTAACCCCCCCCCCCCCCCCTCCCCTCTGTTTCATCAACGAGATGTCACTGCATGTGGACTTGTCGGATGTCCTCTTATGCTAAATCATGTCATCTCGTGCCCTTTATAGCCCAACCAATCACATGGCCACATCAGAGGTGATGCCAAGGCACATACATTTAAGACATACATGTAATTTAAAAACAAAACAAAACAAACCTGTCCCAGTCTTCGGGAACCTGCACATCCAACCCTCTCCTACCTGTCCTTGGTGGTGCTGATGTAGAAACTGGACACCGAGGCGTTAATGAAGCGTTCCAAGCACTGCAGAACCTTGCTGTAGTTATAGTCCTCATAGAAACCTTCCACCTGAGGAACCATCCAGGCCATGGTCAGACACAGACAGTCAGCAAAGAACAATGTTCTGGTGCCACCTGAACCATGCTCGTGTGTGTGTGTGTGTGTGTGTGTGTTGTGTGTGTGTGTGTGTGTGCATGTGCTTGTGTCTGCGCAAGTGTGTACATACATATGTGCATGTGTATGCGTGTGCGCACATGCATGCTTGTGTGTACACTGAAAAAAGCCCATTATCTCTTTCTTGTAATTAAACAGTGCATGTTTAAAAAAAAAGAAAAGCCCATTATCACTTTCTCTCAATTAAACGGTGCAGCTTTCAGAACCTTTCTCACTCAACACATTGTGTCTAACTCTGCTGAAAGGCTGCTCTAGCCAAGACAGCATCTGTCAGACACCATACATGATGGAATGAATAACAAGAGAGTGTAGATGATAGATTAAATAACAATCTGAGAGTATATAAGATAGAACAAATAACAATCTGAAAGCATTTTTAAACAACAATCTGAAATTATACAAGATAAAACAAATAACAATCTGAAAGCATTTTTAAAGAACAATCTGAGGGTATATAAGATAGAACAAATAACAATCCAAGACCATACATGACATGAATCAACAACCCTCTGAGAACACTGAACTTTGATGCGGCCTAGCCGATGTACCTGCTTTTCCAAACCGGTGGAGCAGATGCAGCATGTGAACATACTGGACGTACCTGCTGTCCAAACTGGTGGAGCAGGTGCAGCAGTGAACATAATGGACATACCTGTTGTCCAAACCAGTGAAGCAGGTGCAGCATGTGAACATACTGGACGTACCTGCTGTCCAAACTGGTGGAGCAGGTGCAGCATGTACTGGTCCTGGGGCAGCAGGGCACTGTAGGGCAGGAGGTGGTCCACGGGATCAAAGTCACGCAGGTTGCCCAGCAGGTACCGCATGCATTTCCTCACCTGTAAGGGATGCAGACAGGAGACCCCTTCACCATCAACCTGAACTTTTTCCCCAACCGAACGGTCCAAATAAATGTTTTCTTTCTACTTAGCATGAACAAGACACTTCACAACAAGGACGCTCAACGAAAAAAACCAAGAGAGGAAGAGGGGAGCTGACCATTGTTCCTCAACCTGCCTGGAGCAAATACCCCACCAATCACACTGGCTGATCTGCCCTGATTATACTTCACATCCTCTGAGCAAGTTTTAACTTCAGTTTCTTTCCCTGGCCAGTAAGCATGCCCACCTAGTCAGCTCCAGCTTTCAACACTGACTTCTCAACTTGAAGTCTCTGTGGATGCTCCTCACCTGTTGCCTTGCAAACTGGCTCAGAAAGAATGTGACACAGTTCTAGTTTCATCAAACAGTTACTGATGAGTGTGTGTGGACCGAATCGTTTATGCCATGCCATATCTCAGCTGCAAACCTCAAGAGTGTATAGGATATACGTAAATAAAGCAACCTAACACATGGGGTAGGAAAAAAGTTTGGATAGGGGTACCATAAACAAGACTTACAAACAGGCCTAACCAGTGAGTTTGTTCAGCATACTGATTGTGCAGCAAGTGGCACACACAGGTGAAGCTCAAGATACAACATTATTACAACAATGCTTTTGAAAAGGAAAAATTCTCTGGACTTTTCAAATAGGAAATAAGTTTCATGGAAAACTGCTTAGACTATTGGATCTGATGACAGATAATACTGCGTACTCAGAGACAGAGAGAGAGAGGGGAGAGAGGGAGATGGGGGGTGGGGTGGGGGGTGGAGGTGAGAAAAAGGGTCAGGTGCTGAGCACTCAGATGATGTGCTAAAGTTAAGAACTCTGAGTCGACACCCATATTTAGATATCACCCAACAGTGATCAAGAGCTCAGGAAATGTAACTGATGTAAAGAAGGCTAATACTGCATTCAACTGAATCCTAAAGTTACCATGATATGCCACGACTAAGTCTACAAGGGAAGCACCAAAATATTTTCAACCAGGCTGAATTTCGAAATAACAAAATCAAATCCCACAAAACAAACAAACAATAACAATGGTACAGTAGCTAAACTACAGACATCCTAGAGCACATGAAAATAAGTGTGTGCCGAGAGCACCAAGCTTTGCTCCCAGATGTTAGAAAAACACACACACACAAATTAAAAAAAAAAAAAAAGTTTAAATGCCACAAAAAATTACAGGCAGATAGATCCTGCAAAATGGACCACTCGTATCCTCAATGGACAGTGGTCTGCATATGCAAAGTGCTTTTGCTTTAAGTATGCAAATTCTGCTTGAAGTTCATGAGTTCAAAGCGTATTTGTGTCAAGTGCTTATGGGCGTACTCTAGAGAAGGCAACATGCGTGTACTCATACATGAGCTCAATGGGTTCATGCATATGCTCAGTAGGTTCTCAGCTGGTGTGTGTCAAAGTGTTACCTTGAAGAGAGACTCGCTGAACTGTTTGAGGATGTTGGGGCCAATCATGATGTTGGAGTGAGCATGGCTGTGGCCCACCCACCATCGCAAAACCTCCACCCCATACGCTGGGTCTGTCTTCTTGTCCTGTCAAAAAGAAATACACACATGTCTGCAAGTCATACATCAATTTGCACACACTTAGCAATGACCTTTGTTTGTTGTTGTTGTTGTTAGTCTTTCCATGGGACTGAAACATGAACTGAGCTGCACTGAAACATTATCTCGCAATTACAACAGAGAGCCGTTGTTGTCACAGCTTCTATCAAAGTAATGGATCAAAGTATGAGTGCCCAGCATGTCAGATTGGTATAAATCATATACTCACAATATCTGTGGATTTCAAAAGGAAACATCATTAATAGGATACAAAAATTAAGAAAACAAAATGAGCAGAGGCATTTTGTCTGATCTGACTCAAGTGTGATGAATAAGAGAGAAAGGATATCTTCTTCTTTGCTTTGTAAATACTGCATTAAACTGGCCTGATCTTGATAGAATTTAAGCTAGTATTTGTTATAATGTCTGCATAAAATGTCATGTCACCCATCAATGTAAAACGCAATAATTGTAACTCACCACAACTTGTAGGACAAAGTCAATTTTATAAAATTGAAAACATTGATTGAAACAATATTTGCAAACTGTGCAACCTATATCATTTGGCAACATCTTCAGACAGAGGATGGCTGGAAAATTCTGATCAATGTTTACTGTTTCACCTTGTCTGGTGATGGTGATGCTTGTTTTTACTACACAGAGCCAGCTGTAGAGTCAACTACAGACATTTGAACACACAAACACAAGACAACTGAAACAGTGTGATATACAGACTCAGTTATGCAAACAATGTCACAGTGGTTTTATCTAGCACTGTTCCCATGATATGTTGTTTGTGACGTTTCATGTGGATACTAGCCCTGTCCATTCCATTCTCCGTATCTTAAAATTTTTGATAGTATACTTAGCTTTGCACAGTTTGTCATTTTTCCATCTTTGAAAGATTGTTCAGACAATTTTTCTCAAACTTGAAGCAAATCCAAAGAATTATTTATAAGGCTGTGCTGAAAATGTGACAAACAAGACAGAACCTGATGCATTCACCTCTTAGTCTTCATCAGGCAAGAAACACTACCACTCGGACAACGAAAATGAACAATCAATCACTTATCGTCATCCAAGTCAACGCCCATTTTACACCAAATTGGATGACAATAAGTAATTGCTCGGTCATTTTCGCTGTCCTGAGTGTTGTGTATCTTGCCTGAAGAAGTCGTGTTTTGTCTTGTGATTCATTTGTCTACGTTTTTCTGCGGAACCTTATGAATAATTTTCGAAATTTGTTTCGATTTCCGCCTGCAGTCACCTCACTTTGCAACAAGATCAAAACTGAAGGCAATAAGAAAACATCCTGGTGGAATTACGACAAGGAAAAAATCTACATAACATGAAAAATACACATCCAATACACTTACATGTGCAGGCACACACACACACAACATACACACACACTAACACACACACACCACACACACACACACACACCACACACACACACCCCACACACACACACACACACACACACACACACACACACACACACATTTCTTCTCTTCCACATACATGCGCATAAACAGACCAGCCTAAATCTACAGACCTTTCCACCGTTCACAACAACATCTGGGTCAACGACATTGCCAAGGGATTTCGACATTTTCTTTCCCTCTTCGTCTGTAGCAAAGCCATGAACCATCAGTGCCCTGTTGACGTCACAAACCAAGAAACCATTTTTTTTTTTATTGCACAATGAACGGCTGATGGCAAAACACACATATCTATCAATGTCCATGTTACACATATTTCACAGCTTATGAAAGAAATCAATACATTTCTTTTGGATTGATTGCATCCAACATACACACTAATTTTCTCCCTATTTTTTTTTAAAAGAATTTACTTTTCCATCCTTTAAATATTGTTTTCTTGATCATTCATTTACCATATCAATTTCTTTCATTGTACTTTCTTCCAGAAAACTGTGTTTATTTCAACGATATGACCATACAATAATACAACTTAATTTCAGACAAAAATAAGATGTCACAATCCTAAATCCACCTCTTGATTCTGCCCCGTATGACGGATCCAAACCTAAATTTAACTGGCACAATTGTTTGTAAACGCGATGACACACACGATTCTTTTGACATCCCATCCCCTATAAAATGCTTGAAAAAATTCCAGTGACATGTTTCCCCTTTCCTCCTCCATGATACTGTTGAGGCCCTCTTCTAACAAAGAATTGTTGTTGTTTTTTCACAGAGACACTGGAGACTGATTAAGAGAAAATCACCCACTTCATTTCCCCACCTCTCCCTCCCTCTTCCTCTGCACATCTGGCCACTATTTTCAATTCATAAATGATTTACTTATTCATTTATTTACCTCTTTGGCTGGATTAATCCAGCTGCAATTTAGAAAAAAAAATCAAGTGTGAAACTATACATATTTATACACAGACTCTGTGTATGTCCATATGCACCTGTACAGCAAGTAAGGAGGTAAAATAAGCTAGCAGGCATGCATACAAGTCTACGCGTGTATAAAAAAAACACCAGCTCCTTCATTTGCAACCTGTTTGTCAGCAAGCCCATTTTGTTTGGAGGAGGCAGGAGGAAGGAGGCATGGGAGGGAGGGAAGTGCAGGGGGGAGGGGGGGGTATGGGACGGTTGGAGAAGATTGTGGGGGTGGGGGCTACCACCAGAGTCTGACCTGTAGGGAGCGACTTTTTGCACAGCCACAGATGTGAGGAGAGAGGTCTGGAACCACCCTCCAAACTGATCCAGTCCCTCCACGTACATGTCGGCCTGACCCTTGACCTCTGACCCAACACATTGTTTTTCTTCCGCATATTCAACACAAGGCAAATAAAATAGGATAACAATAAAAATATATGATAAAAATAAAAAAAATCAATATATAGTGAGGTAATACCATACAGGCAATAACAATAAAGATAAAAAATAAAAAAAAAATCAATATAAGTGAGGTAATACCATAGCATAAATCAACATAATGATTAAAAAAAAAAATCAACATACAGTGAGGTAAACAAGGCAATAAAATCAACAGTACCACGATTTCTCTAAGAGATCAAATACACCAATGAGGTAAACAATCTTCCAGTTTAATCAGACCTTTGACTGCCGATTTAAGGGAATTCTGTCACTAGAAGTAGTTTTCTCCATACTTGCCTGTACGAACAAATGCCTTATTCCCCCCCCCCACCCCTCCCCCCCCCACTTGGCATGCAACAACGCCATACTATCTAGATACCACCCCCCCCCAAAATTGATCTGAAAGAGCAGGGAACTCATTTCGCCTCAATCCCAGACAGGCCAGCCTCAGTGATCCCCTTTCACGCGTTCACAACACAGCAGCACCATTTAAGACCTAGCTCAGATGTTGCACCTTTTCCCAGGACAAGCAGGGAGGTGGGGAGGGTGTCCTACTGTTTGAACACTTATCACCGTAAAACTCCTCTTGGTATCAAAATTCGTTTTTCTCATACTTACCTGTCCAAACAAATATCTGAATATTAGAAAAGATGATGGGGAGCATGTTGAATTGTGAAGAGAAACATTGCTTCCACAGGGGAATGTCTCTGTGCAGTTCCCAGCCTAGAACTTTGGTGCCAGCAGCTCAAAAGGCCTTTAAGAAAGGTCTCTCTGATTAACTGGAGACAGGTGTCTCTTTTTTTTTTCTTTTTTCTTTCTTCATCTTTACTGTCCTAAATGTTGTTTGTTTTCGCCTGAAGAAGACCCAAGAGATCGAAATGCATTGCCTCTTGTCCTGTGCTATGTTTGTCTGTGTCCTTGGCGGTAACTAACCCCCTCTCTTTCTGGGTTTTGGATACAAAATGCATGGTGCCCACTCTCTTTCAAAGGCTTAGACAGGTAACAAGCAGGCGAAAGCAAGAAAAGATAAAACGCTAGCAGGATCGCGTGCACATGCATGCCAGTGTGCGTGCACAGGAGAATGCGTGTTCATAAATGTGTGTGTTTGTGTGTGTATGTTGTGTGTGTGTGTGTGTGTGTGTGTGTGTGTGTGTGTGTGTGTGTGTGTGTGCCCACATCTATATGTGTAAGCTGTACATGTGTATGGTGCATGTGTGCATGTGTGTCTGTGAACCTGTGCATTTGTGTATGAACTTACGTCCATGCATTGGCCCTTTTGCCTTCTTCAGTGTCTGCAAGATTGCTAACAGGCAAAACAAATACGTGAAACGTACAGAAGACAGTCACATGGTAGATGGTTCAACTGATGGTTCCAGCCCAGCAAAAGAAATGTGAGCTATCATTTCTAACACTATCAAACAGCTCACCATCAGACAACCATCTCTGAAGCAATCCTCTCCACTAAGCAAGTTTAGCATTGAGAGGAGAGACACAGAACATGGCATGGAAGGGGCAGAGCTAGCATCTTGCATCTTGTCCAGCATTGTGGCCATGAAGTCCAGGCTGAACATTGTGCACAAGATGTGGTTCAAACACAGCATACATAGCTAACCCTTGGTGTTTGCACCATACTAGGAACATGAGCTTGACACTGTCTTTCTTTTTGCTTCAGCTTCCTCACTGTGTATTCCTTGGGATGACATATTTGCTAAGTGAGGCGACTGCAGGCGGAAATCTATACAAATTTGAAAAGTTATTGATAACGCACCGCACCCCAAAAAACTGAGACGAACGAGTCACAATACAAAACACGACACATTTTGACTCTTAGGTCTTCTTCAGGCAAGATACACAACAACACTCAGGACAACAAAAATGAACGAGCAATCCGATTTGGATGAAGGTAAGTGATTGCTCATTCATTTTCATTGTCCTGAGTGTTTTGTATCTTGCCTAAAGAAGACCTATGAGGTCGAAAAGCGTCGTGTCTTGTCTTGTGATTCGTTTGTCTACATTTTTTTGGCAGTGTTTTCAATAACTTTTCAAATTTCCTTCGGCTGACATTTTTTGCACAACTCAGCCCAAGCAAAGCAGGCAGCCTCCTTCACAACTGACGAAATGCAGGGAAAGTATGCACTGAATTTTGATTCGCTCAATTTCTTCATGTGCCCTGAAACAAATTAATCTACCTGGCTGAAATTCACATTAAAAAAAACCCACAGACCGGTAAACTCCCTTTAAGATTCCCCACTTCACTCCCTTGGTCCTACTTCAGTTTGGTCTTGGTGTCGATCTCTTGGCCGCATCCCCCCTCCCCCTCCCCCATGTATTTGGAAAAAAACACACACACACACACACAAATCACTGCTCAACTTTATGGTTCCTAAGCATAGCAATTTCACTGTAAACAAAGCAGTGAAGTATTTTGATGCACACCATGTAATGTAATGTAAAAGGATATTTATACAGCGCTTTACCTTGCGAGAGCCCAAAGCGCATATTACAGAAAAACATGATAAAATTATAATTCTAATTCAAAGCGCGCACAAACATACACACACACACACATGCGCGCGTGCGCACGCGCGCGCGCGCGCACACACACACACACACACACACCACACACACACACACACCACCGGGAAAAAAAAACAAACAAACAAAAAAACACTCACACACGCAGACAGACGAGCGCGTTCAACATCAGCAAACACGCGCACAGTGGTAAGTGGATATCATTAATCAGTCTGAGTGAAAAGATGTGTCTTTAGGGAGGTTTTAAAAGTCTCTAAAGAGTCCATGTTATGCAGAGAAGAAGGGAGACTATTCCACAAAGCAGGTGCCTGGTAAGAGAAGGATCGTTGGCCTGAAGTTTTCAGGTGAGCGGAGGGAAACCGAAGCAGACGGGAATCGGTGGATGAGCATAAGTTGCGAGACGGAACATAGAGATGGAGGAGGTCGGAGAGGTAGGAGGGAGCCAGATTATTCAGTGATTTGAAAACCAGGAGGAGAACTTTAAAGTCAATGCGAGACTGAACTGGGAGCCAGTGTAAGGATGACAGAATTGGTGATATGTGATCAGATCTAGAGGAGCGGGAGATCAGACGGGCGGCATTGTTCTGAACTTTTTGAAGTTTAGAGATGAGCGTTAAGGGACAACCGGCAAGGAGGGAGTTGCAATAGTCCAGTGAGACAGGACAAAAGCACAGATTAGAGTCTTCAGGGCATTTTGAGTGAGGAAGCGGCGAACTGAGCTGATTCTACGAAGTTCAAGGTAGCAGGACTTGCACACATTAGAGATATGTTGTTTAAAAGAAGAGTTTGGTCGAGTGTAACGCCGAGGTTACGAACAGACACTGATAGCTTTATCTCGTTTCCATCACCATTTATAGAACTAGGGAGAGAATGGGTTCTAATAGTGTGTTTTGAAGCAATGAGGATTATTTCAGTTTTGTCTGCGTTAAGTTGTAGTTTGTTATTGTGCCTCCATGATTTAACATCGGTAATGCATGCTTGAGAAGAGGAGAATATTTCATGAGACTGACTGAGATGGGCAGAGATATACAGCTGGTTGTCATCTGAAAAGTATGGTGAAGGAGAGAGTGTTGGCTGATAATGGCCGAGAGAGGCTGGGTGTATAGCACAAACAAAACCGGTCCCAGGACAGATCCTTGAGGGACACCAAACTGAAGTGCTCTTGCTGGGGACTTAACACCGTTCACTGAAACAGTTTGCATGCGATCAGAGAGATATGAAGAGAACCAGGAAAGGACAGAACCAGAAAGACCAAAAGAAGTGTGAGTCTTGAGAGAAGAATAGAGTGATCTATTGTATCAAAGGCAGCAGACAAATCTAGGAGAGAGAGAAGAGAAACTTTCTTTCCATCAACAGCTGTGAGGAGATCGTTTGCTATCTTGAGAAGCGCTGTCTCAGTGCTATGGCCAGCCCAGTAGGCTGACTGGTTTGAGTACAAGAGATTGTTTACAGAGAGATGTTCAGACAGTTGGCTGAGAGTGTTGGCTGATAATGGCCGAGAGAGGCTGGGTGTATAGCACAAACAAAACTGGTCCCAGGACCAGTTTTACAGAGAGATGTTCAGACAGTTGGCTGAGAGTGTTGGCTGATGGCTTGCTATGCCCAAAATGTAGTTGTTGGCAGTCCTGTGCACTGTGTTGCACTGCATGGCATTATGTAGCATTGCTTTGTACAGTGTTGTATCATAATGTATCACATTGCATTGCACTATATCGTGCTGTACTGTACTGTACTGTACTGATGCATATATTGTACTGCACTGCTTTGTGCAGAGATGTATCACAATGTATTGCACTGCACTGCACCAAATCATGTTGTATTGTACTGTACTGTACTGTACTGCATCATACTGTACTGTACTGCATCACATTGTATTGAACTGCTTTTTGCAGACATGTATCATAATGTGTCGCACTGCATTGCACCATATCATATTTACTACACTGTACTGCACTGCACTGTACTGACCTTTCAGCACGGAGGCCCAGGAGACCCCACTGTCAAACCAGATGTCCAGGATGTCCTCTCCCTTCACGTAATCATCCGGTCTCCCCTTGTCAACATCAATTTCACTTCGTGATCATATTCCGTTTAATCTTCTACCATCTTAAGTCCAATTTTTGCCCCCTAAGTATACTGAGAAGGCATAAACAAATGCATCCATAAGTATTTCACTATACACACAATACATGATTATCAAAATGGTAAATCAATCATACGGCACAAATGGCACTGATGTCCGAGACCTATGCTACTGACCGTCAAGGCTACTAATGATCAAACATGAATCATGGTAAAGTCAGAATGTCAAGAAAGATGTGTCGGCCTCTTTCCCCCATGCCCCGCTCACACACCTACCCCTCCTATCTTCCCATCCCTTCCATTTTCTCTTCCCCACACGTTGTGCCTGCCTGCTCCCTGGTCAAATCATCTTTTCAATGTCACTTGGTTGATGTATCTCTACAGGGAATGAAAGTCCTTGGTTCAAACCCCCGACCCACCAACACCTCCACATCAACCTCAGTCAGTTTTCCAGAACTACTGACATGTGGACAGTTCATCTTACAGGATAATGCACCCACCCACAAATGAGCATGTCCACGACCTAAGGTTTGATCCTTGTACAAGCCGAGTTCATCCCCTCAGCTGCACTAGGTCTCAGAGACCCCGCATGCAACCTGAAACTGCATTGCATTAAAGATCCAACAGCAACATGAGAGCTGACCCTAGCAAAACTGTACGAATGGAGAGTCTGATTCTGTGAATGAAAACCACATTTTGATGCATAGAAGAATGAAACTTGCAAAAGAAGTGCAACAAAACTATGTGAATGAAAAATCTAATCAGAGAATTAAAATGACATTTTGATGCACAGGAGTTTAGATCCAGCAAAAAAATGCAAACATTCTAAGGTTCACACACACTCACACATGCACACGCACACACACATAGACACACACGCACACACACACACACACACACACACACGCATGCAGCACACACACACACACAGACACACACAGACCACACAGACACACACACACACACACACGCATGCAGCACACACACACACACAAACACAGACACACAGACACACACACACACACACACACAACACACACACACACACACACACACACACACACACACACGCATGCAGCACACACACACACACAAACACAGACACACACACACACACACACAGACACAGACACACACACACACACACACAACACACACACACACACAAACACAGACACACACACACAAACACACACACACACACACACACACACACACACACACACACACCCTATACCTCTGGCACAAGATGGGGAGGCAGCAGTTCATCAATGGCAGAGTCCACCAGGAGTCCGTTCCATGCTCAGCAAACACTTTACGGATATGATCTACCGTTTGCCTGCACACAGTATGCTGTAATCACTGTTCAGCTGTAAAAAATGGACTTCCACTCTTCTCACATTGAAAACAAAAAACATAATTTTCTTAATGCTCTTAGTGTTTGGTAACATTTTCTAATTCTCTCAGAATCTGGCAACATTTGCAAGTGGAACATGCAAGGTGAACATGGAAACAACAAAATGAAATAAGGTTCTGTTCCAATCGTAAAAAGTATATTTCTTAACATTCTTATTACCTGGAAATAAAATGGGCTTAGGTTCTGTTCATATTGTGTGTGTGTGTGTGTGTGTGTGTGTGAGTGTGTGTGTGTGTGTGTGTGTGTCGTGTGTGTGTGTCTGTGTGTCTGTGTGTGTTTGTGTTTAACACTCTTACTATTTGGCATCATTTCCAAATAGAACACGCAAAGTGCACAACAAAATACTTCAACAATATCTGCAAACAAGAAATTGGGAAACGCTTTCATTTGTTATAAGAAACAGAAGAAATGACATTAACTCTTTCATCCCTACAACCGGTTTTCCAGTTTGCAGAAATCCTACCCTTCCTTCCTGCAGCCCGGAAAACTGGGCAGCACAAAATCCCTCCTTTCCTTCCTGCAGCCCGGAAAATAAGTTCTCGCAGTAAGCGCTTTGAACTTCGCGCGAGTCACGTCATCGGTACACGTCATGACCGGGTTGCTCGCGCGGCAGTGTTTATGAATGGAATGTATGCCAGACGGCCCCTACAGCGTGGGAAAGTGCTCGCCGTTCTATTCTGGCCGGTTTGCTACTGCACACGTAGCAGTTCCCACCTTGCACTTTTTTTTTTTTCTCTCTAATCAGAATGAAGGAATACTCGTATTATAAGAATCTAGAACAAGAGGAAGTAATGGTTCATAGAAAAGTAGGAATGAAAGAGTTAAAGTGTTTGTTCTCAAACATTTAAAACATTTGTGAAAAAAAAGTGTACAAAAACGTTTGCCGAGTCTCTCAAATAGAAGAGAAGACAGATGCAAAAAACACCCCCTTCAGAATCTGATGTCATAGTTTTCTTAGTGAATGGTGGAACTTAATGCAACAAATTTCTCAAAAAAGGTTTCAGTTATGAACCATGTATCCTATTACGCTAAGTAACCAAAAACGAATTGCATGCATTCCTTCATTGTTAATCAATGCAATTTTTCCCCCTTAATTTTATCTTCCCTGCTCTCTCTGAGGCATTCCCCCACACCACTCATTAGATCTCCCCCAGTACACAGCCTTGCCCATGACAATCCTGTCAAAGTCTCAGCAGCAGTCTACAGAGCAATCAGCAATTAGGTCATCATGAGGCAACCCACTGGAGGAGACACTACGTTGTGCCTGATTAAATTTAGTGGCTTCACTGGTGCCTGTTCTGATTGCCAAATGGACAAGAAATATTTTTGACGGGGTTACTCAACTTCATACAATGTTTTGCCTTCATCTTGTTTTCTTTGGCAGTGTGTCTCCCCACCCCTCCCCCCCCCTTTTTTTACTCCTGGGGATATGCTCTGCATCTGGAAGTCAAGGGCAAGAAGTCTGACGAGTTCCCCCCCCCCCCCCCCCCCCCCCCCACCAAACAACATAAAAAAAATTACTTTCTCAGGTGCCTATACATTTTCCTTGACTCTTTGTGGACCTAAAGGGAAACTGGCGCTCGGGGATTTTTTTCTTTTTCATGTCCATTTTACTTATTATCTATTTTAAACGGACTGATATTCAAACAACAGGACAACAACGTCCTTCTCTTCCGACTTTTCAACTGGGGAGGGAGGGGGAGGGAGGGGTGGTGCATGGGAAGGATAGGAGGGTGGTGTGGGAAGGCCAGGACTCCACAAATTGGAGCTGGTGGCTTGAAACGTTGCAACTGCTGACTGTGTGTGTGTGTGTGTGTGTGTGTGTGTGTGTGTGTGTGTGTGTGTGTGTGTGCGTCATACTGTGTGCGTGCGTGATGCGTTATGTGTGTGTATGAAAGTGTGTAGAGTGTGTGTGTGTGTGTGTGGTGTGTGTGTGTGTGTATGATGAGTGATGCATGTGTTGTGTGTGTGTGTGTGTGTGTGTGTGTGTGTGTGTGTGGTGTGGTGGTGTGGTGTGTGCGTGGTGTGTGTGCGGTGCGTGCACGTGTACATGCATGTGTGTGTGCGTTCGTGCATGCTAGGCATGCATATGTGTCTGAACAGACTACTGAAGACAAACTTTCTTACCTTGTCAGAAATTTGCCTCCCCTGTACCACGGTGGTAGAAAACAGGTATGGGCAGACCCCACACTCGCTGGCGAGAAATGCACCAGTATGGACGCTTCTGCAGCTGCTCCATCATCCCATGCTCCGACTGACGTGGTATGATCCTCACACCTTGCAGACTGGCCTGCAATGGCAAACAGATACTTACAGAGCAATCATTACACATAATTTCCAGCAAGAGCAAGGCAGCTAAAACTCAACGTCGTTTCTGGATAAGTAATGTATTTGTACTGTTGATGTCAACTCCTATGCTTCTGTATAGAAAATTTTAGGAATCTAGGGTTGTTTTCTCTCTCTCTCTCCGTCTCTCTCTCTGTTTTGTCCGTCTGTCTCTCTCTTCCTCCCTATCTGATTTTTGATTTAGAAACAAAAGGACAATGCTCCAAACTAGTAAAAAGGTTCATGTGTGACACCGACAGTGCAGACACAATGTTGTGCTTATTTTGCAATACGTCTGTAATGTGAAATAGGATATTGCTGTTCATTTTTAAACTTATCACAGCTTTGTAATTTGTTTATGTAAGATAAGATCTACTGTCCATTTTTTTTGTTTGTTTTGTTAGTACTGTTCTCGTTTCACGTTTTCCATTTGTAAATTCCTTTACAAGTGAACAAAAGCACTTGGCCCTAGGGAAAAAAAAGAAGAAAAGAAATGGCAAACACGTTATCAGCTATGGGTGATAATATTCATGGCCTGTTCTGCAGATTTCTAACACACTGAACGCAGATCTCAATGACCTGTAAAACTTACAGTTAGAGAAAATACTATTTGCTCAAAGGTCTACACCAAAAAGAAAAATGTTAGTAAACCAGACCAAATGTAACAGATTTTGAGCAGTATGCTCTCAACAGGGAGAGCATATATTTGATCAGCTACAGCGGGATATGTGTCGGTGAAATAGTACATGAATGAATAGAGGAATGGGTCAATTAAGAATGAAACAAATAGGATATAAATTAGTCAATGAAACTGTCATTTCTATATATTCATAATGCTTCACCATAGAATATTAAAGTTTCTATCCAGTGTGTGTGTGTGTGCCTGTGGTGTGTGTGTGTGTGTGTGTGTGTGTGTGTGTGTGAGTGTGTGTGTGTGTTATGGGGGAATGATGATGAAACCAAAGTGCACAAAGTAAATGCCAAAACATTGCAAGTACGATTAAAAATGAATGAAAAATGCAGAAACATCTTCAATGCTAAGATCACTTGTAATACTGTAATTTTTGGAGTGGATCACCATTATAAAACAGGCAAAATATTTGACTTTATCATAATGTATGCAAAAAATTATATCTGTAAATGTAAATATGAAAAACAAGTGCCATGTGTTACCAGATTCCCAAATCAGCTGAACAACCGATTTAAAGTCGAGTTACACAATGCCAGAGTTAATAATCAGACAAACTTTGAAGCCTCATGGAACAACTATACACTAATGTTTCTTCATTCAGATACATAATAGGCAGCCTACCTGTACTATGTGTCTGCTTATCGTTATAATTATAATCAATAATATTATAAAATGTTACACACATATATATATATATATATATATTTCCCCTCCCTCTGTACCCAGCCGACTGTGTTAATTCTTGATTAGCAATCCTCCTTGGGGAATAATCAACTTAATAAAAATTGTATACAGGTCTGCGTCAAGTAATTATGAAACCCGGCAGATTATCCATCGATACTTGAATTTTTTCTTTTTAACACCTCCTAAATGCCAAGGACAATGCAAGGATCTTTGTGCAGTGCAGACGTTTCAAATGACCCACAGAAATTCACATAACCCACAGAAACTCACAGAACCCACAGAAATAAAAAAAAATCTCCCTGCAAAAATCATGTCAGAAAAAAAGTGTAAAATGATAAGTAATCAACTGCAGTCGCAAAGAGCTTTCGTAAGAGAAAAAAAAGCAAAATGGTAAGCAATCAACTACACTCGCAAAGAGATTTTATTTCAATACCCAGAAAGAAAAAGAACGATATACGGTGGCTGTAATGGTGTGCTCTGCAAACATAATCTCCAGTCAAAAGAAATTAATAAGATTTGTATATTACAAAAAGGAACAATTACCAAGCTAAGCCTGCACCATATTCACATACTACTATTTCCCGACCAAAAGAGTTCATGACACAACACACACGTAGTCTAACTTTTTTCTTTCTTTCTGTGTACACAGACTGATACTCCTGCGGGACACTACCTGTATAAGACAGGCAGTGGAGTTTTGTGTGTATGACCATTTATTATCCCGTCATTAAGGCAGCCATACTCCATCTTCAGAAAGGTGCATGCTATGCGTAACGTGTCATCCATAACAACAGCCAAACTGGCCTCTCTTCGAAAGTTGGTGATGGGATTTTACGTGTGTGCAAGATGTTGTGCGTGGGTTTGCACACGGAACCTCGGTTGATAGTCTCATTCAAGGACTGTATGGGGAATGGAGTCAGAACCAATGTTAACTCCGAGAGAAAAATCCCTCTGTACCGAAATTCGAACCCACAACCCCAGGATCATGAGTCCAGCGCTCTACCAACTGAACTATTCCGGCCCCCGTAGTCTATACCACTTTGACATCTGTAAAAAAAAAAAACAACCTCACCAGCGCTGTCTCCCTCAGCTGATGGGTGTTGACAAACCACTGCTTACTGGCCCGGATGATGACTGGCTTCTTAGTGCGCCAGTCGTAGGGGTAGTTGTGGATGTAGTCCTCCTTCTTCAGCACGTTACTGCCCAGCAGTTTAATCACTGGAAGCAGGGGGTCAACGACAGACATCATAAGTCGCGCACAGTCTACACTGAAGTAGCCACAGACAGGTCTATCTGAATTATGTCACATATGTTTGGTCAGAAGCAGTCTAAATCAAGTGGCACTGTGCTTCCGATACTAATACCATTTGTGTGTTCTGATTAGTTGTTTTCTTGTTTGTTTGTTTTATGTGTCTATGATTATAGTTTTCATTAGGCGTTTCTTCTTTTTTTTAAAAATATATTTATGATCACATTGTGGAATCACAAATAGTTTTCATGTTTGTCAAGAAGTCTTCGTTTTCTTGTTTCAAACATACCAAACAAGATGCCAGCACCAATCAAGCACTGCTTCTCAAATAAATCAGAAAAATACATAAACAGCTATTTAGAAAGGAAATTTAGCATACCTGAAAGTTTACAGACAAGGAGAGAACACACACATTCTAAAACAAATGAGCAAAATACATAAACAGCTATGTAGAAAGGAATTTTAGCATACCCGAAAGCTTACAGACAAGGAGAGAACATGCGCAGCAGCTGTTTTTATGGAAAATGTTAACCACTAATCCACCTGTTGAGAGGCTATCAATTTCATTCTCATACGAATAATTTGGGAGGGGTTGAGCATTAAGACATAGCAGTTTGAGCAATCTGCTCCAGGCTAATAGGCAAGGACGGTTCCTTTGATTAGCTAACTATTAGTACTCAAAAGTCCTCCGACACCCAAGATAATTCCATAAATCATATCTGTAAACTAGAAAGGCGCTCAGCGCAGGTCACGGCCATGACCAAACAAACAGATCCTACATCCGCCCTTTGACCTGGGTCTGCACTAAAATCTGATTGGCTGATCTTTGGGCTGTGTTCCATCTTTCCTCCAAGCTTCGTTAAAATCAGTTCAGTAGTTTCTACATCATCCTGCTGGCAGACAGAGAGACAGACAAACAAATCAACAGACAGGAGTGCAGAAATAATCTCCTTAGCTGAGATCATGAAAAAACTGAGAGATAATGTGACTCGATCAGATATTCTTTCTCTCTCTCTCTCTTCTCTCTCTCTCTCTCTCTCTCTCCAACACATCCCAGACAAATTCTCTCTCTCTCTCTGTCTTTAACAATCCACGAAAAGTAGTTTAGCTCAAAGTCATGGGGCTTACTGTTTTACACCAGGCAAGCACATAGATTTTCATGTCAGATCTGCCCCACTGATCGCCCACTTGCACCAGGCAAAGGATGGGACTTTCATGGAAGATTCACATCATTTCTCTTTGTTTTAATGACCATCAACACTCCACTGACATGGAACCCACCTGCCTTTGTTTTAATGACCCTGAAGACTCCACTGACAGGAAACCCACCTGCCTTTGTTTTCATGACCATCAACACTCACTGACATGGAACCCACCTGCCTTTGTTTTCATGACCCTGAACACTCCACTGACAGGAACCCACCTGCCTTTGTTTTAATGACCACCAACACTCCACTGACAGGGAACCCACCTGCCTATGTTTTCATGACCATCAACACTCCACTGACAGGGAACCCACCTGCCTTTGTTTTAATGACCTTCAAGACTCTACTGACATAGAACACACCTGCCTTAGTTTTAATGACCTTTAAGACTCCACTGACAGGGAACCCACCAGCCTGTTTTCATGACCATTAAGACTCCACTGACAGGGAACCCACCTGCCTTTGTTTTCATGACCATTAAGACTCCACTGACAGAGAACCCACCTGCCTTTGTTTTAATGACCATCAACACTCCACTGACAGGGAACCCACCTGCCTTTGTTCTAATGACCATCAACACTCCACTGACAAGGAACCCACCTGCCTTTGTTTTAATGACCACCAACACTCCACTGACAAGGAACCCACCTGCCTTTGTTTTCATGACCATTAAGACTCCATTGACAGGGAACCCACCTGCCTTTGTTTAATGATCTTCAAGATTCCACTGACGGGGAACCCACCTGCCTTTGTTTTCATGACCATCAACACTCCACTGACAGGGAACCCACCTGCCTTTGTTTTCATGACCATCAACACTCCACTGACAGGAACCCACCTGCCTTTGTTTAATGATCTTCAAGATTCCACTGACGGGGAACCCACCTGCCTTTGATTTAATGACCATCAACACTCCACTGACATGGAACCCACCTGCCTTTGTTTTAATGACCATCAACACTCCACTGACATGGAACCCACCTGCCTTTGTTTAATGATCTTCAAGATTCCACTGACGGGGAACCCACCTGCCTTTGATTTCATGACCATCAACACTCCACTGACATGGAACCCACCTGCCTTTGTTTTAATGACCATCAACACTCCACTGACGGGGAACCCACCTGCCTTTGTTTTCATGACCATCAACACTCCACAAACGAGGAACCCACCTGTCTTTGTTTTAATGATCATCAACACTCCACGGACAGGGAACCCACCTGCCTTTGTTTTCATGACCATTAAGACTCCATTGACAGGGAACCCACCTGCCTTTGTTTTAATGACCATCAACACTCCACTGACAGGGAACCCACCTGCCTTTGTTTTAATGACCTTCAAGACTTCATTGACAGGGAACCCACCTGCCTTTGTTTTAATGACCATCAACATTCCACTGACAGGGAACCCACCTGCCTTTGCTTTAATGACCATCAACACTCTACTGACAGGGAACCCACCTGTCTTTGTTTTAATGACCGTCAACACTCCACAGACAAGGAAGCCATCTGCCTTTCTTTTCATGACCATCAACACTCCACTGACAAGGAACCCACCTGCCTTTGTTTTCATGACCATCAACACTCCACTGACAGGGACCCACCTGCCTTTGTTTTCATGACCATCAAGACACAACTGACAGGGAACCCACCTGCCTTTGTTCTAATGACCATCAACACTCCACTGACAGGGAACCCACCTGCCTTTGTTTTCATGACCATCAACACTCCACTGACAGGGAACCCACCTGCCTTTGTTTTCATGACCATCAACACTCCACTGACAGGGAACCCACCTGCCTTTGTTTTCATGACCATCAACACTCCACTGACAGGGAACGCACCTGCCTTTGTTTTCATGACCATCAACACTCCACCGACAGGGAACCCACCTGCCTTTGTTTTCATGACCATCAACACTCCACTGACAGGGAACCCACCTGCCTTTGTTTTAATGACCATCAACACTCCACTGACAGGGAACCCACCTGCCTTTGTTCTAATGACCATCAACACCCCACTGACAGGGAACCCACCTGCCTTTGTTCTAATGACCATCAACACCCCACTGACAGGGAACCCACCTGCCTTTCTTTTAATGACCATCAACACTCCACTGACAGGAAACCCACCTGCCTTTGTTTTAATGACCATCAACACTCCACTGACAGGGAACCCACCTGCCTTTGTTTTCATGACCTTCAAGACTCCACTGACAGGAAACCCACCTGCCTTTGTTTTAATGACCATCAACACTCCACTGACAGGGAACGCACCTGCCTTTGTTTTCATGACCATCAACACCCCACTGACAGGAACCCACCTGCCTTTGTTTTCATGACCATCAACACTCCACTGACAGGAACCCACCTGCCTTTGTTTTCATGACCATCAACACTCCACTGACAGGGAACCCACCTGCCTTTGTTTTAATGACCATCAACACTCCACTGACAGGGAACCCACCTGCCTTTGTTTTCATGACCATCAACACTCCACTGACAGGGAACCCACCTGCCTTTGTTTTCATGACCATCAACACTCCACCGACTGGGAACCCACCTGCCTTTGTTTTCATGACCATCAACACTCCACTGGCAGGGAACCCACCTGCCTTTGTTTTAATGACCATCAACACTCCACTGACAGGGAACCCACCTGCCTTTGTTTTAATGACCATCAACACTCCACTGACGGGGAACCCACCTGCCTTTGTTTTAATGACCATCAAGACTCCACTGACAGGGAACCCACCTGCCTTTGTTCTAATGACCATCAACACTCCACTGGCAGGGAACCCACCTGCCTTTGTTTTCATGACCATCAACACTCCACTGACAAGGAACCCACTGGCCTTTGTTTTAATGACCATCAACACTCCACTGACAGGGAACCCACCGGCCTTTGTTTTAATGACCATCAACACTCCACTGACAGGGAACCCACCTGCCTTTGTTCTAATGACCATTAACACTCCACTGACAGGAACCCACCTGCCTTTGTTTTAATGACCATCAACACTCCACTGACAGGAACCCACCTGCCTTTGTTCTAATGACCATCAACACTCCACTGACAGGGAACCCACCGGCCTTTGTTCTAATGACCATCAACACTCCACTGACAGGGAACCCACCTGCCTCATCCGCGTCTAGCCCGACTGTCTTCCCTCTGAGGCTCTCATCAACAGCATGATCCATGTATCTCCCCCTTCCATCCACACCACAGTCCTGAAAGCAAAATTGAAGAAATGTGCCTTTCCCGTTGGACTGTGTTTCATGATACACACACATATATATACACAGCTATTCACAAGCATGACAGTCAAATTGGCCCTGATGTGGCTTTCGAGGCTGGCTGGGCTGTACACTACATGACTTGACCTGACAATAAAAAAACAAACAAACGTGCTTTTCAAGGAAAGAAGCCGCATACGTCAAGATTCATTTCTCATTACAATTTCATGCAATTTGATTTTTTTCAATAAGTCAGGTAAGCGATTTACACATTTTATCCGAAGACTGATTTCAAATCTACTGCAAATCTAAAAATCGATGCCCTCAAAATCAGCGTCAAATGTGGTCCCATCCATCCCCCAATCCAAAAGCAATCTCCTCTTATGGGGGAATCCTCTACTATTGCTGTGCTCTTATTAAAATCATTTGTGGCCTTTAGCTAGGGATTGGGGCATTTCCAAGAAAAGTGGACCACTCTCAGTATCTTGGATCTATTTTAAGCACAGACAGCAAATCGACCCCCCTTCTCCCCCCCCCCCCCCCCCCCCCCCCCAAAAAAAAATCCTTGCCGTCCAAAGTCAAAGGTTGCATGAAGCACTCCTACACTCACCACAGGCAGATTATATTTCAGCGCAATCTGAAAGTCATCATGACCGTGAGCTGGGGCGGTGTGCACCAACCCTGTTCCTTTGCCTGCCGCCACATGACAGCCTGGCAAGAAGGGTAACTCTTTGTCTGTGATCGGGTGGCTGTACCTGGCACCTTTCAGTTCTGATCCTGCAGGGCAGAACACAACATGATAAGATCAGTTTTCAAACAAGAACGCAAATAATGGTTGGTGAAAGATAGTTAAAGTCTTCAAAGTGTGCCACATCTCTCTCTCCCCAGATATTGAAAACATCTGCATAATAACTACAAGCAGCAGTGGCGGCATCAGAAGTAAGTTTCGTGACTACTTGCTCAATGAGTTGAGAAACAACAGCTGTTATTTTTTTTGTTTTTGTTTGTTTGTTTGTTTTGCTGCCTCATATTCTGTGCCATTTCAGTAGCATTGATATCCATGCTGCCAATTCTGGCCCCCAATCCAGAGCCATAGCCTGGCCTGGCCTGCCACAGACACGGCACTGGCAATCCACACAGAACAATCAATGTCAAGTCATCACGAGGCAACCCACCAGAGGAGACACTGCACTGCTGCAGAGACACTAGTGTTCAGAGGTGCCTCTTCTGACATAACATACGCCCCCCTACTGACGACTATAACTGCTTGATCACGGAGCCAGACTGAGCCAGCTCTCCCTTTGGAGAGCACCACCACGTCCATCCAATGACAATCCCTCATAAATCTGCTGATACTTGTGATCCTAACAGAACCAAACCAAGGGCACAGATGTGTACTGAGGTCACCATGACAGCAGGGCATGAAGGGCCACAGAATTTGAAATTTTTGTTTTTTAATCCTAATCAATGAGGTGAGGTTTATGAAAAGTGCAATGGATTCCATTCTGTTCTGAGACAGCATGACAGATCTGTACTTTACACTTTCATAGTATAATACCAGCATCCTGCAGACCTGAGAGGTACAGACACCTGCAGTGTTGGTCGGTAAATTTCAGCAATGTTGTATCCTATGATCTAATATCATTGCATCATGATAATACCGCAATATTTGTAATAAGGGACATCCAGGGATTGTTAGTGAAGAAACAGTTGTTACAGAACTGAAGCGATCATTTGTTGATGTGTGAAAATGAAAGTATAATCACAAGAATCAACAATCAGGTATTTTAGACAATGAAATTTGACAAACAACACTTTCAGATGATGAAACTCCAGTGTGTGGTCCGTCTTCACAACTGAGCCCCAAATCAATTCTGGGCAGGAACCGGTAAGGGAAGAAATATCCCACAAATAAATGGCTCTGAAGTGAATCGAAACCACGACCTCCCAGCCAGGAGTCTGCGACACTACTTAACTATAGAGACTACTTTGTTGTTGTTGTTGTTGTTGGTCTAAGCGCACTCTTTGTCCCTTTTTTTTCTGTCGTTGTTGTTTGTTTTTGTTTCTTGACTGATAATTGCCAAGTCTACGGAGGCTGTCACTGGCTGGATGTGGAGGTACCCTTAAGATAGGGACACATTCAAACTGATTCATCGCCTGAACCAGCATCAGCAGGCAATTGAGCAGGCGATATTCCTGGCATAGGACGGATCAGCACGTGCACTCTGAACCATCAGCCAACTGACTCGGCATCAGCACAGTGTCTCCTTTAGTGGACTGCCACATGACAAATGCCCACTGCTCTCGGTGAACTGTGGTGCTGGGGCTGTGACAGACTGAGCCTGTGTGTGGCTGTGTGTGGGCATCTGGGAATGAATGGCATGGCATATAACGCCACTGATGGTGCACCCAAGATGACACAGCCACATACTAGAACAGTTTTGACAGGTCTGAATCTGTCAGAGAGAATTATAACTTAGCAAATGATGAATTCTAACGTTGCTTTCAGTTTTCTTAACCCGTTCACTGCTTGAAAATGTTACAAACAAAGGCTTTCCCAGTGCCAGGGAAATCTAATGATTTGGGGGTAATAATTAACAAAAAATTCTAGCTCAGAAACTACAAAAGATATAACAATGAAATATATATGATTTTTGAAGGAAATTGAATGAAGATTTTGAATCTGGGCTTCTTTTGTTTTAATTTTGATAATAAAAAAATATTTAGGCATTTAGATTTGGATAGATTTTTTTGCACGATCAAAAACATATGTATTTACCACTACAGCTTCACATCCAAAAAAGAACACAAAGCAAAAAAGTTGAAAATAAAGTTTGTACTGTCACACTACACACGTAAATGAAAGTAAAACAGTTTAGAAGTCTGTCAAGACGCTCGCACTCTATGCAGACAGGTCAGTCCACGACCACGCCCCCCTCCCCCCACCACGCCCCCTTGCTGGACTTCAACCCTCTCTTTCACTCCTCCTCTTCTCTTCTGCCCCATGTCACGCCGCGAGCAGGCCACGCTCCCCTCTCGCGCTGACTATCACATCACTGGCCACTGGCACGCAGTGCAGAGTACACACAAGGCGAGCTCGTTTGACGCTGGCAAACCAGTCAGCTGAACACACACTGAGGTCACACAGCCCAACTCAGTAACTGACGAATACGGTCAGCAATTCCATCACAATCATCATCTCACCTTCATGCTCGAGTAAGTTGTTGAATAAAAGATTATTGTCTTTGTCAAAAATGATTAGCAGAGCCTGCTCAGCTGTGTAAATACGTTGATTTGGTCGCTACCCTTGTCGAAGGTTGCGCCGCCATCTTTGCAAGCGAGACGAAGTGCTGGCTGGTCATCCAGTCAGTGATGAGAATAAATGGGCTTTCCCCTCACGTGTGGTCATTTGCATATCATTTTAATACTACAGACATATAAGGCTTACTACGCACACTCTATTTAAGTCCGTTAATAGAAATAGTAAGAATGAAAATTCAAGAAAAATGCATGACGTCAGTGGACGGCCCATAGGCACTGGGAAAGCATTTTTACTTTGGCGTCAGCTGACGGCTTATAGGCACTCTTCGTGTTAAAGATTTTGGCCAGTATCTGATATTACTAATTAAAATTTTTGAAAATGCACAAAAATATGCAGAATGTAAACTTGTGTGTATACATATGAGTGTGCGAGTGCGTGCGTGCGTGCATGCGTATGTGCCGTGTATGTGCATGCATGCTTGTGTGTGTGTTTTCTGTGTGTGCATGTATTTGTTTGTGTGTGTGTGTGTGTGAGTGTGAGAGAGAGAGAGACAGAGAGAGAGAGAAAGAATCAGTGTATGTATGTGTGTGTGTGTGCATGTGTGTTGTGTGTGCGTGTGCATGTGCGTGTGCGTGTGTGTGTGTGTGTGTGTGTGTGTGTGTGTGCATGTGTAGGTTGGTTTCAATGTGCCAGCATTTGTACATGTATGATTTTGTGTTTTAAGAATTGCTCATTAAGGGACATATATACACAATTAATAGATGCCCTTCAGTTAGTTTAAAACACTTAAATCTTATGATAAACACCTAAGAAAAACAACTTTAATAATGCATATGATGTAATCACACAATAAATGTTTTTCTCAGAACAATTGATTGAAGCAGTTTTGTGGTCTAGGCACAACCAAGTGATTTCAATGGCGAAACATCACTTAACTCCTTCAAGTGTCAAAAAATAGCACAGAAACAGGCACAAGTGATGACATAGATTATTTCAAAGGTCAGAGCTTTCTGTGACATAGTCTAAAATCCAATCAGAAACAATATCAAGTAATGAGCTCGCTACCGTAAACTTACCCTCAATTTTCCCCAGTACCTCCACTTCAGCCCCAAACATTTCAGTCACAAATCCATCTTCACAGAAGAACACCTCTAAAGAGTTGGGGTCCTTGAAACAACTATAGCTGTAATAGGAAAGAAAATACAAATACAAGCTAAAATCATCCATAAAAAAAGAAACCAAAAAGATGACGATGGTGGATGAGGAGTATGAACAAAAAAAGAAATACATGCGGGTTAAACTGGAACAGGAACATATGCAAACAGGAACACAGGTAGGATAAACTGGAGCATGACTACGAACAGGAATACATGCAGAACGAACTGGAGCATGAACATGAACATGAACACATCAAGGATGAACTGGAGCACAAACAGGAACAGGAACACATCAAGGATGAACTGGAGCATGAACATGAACAGGAACACATCAAGGATGAACTGGAGCATGAACATGAACAGGAACACATCAAGGATGAACTGGAGCACAAACAGGAACAGGAACACATCAAGGATGAACTGGAGCATGAACAGGAACACATCAAGGATGAACTGGAGCGCGAACAGGAACAGGAACACATCATGAATGAATTGGAGCATGAACATGACCAGGAACACATCAAGGATGAACTGGAGCATGAACATGAACAGGAACACATCAAGGATGAACTGGAGCATGAACAGGAACAGGAACACATCAAGGATGAACTGGAGCTTAAACATGAGCAGGCACATGTGCAAAACAAACTGGAAAGTGAATATAGACAGAAATACATGCAGGATAAATACACGTTTCAATAAACAAAAACAGACAGTAGATGATCTATAGCAGGAACACAAACAGGAACACATGCAACAGGAACACATGCATGATCAACTGGAGCAGGAACGTAAACAGGAAGACATGCAGGATCAATCAGAACACATGCTGGCAAAAAAAATAATAAATAAATAAAAAGACAAATAAGTGCAATGTAAGGAGAGTAAAGACAAAAAGGAAACAAACAAAAACATGATCACAAAGAATAAAACAATGAAAACTTTGATGATGATGATGGTGATGATGATAATGATTATGATGATAATGATGACAAGACAAAATGGGAGAATGAAAGATAATTAAAGAAAACTGTGGCAGGCAAAAAGTTGTTTGAGGCTATTTTCGTTGGTTTGTTTGCTTTGGTTCTAGATTTTGCTTGTTTATTGTAAATTTAGACATAGATGTATTATGCCACTTTTTCCCCCCCTTTTCAAACACAGAAACTGTACATATTCTTTTATTAGTGTCTCCCTATCAGTTCAATCCTCCACCCCATCCCCCACCCCTGCTATTACAGCAGATGTTCACATCTTCACTCCAGTGGCAACAATTATACAAAGTGTTCACCTGCAGCCAAATGCAGTCAGTCAGAATGCTCTGATCAAAGACACTTAGCTGTTTTGAGACCAGTATGCTTTCACTGAGCCTAATCATTCTATGTGGGCAAGACTTTATACACCTCAAATCTCAGTTTATACACCTCAAATCAAAGTTTCTCGTGAAGTTTTTTTTTGTGTGTTGTTTTTATGGGGGTGTGTGTGTGTGTGTGTGTGTGTGTGTGTGTGTGTGTGTGTGGTTTTGTTGCGAAATAAGACCATTCAAGTGTTATAGCTAATTCCAGTAATTCATATATTTTGTCCCCTTTTTTTTAATATTTTTTTTTTTTTTTTTTTTTTTGCTGTCCCAACCTCTGCGCCACCTCAGAGGCAGTGCACCCACGCTGCTCATTCCGACACCCCGTCCACAGCCACAGCCCGGTCGGCCCCGCCGCAGCCCCGGCACCGGCAATCCACAGGGAGCAGTCAATGTCAAGTCGTCAAGAGGCAACCCACCGGAGGAGACACTGCACTGCTGCCGAGTCACTTCGGTGGTGTTCAGTGGCGCCTGTTCTGATCTAACATACGCAGGACACCACCTACTAAGCCCCCTACTGACGACAATAATTGCTTAGTCGCGGAGCCGGCGTGAGTGAGCTCTCCCTCCGGAGGGCGCCACCACGTCCATCCAACGACAGCTCCCATGGACTCGCCGATACCGGTGACCCCGACGTTTTTTAATAATATTCAACTGTTTGCACATCACACAATTGACTTTCTCTTGCGAATAGTTTCCTGAAAAAAAGGTATCATCTTAAAACCCCCCTCCCCTCCCAAAAAAAATAATGAATGCTAACAATCATTAACCCACCAAAGCTGCTCTCTCTCAAGGCTCTTGCTGACGTAAAGATATGGTTAAAAACAATTACGATATACAGGCACACATAATAATTGCCGCCACAGTTCATCACAAAAGTTGCTCTCAATGTATGTATAGACTAGTCTGTTGTTAACAACAACAGAAAAAAACCAGGGGGAGGGAAAAGGCGTGTGGTCGGAGAGAGAGAGGGGGCAGCAGGGTGCTGCAACCTGTGGGCTTGTGGGGTTCCAGAACTCTGCAAATGGCAGCCACTTTCACAAAAGCAGATGTCTTCTAAATGCACAAAACTTCCCAAATAACCAGTCTGGGAAAGAAGCAGAGGATCACCTTCAACAGGTGGCACAGGGTGGATGTGTAATTACCTGGTTATGGCAGAGAGGTGGTACAGAGCAAAACGCTAGTAAAAAGAAAAAAGGGTTAAAGTTTTCACAGAAAACAGAGCAAAACGCTAGTAAAAAAGAAAAAAAAGGTTAAAGTTTTTAAAGAAAACAGACCAAAACAGTAGTTAAAAGGTCAAAATCTTCACAGAAAACAAACATGTAATAATCTTTCTCCTTCTTTTCTTTTTTGAAGAGGTAATGCTGCTGACAGAATACCTACACCAGTGACTCGTTGTAACAGATGGCCTGGTTGAAAGGCAGTGTCCACGGAGTGGTGGTCCAGACAAGAGCTGACACTGGGTTGTCTTCCCCTGCACAACAAACGTTGACTTCACTGTCATATTAACAAAGCCTCCTCACATACGCCCTCCAGTGAAAGACCACCTCCTTTCAAAGTTCGTTTACAGGGTACTACAATGAAACCTTTCAAAGCTCGTTTACAGGGTACTACAATGAAACCTTTCAAAGCTCGTTTACAGGGTAATACAATGAAACCTTTCAAAGCTCGTTTACAGGGTAATACAGTGAAACCTTTCAAAGCTCGTTTACAGGGTACTACAATGAAACCTTTCAAAGCTCGTTTACAGTGTAATACAATGAAACCTTTCAAAGCTCGTTTACAGTGTAATACAATGAAACCTTTCAAAGCTCATTTACAGTGTAATACAATGAAACCTTTCAAAGCTCATTTACAGTGTAATACAATGAAACCTTTCAAAGCTCGTTTACAGTGTAATACAATGAAACCTTTCAAAGCTCATTTACAGGGTGATACAATGAAACCTCTGTTGATGACCCCTTCATATGACTCCTTCCTCACAACGACCCAAAATTCTGTGACCAACTATTTCCCTTAAACTGATTCTTTTTTCTCTTTTCTTTCTTTTTACCTCTGTAGAATGTTTCATCCCAAGTCAGACTTGCTACTGATCAATCCATAGTTCTTAACCACTTAACCACTTTTGCATATATTTTGGGAAAAAAATTACCTTCCATACCCCTATCCCACACTGCCAGACAATAGTCACATAAGCCATTTTTATTTTTCGGCTGAAAGCAATTTTGGGAGACTGTCAAAACGTTTTCTTTTATTGTACGCCACATATCCGTTGACCCTAGACACAGACGACCCAAACAAGATTACGATCTTTTTTCCCATGCATCGTGACTTGAATGCCACATTAGAAATTCTGAGCATTTTCAAAACTTAACTTGTGACCTACCACTCAGCCCATCTCCCTGCAAAGACAGACTTTTCACAACATTTGCAAAGGTGTTGTAAGTGAGATTCTGCTGTATTAGAACAAAAGAAAAACAAACAAACAGAAAAAAAAAAAGCATAGGTCTGAACTCTTCATGTGGAGCCCATCACAGACCAGGACTGGCCATGACACTAGACTTGTTTTATTTTTCCTTTTGCCCCCCTGGAAGAAAGGTGGCATTTTGTATGGCCAAACCATTTTGTCCAATTTCTCTTCTGCTTGTTTTGAGGAGAATGGCTCGGAAGGGCCCTCACTCCACATGACACACATGCAATATGTTATTTTCTTTCACAACTTCCAAGGTGGGACTTAAACCTAGCCCTCGTAAGTTCCTTTCTTTGACCAATGAGAGCGCTTCTACCTGTTTTCCCTCTGTGGAATGTCCCTGACCTTCTGCCCGGACAGTTCCTATTTCAAGAGGTGGAAGGAACGGGGTGTAAAACGGGAAAGACTTGACTGACCAATCCAATATGTGTTTGAGATGCAACTTTTAGGAGTTCCGGAAATTGATATTGTGAAGTTCTGCGGCACAAGCCACACATGGGCATCATTTTCTTTCTTGTTACGCCAACATACTTCATACTTTTTTGTTTTTTTTTGGTTACACCGAAACATCCAACACATGGGTATCAATTTCTTTATCATCTTGCTGATACAAGTTAATTATTGTCACGATGACACATACCATATATGGGCATAACTGTCTTCAGTATTTTTCATGCGAATACAACACACACAGAGATATCATTCTCGTAACTATCATAACGATATAACCAACACACATACAACAATTCATTTCTAATTTTTCACACACAAGTATGGACAGCAGTACTAGATCTTATACTACCATGAAGAGAAGAAAAAAAAGAGTACAAAATGTAGCGGATAAATTGGGTTATTTGATGTTATTTTGGGAGACACACAAGGACTACACACATATGAAAACACACACAAAGTGAAAAAGTAGGGCAAACTGTATCAGATTAATGGGGTTACATTCTTTCTCTTAGACAGGTACAGGAAATAAACATGCTGTAATCAAAATACTTGTACCGTAACACAGCTGGCAGTGTATCTTGTCAGGATAAATGATCATTTTTTTTCATCTGCTGTAACATTTGATTTTCAGACTTATGGCAGTTGTATTTCTGGGCAGCGATCTGATCTGTTCAAAACCGGTGTGTACTTTCTACATAATCTAAATAATTTTGAATTAATGGACTACCCAGCGATCATCCCATCAAATTAATCACGAAATTGAAATCAGCATGCATCTCACCTACGACGTCCTGGAGACTCTCAGGGAGGCAACTCAAAGGAAACTTGACATAGACGGCGCAGGTTTTGTGGTCTGGGTTGTACTCCAACTCAGCTTCTGCCAGCGCCGTCCTGTGAACATTTCTCTTGATCGTTACCACCAATAAACAGTGTCAAACGAAAGTCACTGATAGATGAGGCAAAAAAAAAAAAACAAAAAACAAGGACAGACAACAAAAAGCTGGAAAGGAAAGCAAAAAAGTGAATCTCAAAGAGTAAAAGTGAGGGTCAGGTGAAAGTGTATTTGTGACAAAGACACAGAGCAAAGTCTCTGTGTGTGTGTGTGTGTGTGTGTGTGTGTGTGTGTGTGTGTGTGTGTGTGTGTGTGTATGTATGACAGTGTGTGAGAGTGTGTGTGTGTGTGTGTGTGTGTGTGTGTGTGTGTGTGTGTGTGTGTGTGTGTGTGTGTGTTTGTGTGAACAACTTTAGGAGAACATCAATGCTGGGAATAAATCTTGCACAAAGAGCCGACCCCATTCTCACCCCCACCGCCACCTCAAAATCCAACAAAATAAAAGAATATTTAGCGAGAGGGTTAGTTCATTGGGAATGTGTTGAATGAGGAGATTAACCTTATATCCCATTTCTATAGCATGTGAAATCCTGTCAGAGTACTTACTCAGAAGAAGGCGACCAATACACTGGCATGTAACCTCTGTAGATTAATCCCTGAAATCATACACACAGAGAAACCCATGCCAAATGGTTTTCCATCTCGGATACAAATGCTGCCTTTTATCTTCTATGAAATGGCATCTAGGAACATAACGAAAAACATGATAAATCATCTTTTCTTTCTAAACAATACTGCATCTGTAGCTGTTCTTGCACATTTATGCAATTTTTTCATATTTGGCATGAAGGAATACAAGTAAAAAAAAAAGTATTTTTACATGCACATACATTCACATATTATTGCGTCCATAGCTGTTTTTGCACATTTATGCAATTATTGACATTTACATTAAATATTGAAACTATGTTTCAAACTCTAACAACAAATGTGTTGAAAGCACCCTGCATTCTGGATTGTCTAACCAATCATCTCTCCATTCATTCTTCATTTCCCAATAAAGTACACACTTCAAAGCCAGTGAATCGGCTTTTATTTTCAAAGTCTCCTCTACATTAAATATAACAAATGGACTGAACTCTGTCAGTCACCATAACCCTGACAGAATAGACCACATTTCTAGTGTTGTGGATAAAAAGTAAGTATGTGGATAAAAAGTAAGTGTATGTAAATTATCTTAACAAAAAATCTGTGAGCCAATAAGAAGCATGTACGTGTAAAAAGTAAGTACATGTAAATAATCTTCAAAACAAAGAAATTATGTCTTACTTCATATTTTTTCTCCCCACACTCAAAAATCAATCTCAAATATTTACCATGAATATGTATTAACGTTAAACTTGTTTAAAAAAAAAAAAATTCACTTCAACTAATCAGAAAACCAAATACAGTCTATAGTGATTCTTCATCCTCACAATCCCAGTAATCACACCATCTTTTGTCAATCAATTAAAAACGAATCCATAAAAATCTTCTTTATGTTCACATCCTTAAAAAAGAGCTCAGTGTTTGCAAAACGTTGCACCTTTTCGTAGATCTTATAGAAGACATCCAGTTGAGCGCTTTGGTATTCTGGCGACAGAGTGGTGTACACAGAACTCCAGTCTGCCATCACCCCCCATCGTTTGAAGGACTCCATCTGATCGTTCATGGCTTCCATAGCAAACCTGCGAGCTAATATTTCACACAAATTAGACCTCATCATCTTGAAAACTTTCACACAAAAAAAATTGTTTGCATGACTTACAACTGAACTTAAAATCTAACTCATGTTTTTAAGTGTCAGGAAAGTGCACACTATAGAATTATGAAGAATAAAATATTTCATGAGAGGGAAATGATTTTCGTGCAGAAGCTGCCATGGAATCTCTATCATACCCCCACCAAAAAAAAAAAAAGGCATTAAAAAAAAGACAAAAATGAACCTTTTTCTCCCACACCACCCTTCCCTCCCCTCCCTTCTGCCCTACCCTCCCTCTAAAACAAAACAAAACAAAATTGAAAAAAAAAGTTTTCATGGAATCCTCCTATCCATCTGAGGACCAAGGGTAAGTTCAAAGTTTGCTGTTGTTGATGTTGTTGTCCAGCGCACACTGTTTCAGATTCACCATAGCCCAGCTGACCACACAAAGTCCTGTCAGTTTAATGGTTGCCACAGGCAAGAAAATCACTCCCGCCATGGAGGAAAATCAAACAAGAAAACAGCCTGAACAACTTTCATTTATCTCAGTATTGTGATCCACTGTCAGGTACATGAAACTTGGCCACGCTGCGTCCGACAGCTGTACCCGTAGTTTATCACAATCTGAGTATTCTACAAACATGAGAAAAAAAACCACTTCACAAGCAAAAAAAAAAAAAAAAAAAAAAATTTCAATGCTGTGAAACAATCATGCAAGATGAATGGCTCATGCCCGTTCAAGTGGTTTCACTGTTACTGTCTTGTTTCAACATTATCAGCATAACTATTAGCATGTTATGAATAGCAACACACACACACACACACACACACACACACACACACACACACACACACAGCTAAAACAAGATGATTACATACATACCACATATCAATCTCTACATCACTGGAAAGTTTCAGAATTCTGTTAAATACTTTACTTTGTAATCAATTTGTCATAGAAACTTCAAGCCTTCATTTCAGTGGACAATTTGAAATAATCTTGTTAAACTGATTCTAAGAGTGCCCTTTGAACCGGATGTGCACCTCAAATTTACACCAAAATTTAAGAACTTTGCCCTTGGGCTACATTTGAACTTTGCACTGAGTTTGACTCACATGGCATTAGCAGTTTTTATACTATCAACTTTGAAACAATCTTTCTAAACAAATCCTGAATCTACAATCTGACCTGAATTCATCTTACAGATGAGCAAAAAAAAAGAGATGGACACATGTAAAATCATAACCTCCTTGGTGAAGACAAAAAGGCAGACATAAATCATAACATCCTTGATGAAAATGAAAAGGCAAATGGAAATCATAACATTCTTGATAAACATATTTTTTTAAAAAGGTAAGCAGAAATCATAATCTTCTTGATGAAGATAAAACGGAAAGTGGAAGTCATCACCTCATTGATGAAGATAAAAAGGCAGACAGAAACCATAACCTTTTTGGAGAAGATAATACAAAAAAAAAATTACACAGGAATCATAGCCCTCTTGGTAAGAGGGAAAGGCAGGTAGAAATCCTAACATCCTTGGTGAAGATAAAATGGTAGGCAGAAATTATAACCTTTTTGATGAAGATGAAATGGCAGATGAAAAACCAAACATCCTTGCTGAAGATGAAAAAAGGCAGACAGAAATCATGACCTCCATGGTAAAGATAAAAAGGCAGGCAGAAATCATAGCTTTCTTGGTGAAGATAAAAAGGCAGGCAGAAATCACAGCCTTCTTGGTGAAGATAACATGGCAGGCAGAAATCACAGCCTTCTTGGTGAAGATAACATGGCAGGCAGAAATCACAGCCTTCTTGGTGAAGATAACATGGCAGGCAGAAATCACAGCCTTCTTGGTGAAGATAACATGGCAGGCAGAAATCACAGCCTTCTTGGTGAAGATAACATGACAGGCAGAAATCACAGCCTTCTTGGTGAAGATAACATGGCAGGCAGAAATCATAGCCTTCTTGGTGAAGATAAAAAGGCAGACAGAAATCATAGCTTTCTTGGTGAAGATAAAAAGGCAGACAGAAATCATAGCTTTCTTGGTGAAGATAAAAAGGCAGACAGAAATTATAGCCTTCTTGGTGAAGATAACATGGCAGGCAGAAATCACATCCTTCTTGGTGAAGATAAAAAGGCAGACAGAAATCATAGCCTCTTTGGTGAAGATAAATGGCAGATGGACGTCATAACATCCTTGGTGGGAATACAAAAAAAAGGCAGACTGAAGCATACATACTAACAGATGAGACAATGACACCGAGGCATTAACAAAAGTCAATTTACACAACTTTACATAACAAACAGAAGAATATAAAACCCACACACCTCTAGCTGCAGTAAATAAACTTGCACAGATGCACAACAAAACCTAGAGGAAATGTTCAGTTACATGGGTTTTTTTGGGTTTGGTTTGTTTCTTCATACACCATCAACCTGATTACTTGCGTTGATCCAGTTCTGCTTGTGCTCTTCAAAATAATTTTCAAAAAAGAACGAAGATGAAAAATTCCCATTTCTTTAAATCACTGACAGCATGTGATGTACATTTTTTATGCAAACAAAAATTCATGGACTGTCTGTCACCAAACCTCCCCCCCCCCCCCCCCCCCCCCACATACAAACTCGAACAGCCCTTGCCTTTATCCCTGATCTGAATGGGTGTGGACTTCTTGTACTTCTCTTTGCCACTGGCTTGAGCAAGAGCCTTGATTTCGATAGGCATGCCATGGCAGTCCCAGCCCGGCACGTAGTGAACCCTGTAGCCCCGCAACAGTTTGTAGCGAGTTGTTATGTCCTTTAAGATCTGAGAGTCAAATAAATGAAAACAAATGTTGAACAGTTAGATACAACACACACACACACACACACACACACACACACACACACACATCACACACACACACACACACACACACACACACACACACAGACTGACAGAGAAAGAGACAGTCAGTGAGTGAGTCAGACAGACAGAGACACACAAAGAAAGAGAGATACATGGGGAAGTAGAGAGAATAAAAGATACAGAGAAATACAATGGAGAAAGCATAAGGCAAAGAATCTATGCTGAAGATCAATGACATGGTGATGAAAAAATGTTTAGATAAAAAGCAGAAACAACTGTAAAAAGATTATCCTAAACATTCTATAACCGTATGAACAACATTCTTATTTAGTGCCAGACAAAGTAACACATCACGTCATAAATGTGCTGCCAAATACATGTATGAAAGTGTGTGCTCTCACACACACACACACACACACACACACACACACACACACACACACACACACACACACACACAACCTCACATGGACACATAAAGACAGTCAACTAAACATTATATTCTATCTGAAAGTTAATCCACTGGTAAATTTGTTTGCATATTTCTTAAAGGAAAATTTCTTAAATCATAACTAATCAGAATATAATAACCCCCCCCCCCCCCTCCCCCAAGCCAATTATCAATATATAACCATATCAAAGTTTGTAACACAGTCTACCATGAAAACAGAACAAAAAGAAAAGAGGAAAGAAAAAGAAGAAAGAACAGAGGGAGTAAAAAAAAAAAAAAGCAAAAAAAACAACAGAAGCATGTTATGCGTTTACTACAAAATTCAGAATTACCCAGTTCATCTTCTAACTCTGATGATTCTACAACCATGTTCTTAAGAAAAGCTGCATTTTATTTGGACTTCATATTTACTTCACTGCAGTTGAACTCTCTGGACTATACTGATAAGGCCTCAGCTGATTGTCTTTCTCGTTTGTCTACTCATCTACTGAGTGCCTGCCATTAAATAAACAAAATACAACGGACAAGTCCTGGTGAGTCCATTCTCATGCAATGCATTTTACATATCTCTGAAGTGTCGCAGACTTGTGGGTTGGGGGGGTCTCACGCTGGAATCCCGTTAGACTATGAGGCATTTATTTGTGGGTTTTTTTTCAGTCCTAGTTAGCCACTACCCATCCATCGTTGTGTGTTTTTATGTGATCAAATAGAAAGACGAGCCACACAGTTGAGTTCCATCTACTTAACGAATGGATCTCTCATGGCGTTGCTTAAATTTTCCGACCAACATTGTGAGTATAGGTATCTCTCCAGCCTGGCTGACATCCGGATGAAAAGGAACATAGAGCACAACCCTACATCATGTGGTCTCTGATGAGAATGGAGCTTCATCGCATCATTCTCATCATCGTCATGGACCACTATAAAAATGGTTTCAAACTCTGTGGTCCTTCATGTCCTGCTTTTATGGTGACCTCAGTTTCAATTTCCCTCTCCATGTCCACTCCTGTGATGAGTTTGTGTCAACAAGACAAATGTATAAGCAAGTACCCAGGGACTGTCCTTGGGTGGAAGTAGTGGCATCCTTCTAAGGGGGGGGGGGGGGGGGACTCTAACTCATACTGGGTCAACAACTAAGCAATCATTGTTATCAATAGAAGGGAGTAGTGTGTGTTGCATGCCCTGCTTATGTGGACAGAAAAAGGCACAAATGAACACCACACGACTGTTCCTGCCCAGTGCCTCCTCTACTCAGTTGACCTATGACAAACTTAACATTGGTTACTGGGTATGGCTGCATATACATCAAACAGCTGTAATGAGTAGCATGGAAAATAATGCCATGAAGGGAGATATATAGGAGATGAGGCAGCAAAATTGTTTTAAATTAAATATCTTAATATTTGAAAAATCTTAAAAATCTGTTGTCTTTATTTTCAACATATGTGATTTGATTTAAATCTATAGTAACATCTTATACTGAAATGCCATCCTGACGAAACTGTAAAACCAAATACACATTCCACACCTTGTTAACAGCATGTCCCACGTGAGTTTTTCCATTAGCATATGGGGGACCATCGTGCAGACAAAAGACTTTATCCCTGGGTTGTGAGGCCTGCCAGGCATAGAGCTGCTCAAACTGGGCAGTCTGGAATATAATCACCAGCGTTATCAACATCATCAGCATTGTATTCATCATCATTAAACTGTAATCACCAGCATTATCAACATCATTAGCATTACATTCATCATCATCAAACTGCAATCACCAGCATCATCACCATCATCAACATTACAAAACAACGGAGGAAAAAAACTTTGAACCCACTTGAGAGATGAGGAGTTGTGTACTTCGACTCATAGAGTCTTCAAAGCAATGACGTAAAGATCACAATTTCATCATCACTGCATTATGATGTAATGCATTTGAATGTAAATAGTGAGAGGGAAGGGGGGGTGGGGGAAGAGGAAAACGAGGGGGGGAGGAGGGAAAGGGGAAAGGTGGGGATGGGGGAAGCTGTGATTTGGTCTAGTCTTTGATGTTGAGGCCATCTGGTGCTGTTTTTCCATTCAGTTAGTCTATGTATGTGCTTAAAAGTAACTTCTCTTCTTGAGTGTCAAGAACTGAATAGGCTTTAGTATCGTCAGCAAAAATTTTGATGTCACATTCAACTTTGTTTGGGTAAATCATTTTCATACAAAATTGGTTCAAGCACACTGTCCTGAGATACGCCACTTGTTACACTGACCCCATTTAGAGAAACATACCGAGATCTGCAACTTAGATAATATTTAATCAAACAAAGCAATTTACTTTGAAAACCGTAAACATATAATCTATTTATAAGCTTAAGATAAAGCACAGAATCAAATGGTTTGTGTAAATCATAATATATTGCATCCAACGGAATGCTGTTATCAAGACTCAATATTTATTCATGGACTGGTGTAATAAGGCTGGGTCACACACTGGAAACCAAACTGTTCAGGAAACCAAACAGTTCACCAGGAGTGGCGGTCAATGTTATACCATACCTGCATCAAATATCGACAGCCACTTACATTCATTTTATCCTAGTTCTGTACAGCTGTGGAACTCACTGCCGGGTGCCATCAAGATTGCCACAAATGCAGTCTCATTTAAAAAGCAAATTGATACAACAGTTTTGAGATCTGCATATTGACGATTTTCTATTTTAACTTCCCCAGATATTTTATGGTTACCTGGGCCTGAATCTGGCCATTGCTTTAACTTTTTTAATATCGTGTGCGACCCCTTGTTGCCAAATTTTGCTCCAGGGGCCAACAGACTGAGTCGCACTTTATTTTATGTTATTTTATTTTACTTTTTAACATGCGCGCTGGTGACCTACTCGTTTTTGAGTGAACCAGTATTTTAGGAAGAAGGAAGAAGAATAGATATTGAGCTTACCCTTTGTATTTCTAGTTCCCTTTTTGCAGCCTGTCCGTCTTTGAGAGATAGTGGAAATTTTGTTTTGGGTAGGCAAAGTGAGTCCGCATATCGTTTGCTTTTCTGAGCAGCGGATTTCTTGGTTTTACCACCAAAAATGAAAGTCCAAAAATTGCTTCGGTATCTAGTTGACATGTGAAGGGCATTACTGCACGTCAGTAATTTCGGGCTATTCATTTTCATGCCTCGGGAAAAGCCGTTAAAACAAACTAACAATGATTACAGTTCATAGCCTTGCGCATACAAATAACGCTGGATCATTAATTTTCTTATGTGCTACTTAAGCCTAGAATCTGTTCACATGGAAAACGCAAGTTGAACACAAAAGCAGCCATATTACAGTCTCGCAACAAATGAAGGTCAGAGGTCACTAAAGTGAGATCGTGCTATCGTCAGATTTGAATTTTTTTTTTATAGTTTCAGGAACCAAGGATAAAAACATGTATGGTATCTATTTGTGTTGTCAGTTTCAGTGTTTCTTTATTCAGCAAAAGCTTGCATACAACGTAAGAATGTGAAAAAGATGAAGTGACCTATATTTTGCAATGCAAAGGTGAAGGTCACAGCTGATCTATTTCCAAACACTGACGGAAACTGGGCGGTACTGAGGATAATGAATTGAATCGCATCAAATCTAGCGCAACGTAAATCACTTATACAGAAGTCATGTGATATCTTCACTGTCCGACAAACATGTCCGACGGTATGGCTGGTTTTCTGAACCAGAGGGGACAAAGAGAAAGCGTGAATACAAAATCATCAGCGGTTAAATATGTGGGATCAACTTGGAGCCCATTGCCCACTCTGAAACCTGCTCTGCCGGCAAGTGTGGAACTCAACATTACTATTGTCTACACCGCTATTTACGCATTGCTGTTTTTGTTTGTGTACGTGCAGCTCTGGATGATATGGTACTACCGCCACAAACGCTTCAGTTATCAGACCGTGTTTTTGTTCAGCTGCTTGATATGGTCAGGCTTGCGCACCACTTTGTTTTCGTTCTATTTCAATGACTGTGCCATCGCCAACAACTTGCCAGTGTTCCTGTACTGGCTGCTGTACTGCTTCCCGGTCTGTCTCCAGTTCACCATGCTCTGTCTACTAGTCTTATTCTTTGCCCAGGTGAGCCTCGGAGAAGACGGGGGAGGGGGTGAACTTGGAGAGGGAATAGGACGACATACCGGACTCTCTCTCTCTCTCTCTCTCCTCTCTCTCTCTGATGTATTTTGCTTGAAATCTTCTCCTCTGATAAATGAATAATATAAGCAAAAATCATGTATGTGTGAAAGAACTGTTGGTGAAATGAAAATATTTACATTAAATGCATAATGATTATCATTTCAATGTTTGGAATGCTGCACCCGTAATCTGAACTTTGCAGATTATAGGCATTTTTGTCTGTCCTTGATGGGTGAAAAGTGGAACTGGATTTTTTTTTTTTTTTACCACTATTCCACAGCCCTGAGATAACACCAGCAGAGACATACTGATGACTGAATTCTCCGTGGATACCTAAGCAAAAGTTCAGACACTCAAAAACATCCAATCATATTGTTGGTCATGGAAACATGGACAATTTATACGGTATCAAAGGCAGCATATACCAGGACACTTGGGAGCTGTAGAACATGGGCTCTACCAAGCTTCTCACCTGCAGCATGGACACACAGTTTGATCCCAGAGACAGCACTGAAACTCCCATGAGCTGCAGTACCAAATAGAATCATACTACAGGAACTACAGAAAGAACAGTTTCTTTCCGCGCTCTGGGAGAGAATGGAAAGAACAGTTTCTTTCCGCGCTCTGGGAGAGAATGGAATAACCTTCCAGCTGAGGCAGTGGCATCAGCCACGCTGGAGGACTTAAATCCTGGATTTAACCTCCTCCCCCACCCCGCTCCCCACTCCTCTCCTGCTCCCTCTTCTGTTCTCCCCCCCCCCCCCCCCCCCTTACCTATCCGGCATCCCTCTTTCTCACCTTCGTCCATCCCACCCACTTCAGAGTAAGATCTACTTACGCCCCCCCCCCCCCCCCACACACACACACACTTCTGCTGGAGGCCTGAAAAATAGTGGGTGGCCCCAGACCCCCTTTTTTCTATCCCAACCCACTATAAGCTGATGATCCAGGCAGCATTTCAGCTAACTGTTAAATCAGGAAACCCCCTTTTGTAGTGTCAGAATCTTCAGCTTGATGAAGGTGGACACTTAACGAAAGAGGAAGTATCTGTCAGTGCCGTAACACCCAGTTGGATGTTGGAACAATAATTGCTTCTGTGCACAGACAAATGATGATTTGAGCTCTTTCTTTTCAAGTGTCTATAAATGTAATGTGTGTGTATCTATATATATATAATATAAAAGAAAAAAAATCCCTCAAATTTGTAACAGTGATCTGACATCTAAGGTCCGTTAGGCAGATGAAAAGGGTCACTACATATAACTTGGCTCATGTATATGTATATATGGGAGATTCAACTCAGCAGGGGGGGGGGGGGGGGGGGGGGGGAACAACTAACAAAAAAGTAACAATATAGTGTGAACACCAGCTGCACATTGACTATTCGGTCAGATGGTTTTCCTTACATCCAGCTTGAGGCAGACAAAAGCTTTGTGTTTTAGAGCTATGCTTAACACGCATCACATCTGATAGCCCCTGACTCATGGCCATGAAGTTTTACCATTTTTTAAAAAAATCTTTTTAAATAGAGATGGATGGCCCATAGTATGTATAGTATGGCTTATACCCACTAGCCCTGCAGCACTCGTGGTCTGTTTGCACAGTGGTCTCTTGAGATGTCTGCATGCATGTTGTTTGTTTTGACTGAGGAAGGTTTTCCATAAATTTAGTATCTCGTGATCTTGAATCAAGTTTTAGAGAGTCATCAGATGGATGCTGACATGGTTCTCTGGGTACAAACTGCATCACATTTTATATCTGTTAAAAAAATATATATATAAAGACAGAAATCAATGTCTACATCAGCGAACAAAAATCATCCATACGACCTTTTACGTCCAAGTCGCAAAAGAAACTGTAAACATAGCACAGTGCATCTGCTGTATATAAACATTATGTAAAGATGATGTTTGGTTGGTTGGTTAGTTGGTTTTGGTTTTTTGTTTGTTTGTTCATTTTCTCTTTTGTTTTTTTGCTTGATTTGTTTTCTCTCACTCTCTCTCTCTCTCCATCTCTCTCTCTCTCTCTCTTGCTCTCTCTCTCTCTCTCTCTCTCTATCTCTCACTCTTGCTGTCTCACTCATCCACACATACACATACACACACATGCATGCGCAGGCATATATGCACGCACACACACACACACACACACACACACACACACACACACACACACACACACACACACACACACTCACTTTTTATTCACACACACACACACACACAATCCTTGAATTTTTATTGCATTCTCCATACCTTTTTATTGCTCCACGCATGGTATTTGCACTAACTGTGTCTCCATTCCCTACTTTTTCCCTCCCTGGACTGTTCACCTGTCATTGCATGTCCAGTCAGACCATGATATGTGCCCAGACCTGTGACACTCATTGTGGCTGGCAGCCTGTGTGCCTCAGCCTACACACTGTGAATAAACAGCATTGTTATCATCGTTCACAGCCATTCAAGTGATTCACCCAGAAATGACTTGACCGTAAGAGATACGGGTTTTATCAGAGCTTCTCCAGTCCATGGGGGAATACTGCACTTGACGTTGTAGGAATTGTTATTCACCACTAGTTTGTCTACCATGTTCATGAGTATGATGGAAATTCAGTGGCCTTTGAAAGAGTTTGATGCATTTTTACCTGGTTTTTAGTCATCCTTGCTTCCATTCTCGTACAGGATTAGTTTTCATTGTGTACTAAACATGCAGAGTTACTGACTGCGCATCTTACTTAAAGATTGCT
>CM065717.1:50755399-50757899 GCA_033310375.1 Conus canariensis
GGCCTGCTTCACAGGCCTACTGCAATATCGTATAGCGTCATCATCATCATCATCATCGTCATCGTTGTTGTCATCGATAGTGTCAGTTGACAAGGCTGTCATTCTTTCTTCACAGCCAGCACTCTGTGTCCACATGTTTTAGTAATGATTTCTGTATCCCAGTCTTTCTTTCTTTCTTTCTGCGTACGCAGGCTGATATTCCTGAGGACTCTGCCTGTATAGACAGGCAGTGGAGTTTTGTGTGTATGACCGTTTTTTTATCCTGGCATTAAGGCAGCCATACTCCATCTTCGGGGAAGGTATCCCAGTCTGATTTTGTCTCCAGTATTCTTGATAATGGAAGCTCATTCTAATTTTTTTTGCATTGATCAGCGTGCAAAGAAGTTTGGTATTTTAGATATCAGTTTTATGTTATATCACCAGATTTATCCAGATTTGATTTTAGATTGCTGCATAATGCGAGTGCTGTGGTCTAAACCTCACACAAGACAGAGAAAATCATGTTCATACTTGATCTCAGTGCTTGATGCTGCAGGCATGGTTTGACCTTAGATGTGGCAGTCTTCAAGTTAACATGAGCAGACTTGACCTGGTTGCACAACAGCATTGCTATGGTTTTTAGTCTTGGACATGGCAGTCATGAAACGTAATGTTGGTATTAGTGAATAGTTGCACACACATGCACACATGCATGCACACACATACACACACACCCCACACACACACACACACACACACCACACACACACACACACACACACACACACACACTCTATCTTCCTTTAGATCCTCTAAATGTATTCATCCCATTCAAGTTGCAAATCTCACTTCAGTCTAAGATAATAGTTCATTACAAAAAACACACACACACACACACAAAACTAATCAATTATAGTAACAACATCAGTTATGATGGAGAGTCCAAGCATCCTGACTTCAGTGGTGCGGAAAGTAGGAGAGATGTCAGGGTGGCAGTAGAAAGAAACTCGTGGAGAGCGTGGCAGCAGAGAGTCCTCAGAAGAGAAGCCCCCTTCAAGCAAGTGTTTCGGCCCTTATCTCCTGACACTCTAGGGGGGTTGGGCCACACCCGGTTCATGACTCCGGATGTCCCTCTGCTGCCCCTTTTTTTCCCATCTTGGGACGAGCCATGGCTGGGATTCGAACCCATGACCCTCTGGACATGCTCATTTTCCACTTAATGACTCACGCTTTAACCACTGAGCCACAGGGACACCTGATATTTGTAGGGAAATTAAGCCTTATGAAGTTCACTTTTGTTCCTCCTTGACCAGATCCAGCTTGAACACCTCTCTGCCGCTTCTGCCATTGCTTTCAGGGCTCTGGTTTTTTCCTTCCCTGCAACTGAGAGCTGTTTCATGAGGCTGTATGCAGACGTTCCTACAAACCCCCTAGCTCCAATTTCTGCAGTGAGGACTTTGACCTGATAGCCTTCTCTCCTCAGGCTGTTTGCCAGATCAGCATACTCTTCAGTCTTGTAGATTTGAGCTGCCTCCATTCTGTTCTCATATGGCACCGTGAGCTCGATCATGATCAGCTGCTTGGTTGACTTAGAGTGGACTACTATGTCTGGTCTCATGCCACTCTTGCTGATGATCTCTGGGTGACTCTTCCATTCTGGGAGGTCTGCAGTGCACTCCCAGTCATCTGCCCCGTCCAGCAGACTCTGCCTGCATGTTTCGAGTGGCACTGTTGTTCTTGGCCATGATTTGCTGCCTCCTGCCGTGAAGAATGTTGCGGGTGCTTTTGGAGTCCTGATTTTCCCTTTTGTGGTGTTGGTACTAGCCCAGACTACTTGTACAATTTCTTTGAGCACTTGGTTGTGCCTCCATGTGTACCTTCCTTGAGCCAGGGCTACTTTACATGAGCTTAGGACATGCTCCACTGTTTGTTTTTCATGGCAGAGGGGGCATGCAGGATCGTCTGTTTTCCCCCACTTCACCAGGTTTGCATTTGAGGGCAGAAGGTCATATGCAGATCTGAGAATGAAGCTGATCCTGAGAGGGGCCATGTGCCAAATGTCATTCCAAGTGAGACTTCTTTGGAGTGCATTCTCCCACGTTGTCCATTGCCCTTGCTGGCTCTGCTGGACTGCTTTTTGGAGTCTTTTTTGGTCTTCTTCTTTTCTCATCTCCTGAATCATCATGTCTCTTTTGGCTTTTCCTTTGGCCTTTGACCACCATTCAGTTTTGGTCACCCCCAGTCCCTGTCTGTTGGTCTGTGTGTGTCCTGTTATTTCTCTGATCTTGAGACTTTCTTTTGCAGAATCCATCGCCTCTTGAACTTTCCATTTTCTGCCTGTCTTCAGCTGGGGCTTAATTGCTTCTACCACCTTGTCTCCTGAGTCCTCCAGCATGCTTTGAAGTCTGATCTTCCCTGCTTTGTATTCCTCCAGGATGGATTTCAGGGGTAGTTTCAGCTTTGCTTGGCGACAGTACAGCGCTATGTCAGTCAGACAGGGTGGGACACCAAGCCATTTCCT
>CM065717.1:50762899-50800399 GCA_033310375.1 Conus canariensis
TAAAACTGAATGACTTGGAATAAGTTAATGTAGTTGAAAACTAACACAACCGAAGCCATGCTTGTAGAAACCACACAAAATTGCTCATATGTTATGTTGGTTCACTTGGACTTGGCTGCACATCCATATCACTTTTCAGCTCAGAAATTTTCAGTGCAAAAAGGCATCAGTCAGATTTGCCAATCATGCTACTGACACTGCATTGTAGCAGGTCTGTTTGTACTTGTCCACCAATGATACATCTGAGCATGTAAGTTGTCTCGCTCTTTCTGGCATTGACAGTGGAACTCTCTCTTGTCTGGGTTGCCTGCTTCATCCATCTACTCTATTCAACAGATTCAATCTCAGAAGAAAAAAAAAATGTTGCCACATCACTCCCCTCTTACAGTTTTTGCCGTGGGCTATCAGACTCACTTGGGATAAAGCACCAGTTCAGTTCTCTGTGGTATTATCTCTGCTGCTTCCTATCTCTGTAACTGTCTTCACCGCTGTACCCCATGGCATTCTCTATGTTCAGTATCAGATTCTCTCTGTTTCTCTGTCAACTATTGGCTGCGACTCCTTTTGTCTCCAGCCCACATATCTGGAACAAGTTTCCTCAGTTCTTCTCCAACTGAAACCGATACTGGACGCAAAAGCTAGTCTCAAAGTCTGAAATCTTTCTTTCTCCTGTTCCACTTCCCTGTTGATTCGTTTGCATCTCTTTGGTTTATGTGCCAACCCACAACTATTCTTGTTGTTGTGGAATATATGTATGTAAAGGCTTTGATCTGTTCTTCTGCACAAGATAAAGCACTTACTAGACATTGTTATTCTATTCATCATATCAAGATATTTCTCTGCTTTTGTTGTTTCACAAAGAAAAGCCCTTTAAGTTACCTAACTTCCATCTTCCATAGATGAACAAATGGCTTGTTACTATCAAGCCATCGACTGGTCATAATGTCTTGCAGATTAAAGGGCCATGTGTGATCCAAATACAATCTGTACATTATGCCATCAACAGCAAAATAGCCAGTGATAGTTGCTGAACTTAGTCGGTTTATGCATGTGTACGGAAAGTTATAATGTGATCATTAAAGACCTTAAGAGTCCTTTTGGCATTTAAAAAAAAGTTAAAAGCTGAAAGTTCCATAGCCTAATAATGTCCGCAGAGGCAGTGGATTGTTGGAGGTTCACTGTGTCCAGGTATGGCATTATCATATGGAGATGGAGCGCATCCCACTCCTTCCATCCCACACCTGAATCAGGTGCCCATTTATGGTTGGGTGGACAGGAGGGGCTTCCAAGCCATTAAAATTCAGCCCCTGTGATTGGTTCAAATTCAACACCGTCTACTCCCCGGGCTAACGCTCTGATCATTTTGCTCTGGGCCAAGTATTTAATGCATAATGTAAATACAGAAATACTCGTCATGCTACCCTTTCTCTGTTCCATCGTTTTTCTCCCCATCCCCTGAAAATGAAATAAGGTTTCCCTAAATGACAAAAATAAATCATGAAATGATAAAAGAAAGCAATGCAGATCTTCAGGTTCAACACAAAAGAAAAAAACGTGGATTTTTTAACTTTCAAAGTACCTCTGTGTGTGTATGTGTGTGTGAGTGTGTGTGTGTGTGTGTATGTGTGTGTGTGTGTGTGTGTGTGTGTGTGTGTGTTGTGTGTGTGCGTGAGAGAGAGAGAGAGATTTGGGTGCTTTTTTTAATAGAAGATGTAAAACTGACCTGGCTGTTACTAACAATTATTGTCATCTACAAATTTATTGCAGTACAGGCATTTCTGAACACCAGTAGAATGTAGAGATTTCTTTTGGTGGGAAGCCACCAAGAGGCTTTTTTTTTTTTTTTTTGCCACCCAGAGGCTTTGACTAATAACCCTGCTCACCAATCATTCTGAACCTTACAAGAATGACTGTCATAACAGCTGTGGATAGGTGTGCCGAGATGAGTCAGGACTGTTGTTGAAACATTAACGCTAGGACGGCAGAGAACATTAACCCAGAATCCTTTGTTCAGACAAAAAGAACCAAAAATTTATGACATCTCATCTTCCTCTGTTATTCATGGGGTCTCAGTGCTGTTGCTCCAATGCAATAAAATAAATTGAATTGCAGTGGAAGTAATGCAGTTAAGGGATTTCTACTCCACATACCATCAAATCATTTTTTGCTTAATTTTTTTGTGTGCATTCTTTGTCAAATCTTCTTTAAGATGGGTTGTTTTCTTCCAACACTTCAAGTGTCTGTGTGTATTGTTCATGAATGCCCATAGCTGGTTTTACCTCCATTGAATGTTTGTCTGTGGTCACAGGGAACCAGTGTGCGGCAAGCAGTGGCAGTGTCGGTGCTGATTATCACACTGTTCACATCACGGGCCGTGTACAACTTCATCACAGTGTCTCCCAAAGTGCGCAACTTGCTGCCCGGCTTTGGCTATGACTGGGTGAATGTCAGTGACCAGGTAGGAGGCGTGAGCCAGTTGTAAGCAAGTGTGTGTGTTCAGGGAGATAGCGTGTCTGTGTGCTGTCTTCTGTTTGTTCCCGTCCTTTTGGCTGCCAGTTGATAACAGTCCCCCCCTTGACTTCAGTCTCTTTGGAATTAATCACATGTGACAGTGTATTTTCGTATCCAGTCGGCTTGCATCTGATGGATTGTATCTGAGCTGGCCGACTGACAGGTCATGCTTGTCAAATCTCACCATTTTTTTCTGCATTTTTTTCTCTCCAAATTTTGTTAATAAGCATGCCAAGAGACAAAAAAAAAAAAAAAACTTTAAACACCCTCCCCCACCCCTCCAAAAAATTAGTAAATGAAAAATATTAGCATGTATAAATATCAAAAGTATAAAACATGTATATACATCCTCAAATCACGAGGATCAGGTCATTTGGAGAAAGAACGTTACACAATCATATTTCAGTGGCCATCATTCTGGTGAGACCCCAATCTTGCGTGATCGAATGTGAAACTAAAAGAAAAAAGTAAACAACTTTGCAGTCAAATCCTCTGTGATTAACTTATGGGAACCATTGTCTTTAACAGTTTCATAATTTACTACAATCATAGGTTTTGTTTGTTTTCTTAGAGATATTTTCATTCAAGAAGAAATCTGAAAACGGTAATTCCAGTTTCGGGCACATTTTTAAAATCAAGGAAATACTAGAAAAATTTGGGAGGAAATCCTGAATTTAAGATGCTGTTTTAGAAAAAAAGAATTATTAGACTTTCAGGTCATAATCAAATATTGAAGAATAGAGCCAAGAGGGTAGTCTGTGAATGCCAGCCACTTTATGAAGTGGAAGACAGTGTTTCCTTCGTGAGTCCTGCAGTGGTCAGTTCTAGCAGTATGGAGTATGAAATGATGATGATTTCAGTGACAGCCCAGACTTCCCACTGCACTCCTAGGTTCCTGATTTTTCCTCCTGAAGGCTTTCTCCAGAATGCTAGACATGTTGATAAAAACCTGACAGAACACGTACTGGTACTCAGACGGCAACTTGGAAGGAGAAGGCAAGGCATTTTGTCCATCATATCAGAGTGGTATCAAATCATTTTTGTTTAAATCAAACACGTAAAGGTCGTTAAGTGATACCTCTGTGGCAAGAAAGATATTGAATTTATGTTAGAGAGGGAGAAATATCTGTTTACCCTGTAGAGCTTTTATTTTGTTTGTTTGTGGGGGTTTTTTTAAATAAAAAGGTAGATAGTTCTTTTCTGTATTAGATCATACACTGTGGGGCTTTTCTTTGTTTGTTTTGTATTTTTAATGAAATGGTAGAAAGTTCTTTTCTGTATTAGATCATACATTGTGGGGCTTTTGTTTTTTGTGTGTTTTTTTAATGAAATATTAGATAGTTCTCTTCTGTATTAGATTGTACACTATAGTGTTGAGGATGCCATTAAATCTTCTTGGTATTGAAGAGATAGACATGCAGGTAAACGAAGGTGCACACTGCAGTCTGGTAGGTGAAAGACAAAAAGAGAGGCAGATAGACAATGACCATAACGCTCATCAGTGGGCGGGTTGAGGATCAAAAGTTCATAACATTTTTTTTTTTTTAATCAGACAAGCAAGCGATAGCTGGTCAACCATACTGGCTGTTCAGACTCTCACACTGCACATCCAAAACAATGTTGTGAATCTGACATTCCTTCAAGACAAGGAAGTGTATTCGTGCTGAAGACATTACGAGATGTGGTTTTGACTCTCCATGTGCTGGGAAATGCTGCCATTGAACTTTGACCCTCACTATTGTTATCAGCAAAGTGTGTCAGTTATGCTTTTTTTTTTTTTCCCATGTCGGTAGTTTGGATTCAGCTGGTCTGTGGTATTTGTTTGGTTAGTTTTCTCTTTTCTCTCCTCTTCTTCCTTTTCTTTTCCTTTAAAAAAAAAAAAAAATCAAAATAGCTGTAAGGATGATAGGCATTGTAATCTATGAGAAGAAGGTAAACGTTTTAGTCTATGATTTTTTTTCAGATGATTAAGTTTATAGCTTCATTTTTATCACTTGTTTTGAATCAGTGATTTACATCTAGCTCAGTAATGATTTAAGATGGTTCGAGTTGAATGCAGTTTGGATATAAAAAAAATATGCTGTACAGTTTGCAACCTTTCATACAAAGGTGTATGTTTTCTTGTTGCATTAAAGACTTGTTTTGAAGATACGTGATATAAGTGAACCTGTCTACGTGACCCTGCTAATTAATGCATTCGTACTTAAACCAAGACAGTCTTTTTTATATGCATGTGGGTGTTTGCACAGACACACGCACATGCGCACGCGCACACACACATACACACACACACACACACACACCTCCACACACGCACACACGCACGCACGCACGCACGCACGCACGCACACACACACACACACACACACACACACACACACACACACACACACACACACACACACACGCAGGCACGCACTCAAACACACACACACACACTTACACACGCACACACATATACCTCCATGCACACACACACATAAACACACACATGCACACGCACTTGTGCATACACAAACACGCACGCACGCACACACACACACACACACACACACACACACACACACACACACACACACACACACACACACACACACTTTTCACTATGCATATTGTGAGAATGAATGTTTACCTATTTCCATTAGGAACTATCCTCTTGCCCATCTCAGAACCCAGGCAGGTGTCATTGAAGCACCGCTGATAACCTCCTGACAATATCTGTTATGTTGTTGTTGTTTTTTTTGTTAATACCTGTATAGATATACAAAAAACAAATCATTTTGTATTGTCTTCTTTTCATTAGAAAGCAGTAAATCAGTTTACAAATACAGCAATCTTCACATTTAGTTCCCATGCCTGCCACTCATTGGAAACAGTGTGACAAAGGGGTGTGGGTGGGTGGTGGGGGGAGTGAGAAAGGAGGCGGAGATTTTTTGAGAGGGTGGGGGATTTGTTTGTGTTGAATAGGTTGTACCTGTAGATTAAGGGCTTTTTTCACCTGCCCTGCAAAGGAATTGACCAGCAACAAACAGAACATCACGATGATAATAACAATAATAGTTATTATGATGATGGTGATGATAAATCAAAAAGAATGACAGAAAGTCAGTAAGAATTTGTCTACTGCATAGGAGCCAGTGTTAAATGATTCCGTTTAAATAGTCAAAGAAAAACAGAAAATAAGATTTGTCTCCTAGTATCCTTCAAGCACTAAGATAATATAAAATAATTTCTGTTTGTTAGGTGGATGCAGTGAAGAACCTGTCAGAGAGCTTTGCTTATGTGTCATTTGGCATTGTTCTGTTCGTCTGGGAAGTGCTTCCAATCTCCATCGTTGTTATCTTCTTCCGGGTCAAGCGACAGTCCAGTGCTGTGGTGAGCATGAATGCAAGAATGTGTGTGTTTGTGTGTGTGTGTTGTGTGTGTGTGCATGTGTGTTTGTGTGCGTGTATGTGTGTTGTGTGTGTGCGTGTGTGTTGTGTGTGTGTGTGTTGCATGTGTGTGTGTGATGTGTGCATGTGTGTGTGCATGTGTGTGCATGACTTTGCATTTATGTGTACGAGAGTGTGTGTATCTGTGTAATTGAAGCATGTGCCAGTAATGGGAGAAGGAAGGGGAGGGGTTAGATTGCATGTGTAAGTACACACACATACACATACACAAGCATGCATGCATGCACACACACACACACACACACACACACACACACACACACACACATGCACTCTCTCTCTCTCTCGCTCTCTCTCTCTCTCACACATATCCACACATACGTCCACAAACACACACACACACACATACAACACACACACACACACACACACACACACACACACACACACACCTGTTTATAAACGTGCAGTCCTTTTCAAATAACTACTGTTTGCAGGCGATGACTGACTTTTCAACCAGCAGTCACGGATCTAAAGTATTTTTCTTTGACAATCCTCGACGCTATGATAGCGATGATGACTTGTCTCAGGCAGACGCTCGCTCAAGAAGGTAGGTTTGTGTGACATATCAGGGAGATAACCCTTCAGCTTGCTAAGAATGAAATGTCAAAAGTCCATGATGATGTAGTAGCTGCAGAGATGCGAATTAAAGGGGAAAAAAAAAGGAGGGGGGGGGGGGGAATAGTTCAGGGTAGAGCGCCAGACTCATAATCTTGTTGATCCTGGGGTTGTGGGTTCGAATCTCCGCCAGGCCATTTCAGTGCAAGGGGATTTTTCCCTCGGAGTTAACATTGGGTCTGACTCAATTTCCCATACAGTCCTTCGAATGAGACTATAAATCGAGGTTCCGCGTGTGAACACACAGATAACCTCTTGCACACACGTAAAATCCCATCATCAACTTTCGGAAAAGAAGGCCAGTTTGGCTGTTGATATGGATGACACATTACACATAGCATGCACCTTCCCTGAAGTTGGAGCATGACTGCCTTAATGGCGGAATAAAAAACGGTCATACACACAATATGTTACACATTGCATGCACCTTCCCTGAAGTTGGAGTATGACTGCCTTAATGGCAGAATAAAAAACGGTCATACACACAAAATTCCACTGCCTGTCTATACAGGCAGTGTCCGCAGGAGTATCAGCCTGCGTATGCAGAAAGAAGAAAAGAAAGAACTGGTGTTGAGTCTTAAGGTGCAAACTGGATAACCGGTAACATGTTGCAGTGACAGTGGCACAGGTAGCAGACTTGCAGCTCATGGGTTCAAATCTAGTTTAGGGCTTACATTGGTGGGATTTCTTTTGTCTCCCCAACTGGCTCTTACCCACAGGTACTGAGTTTGCTGTCGATTCATATTGAACACTGGAACGACACAGTCATGTTTCATCCATTGACCACAAATCCACCTGTTGAGAATAACTACATTCCATTTTCCGGGAAGGCTTGTGCAATAAGATGTAGTGTTTGGGGATTTCTGCTAAAGCAAAAGTAGCTGCCATTCACACTGCTGTTTACAAAGTGTTTCATTACAAACCCAAAACAGTTTTGATTTTTTGTTTTTCATCTCATGGAGTGCAGCAGTGAGTGATAGTGAGTGGAGGGGTCTGTGCGTTTCACATGAATGGGGACAGTTTAAAGCATAGGCATCACTGAATTGATGACAATGGTTTAGATGGTCCCATTGACTGCATGTGTGTGTTTCCAGTTGTTTCACATTGAAGTGACAATGTGTGTGAGACGAATAAGAAGTTGCGAATCTTTGTTGAGGTAAATGATAGGTTTGGCATTTAAAGAAAAAATGATTATCCAAAACGGTCATTTATGAACATCATCCACATACAAACAGATACAAGCATTACTTCTTTTTTTTTGTACAAAAGTTTGTGCAATATATTTTGAACCTCCAGAATTCATTATTAATATTTATTTTTGAAACATTAGACAATTTTATGAGTTTGTGTCTGACACTGAAAAGAATCGGTTTGATAGTCATGCACATGTTATGTTAAAAAAAAGGCAGTCAAAAGGTTAATGCATGTAGTTCTGAGAGTGTCATTCCAATATCCTGATCAACATAGGAAAGCCTTGTTGAAAGCCAGTATTTATCTTGAAAGAAAGCATAGAATACAGCTCTTTCATGTAGTCTCTGATTAGGAGGGAAAAAAAAAGAAAAGAAAGAAAAAACTCCATCAGATAATTTTCATCGTGGTTGTTGCTTATCGTTAAGCATCAGATTCTGTGGAACCATCGACATCCTGTACTTGTGGTGACCACAGTTCTGATTTTCCTCCTCCACATCCGTGCTCTCGGGGAGTTCATGTTGAAGTCTTGGGCACCAGCTAGTTGTTGGAAACTGTCACTGGATGGAGGCATTGGCTTCCCACACATATACCCCACAGGGGGAGGGTCACGGGATGCTTGCACCGTGGCTGAGCCAGTACTGTTGTTAGCCAGAGGTTGAGTTGGTGGTCTTCTGGATACTTCTGATCAGAACAGACACCACCTGGCTGCACTTTAATGATTCAGCAGCTGTTCAGTGTCTTCTTTTGTTGATTGTCTCATGTTTACTTGCACATGAAAGCTTCAGATGAATTAGAGGCATTACATTAAGGGACGGGGAGGGGGAGGGTATGTGAACCTAGGCATGGCTGCATGGGGGAAAACTAGAAAGGTGACATGATTGGAATGGCACTGTGGGGGTCTTGGAGATGAGACAGAAAAACAAACAACAACAAAAAAACAAAAAAAACAAACATTTAGTTGCAAGTATGGACTTGATGTGAGCATTCAGTTCTCTATCAAAACAATGCTGGATAAATCAAGTTGCAGACATTGAGCTCTCTCTCAGAATGATTTGGGCATGTAAGGAACAAGACTGTAATGTTTCATGGCTCAAATTCATGTGTATATACACACATGCTTACGCTGACACCACACACACACAGTCACACATACACACACACACACACACAAAAGCACACTTACGCACGCACCACACACAACACACAAGCATGCTAGCACACACACACACACACACACACACACACACACACACACACACACACACACACACACACACACACTCACTCACTCAACTCACTCAAACACACATGCAGAACTAAATTAGGCCATTTTTGTGTGTGTGTGTCTTTTTAAAAAAATTTTTATTGAGATCCCAGATGAGAATGTTGATATAACAAAATGTAAACATTTATTTAAAAAAAGAAGAAGAAAATTTTAGGATAAGGCAGTTAAACATTTTTATCTCTGTCATTCCTCCAGTCCCATGGAAAGTGGTTCCTACTCCATCAACCGGTCTTCCTCAATAAGAGGCACTCCCAGTGGCACTCCCAACGGCACTCCCATTATACGTGGCTCTCATCGCAGCAGCCTGTTGGGGATTCCTCGCCCCACGTCTTACGGCGCCGTCTTCAGCGAGGGAACCCCCGGCAGCTTGCCCCGCAGTTTGCCATCCAGGGCCATCCACTCCAGCACGGGCGTGACGCCGTCACCAGGCGCCAACATGTCTCCAGCTGATTCTGTGATGACCCCCCCACCTAACGCCATACTCAGCGCCCCACCTGAACAGCACCTAGGTCAGAAACTAGCACAGTCCCACTCTGAGGATTGTTTCCCGCATCCCAGAGACATTACGTACAGTGAGAGACCGTGAGGACCGGGATGTTCCTGCTGTCGTTGAAAGGGCCCAGCTGTTGGTCGATTCTCTGTCAAACTGTGGTGTTACAATGGAAGAACAGTGTGGAGGGACCCGGTTGTGCTGTCTTCGTTGCGATCTGCCCCTGCCGGCAGTTTGAACACGGCCCTGTCATGATGTTAACGGGAATCAAAAGATTTTGCTCACATTTTTCTATGAGTGTGACACCAGAATTGTGTTAGATTGATTTGAATGTAAAACTTGCCAGGTGTAACGTCTCATTTTCGTGTTTCATAAACCCCCCCCCCCCCCCCAAAAGGAATTTGTTTCAAAAGAAGAAGTGAGATGCCTTTTGTTGTTGCTGTTGTCATTTTTCTCTTTTTGTATGGAGTTCTGCCGGTGAGGCTTAGATTATGAAGTTAGCAGAGGGTGAATATAAACATCAGCTTGGCTGCTGAATTAAAAGCTAGGATATATGACTGTGTGGCGGGCTTTATCTTCTTTTTATTGAATTAGGTCTTAAAATAGAATTTTTAAATACTTTAACAGTGACTTCAATTGAGATAAAAGGACTGTTTTAACATGTGTGAGATGGTGTGCGTGCATGTGTGTGTGTGTGCGTGTGTGTGTGTGTGTGCATGCGTGCGTGCGTACGTGCATGTGTTTATTGTGTGTGTGCATGTGTGTGCATGCTGTATTTTTGCAGAACCGGTCCAAAAAAAAAAAAAAAAAATTTCATCGTTTCCATACTGTCTTGAAAGCAAGCTTTAAAACTGAAGCATGTGGGCACCATGTAGCAACACTGCAGATGATGAGCAAGTTTATTTTGAAGGCTTCAGTGAAGAATTATTAATCATATCATGCACACTCAACCAGGGTCTCAAATCACCTGCAGATGAAGGTCTATAAAGTCTTGAAATTGGAAATTATATTCAGGAAAAGCATCAAAGGGTCTGAACATTGACATTCATTGAACAACAGCTAAGAATCTCATTAGAATGGTTTGAGTTGAAGACAGACTACTTAGAGTCTGAAAAAAAAAAAAATGAGACGGCTAGGAATATTTTGATTTGTTACAAAATTTCTCTGGGGCAGCGGGGAGGGAGGGAAAAATCTGAAATAAACAAAATCATAGAAAGGAAAGACATGATGCTTGCATACACAGAGACCCACATCTACATACAGTTGGAGCACATGACCGCAAGTGTGCACGTGCAGGAGACATTAAATGGCTTGATATTTAGGCTTTACTTTGATTCGTCTGGAACATTGTTAGGAAAGATTTTTTCCTCCTGTCTGTCTGAATTTTGGGTGACAGGAAAGATCCATGAACAATCCGGTCAGTGAGGGCCCTGTATCCAGCGTGTTGAATAATCAATTGCTGGCTGATGACCCGCTTTATGCTGAACAACAAAACATCACATTTTTGTGAAACATGATTTTGAAATCTCTGAAACTTTATATTATGAAACATTGCACATATCAGAACACACATACTCACACGCATACACACACGTGCATTCATGTGCTCACACATGCACAAACACACATGAATACACACACACACTCGCACACACACACATACATACATACATGGACACACACTCGCATGCAATCCTGCACATATACACAAGCATGCACACACTCATATGTGCGTGCGTGCACGCGCGCGCACACACACACACACACACACACACACACACACACACACACACACACATGCTACAGACACAGATTCCAAGGGTCTTGTGCAAAATTACTGAAGTGAACAGATGTTTAATTAAAGAAGAAACATAGGCAAGTCTCCTAACAAAGAAAATTGTGTGTGTAAATGAGCACATAAGGCATAGTCTGTTGAAAGCAAAATGAAAACTTGAAGGACATTTTAAAGTATCATTTTTACTGGTTTTATCATTCTTAATTCTGATCTAATTGGCAATGAGGTCTTAATATGACGAAGGTTCTTGGGGGGGGGGGGGGGGGGGGGGAGACAGGGAGAGAAGAAAGTTATATGACAGGTCCAGTATTATCTGAAAAATTGAAAACCTCAGGACCAAATGAATATATATGTATATATACATATATGTATGCATAATTTTCAGGACATTTCTTTAAAATCTAACTAAGCTTCAGTCGCTTGTGACAGGTAAGCCTAGACGTAGGTTTTTATCTTTGCAGTGCCTTTCTAGGGACATTTAGCAGCAAAAAATTCCTATTGCTGTTTTCTGTATATTGCTCAGTCTTTACCATGTGCCCAAGTCTTCTCATGAAAATTATTTGGATTAAATACATGTACCTGTATATATATATATATATTTTTTTTGTATCCCAGCTTGGCTCCTTGGTTGTTACTTTGCTGTTTCTTCTGTGGGCTTAAGAGCAACATTGCAAACTGGCTTGCTAAGTGGTTGCTGATAGGAATTGCCTCCAGTATTAAAAAATATTAGAATAAGACATGTAAGAAATTTAATAAGATATGATGAGCAGATGGAACTTTTTTTTTTATTGGGAACAATTCCTTCGCTTACTTGCGGGTTGAACAAAGTGTGTGTGTGTGTTTTTTTAATTGATAACACATTCTGCGCTGTTCATGAGCCCTCTGGATTACTTTCCGTAACATTTATCTTGAGATTAAGGGTTTTTTTTGGCTGTGGATCAGATTCAGTTGTGCTCTGTACCCCTCCACCTCCCCTGTCTCGCTCACACTTTCACTTCCTCTTGCTGCTTCGCCAATCTTTTCATGTCCAGATTTTTGTCTTGTTCTTCGTGACAGCTTTGGAGATTTTGTTCAGTTTGTGAAGCGCTCCTTTTCTGTTTGTGCCATGGGGGTGACTGTCAGCTGGTTTCCATGAGAACCCCACCCCATCCCCTCTGCAAATCCCCCCCCCCCCCCCCCCCCCCCCCCCCCCAATTTTTTCCTTTCTTGTCACTTGGATTTGTTTGGTGCTGAAATACCCTCGACTCAAATCACCGCAGACGCCTTACACAAGGACAAGAGCTACCCTTCTTTTTCATGGTCCCATCCATCCCCTTTCATTTGTAATAAGGAAGATGATATCCCAATGTTCATAGCTGTAGGTGGTTTTTTTGCTGTGTGGCGCTATGATTTTTTTTTCATTGTGAAAGGATTTTTCTTCCATCTTACAGATCATGAGGCCGTCTGTATGAACACTCTAGTTTCGGTAGGCGTTAACAGTCAAGGAGTTTCAAACGAAAAGTGAAAACTTCCAAGTTTTTTTTTAAGCATTTGTTTTAGGAAGGAAAGCTGTACTGTTTTGCCTGCTGGGTGTTTTTTTCATACAGTGTGTGTCTTGACTGATGTCTGGTTTAACTCCCTTGCTGGCTGGAATGTCTGGCGAGGCCTGCGTGACTAGCTGGGCTACAATGACAATGGACGTGAAACAATGAGTGAATCAGGATGCAGGAAGCTGTGAGCTTGATCACAGGCTTTGTCGTAAAGATTCTGTGTCCATTGATGGAGCATGTGCTACATCAGCATAATTTCAACACATTCCTTGAAACACAACAGTTACTTTTGAGATCATCGGCCTGTGTTGAACACAAGTCTGTTTTGCGCAGAATACTCAGAAACTGCCAGGTATTTTTTTAAAGGAAGGGGAAGGAGTACTTATTCACGGGTTTTTTCCCCATGACATTTGAAAGTGTCGCTGATTTGCTGAACACATAGCATCCTAATTTGAGATGTGGTGTTATGGTCCAGATACAAATATAGTAAGGGAAACGATATTAATGCGAAGGCTGTACTTGTCCTGCATTACAACAGAGCATGCCAGTCATGACAACAGTGTTTGGTACAGGCTTGTTTCCCTCCAAAGAAGTCTAACATGATTAATAGCACCCATTTGGTCAAAGCTGTCCTCTGTGGGATGAGTTTGAGCATTGCTGGAAAATATGTGGGAATCAAGTCTCTTTGAGACAACTGGGCTAATGAAAGCTTTGAGCATATCTACGTATGCACATGAGTGTGCATTAATGTAATGTGTGTGTGTGTGTGTGTGTGTGTGTGTGTGTGTGTGTGTGTGTGTTGTTAGTTCGACCAAAGGTAGACAATGTCTGTCAGTTGAGTTCAGTCAGTGTGTGTGTAGATGTGTGTGTATGTGCATGTGCACTGGCAAAGGTCAGTTTAGTCTGGTCATGAACTGGTTTCCATCAGTCATTGGAGTGTGTGTGTGTGTGTGCGTGCGTTTGTGTGTGAGTGTGTGTGTGTGGATGGGTGTGTGTGGATGTGTGTGTGTGTGTGTGTGTGTGTGTGTGTGTGTGTGTGTAAGTGTGGATGTGTGTGTGTGTGTAAGTGTGGATGTGTGTGTGTGTTGGTCCATGTCTAAGGTCTTCCAGTCAGCTGGCATGCACAAATACATCTGCCGTACCTGTTCTGAGGGTTTCAGTGTTTCGTTATTGATCTTTGTTTCTTATTGCTTGACTGATTTCACAGCATAGAACCTTAACATTCATAAGTGTTTCATCATTGATTTTGACAAATGATGTGATTGAGTACAGCGCATCAGAGCATTGATAACCCTCTTTAGATTGAGTACAGCGCATCAGAGCATTGATAACCCTCTTTAGCATTTCATGATTGATCTAGGTCTGACATGACTGAATATATGGCATCAGAACCTTAACAGCATTCTTCAGTGTTAAGTCATTGATCTGGACGTGATATGATGTGACTGAGGATACTGCATAAGAATCTTAATAACATCCTACAGCCTTTCATGTTTGATGTGGACATGGGGTGACGTAACCAAATCCATTGCGTTGGACTTCAGTGCGTCATTATTGATCATGACATTGTATGGTTTAACCGAGAGCGTTGCATCACACTTTTGATTTATGTACTGAAGGGAAGGATGAAAGAAGAAACCTTGCTTTAACGGCTAGCATTTTGTGTAACATTACCCAGTTTTCCCTTACAGTCTGGTCTGTTCATTCAGTGATCTCTTTGCATTATAAAAAAACAAAACAGGGTAATACCATGGTAAGATAACAAAGTGCAATGATGGCACAAAGTTTTTGCTGTGGCTTTCTTCTCCTGTCGCATGACTATTTAGGATCAATCAGAATGTCACTTAGAGACAGTCATTATGTCTGCGTGTGGATGTGTCACATGTTTATCTGTTTGCGTATGTCTGTACATCTGCATGGTGTTTCTTTCATAGCAAGAACGTATTACATCCTGGAATGTGCATGTTCAGGTGATGCCATACTTGTTGGTTTGATTCGTGCTATTATTCAATCAGGGACACGCAGGATGTTGGGGCATGTTGTAACTTAACGCACAGTGTTTTTGGTTTTACTGTACTTGTATTCCGAACATGAACATTAATCTCCTGACTGCTAATAGCATATACCGTTCACTCTAAATGAAGAATGTGCGTATGATTAAAGTTCATGAACTTGAGCCACTTATTACTATCCAGTGTGGTAAAGAAACTTGACGCTATCATGAACGGAAAGTCAGTTCTCTTTCCTTCCAGAAAAGTATGTGATATGTAAATCTTTTTTGTAACAGTTTGCATGCTAGAATTTTTTAGATTTTTTTTTTTTTCAGAATTATTGCTATCATCCTCCACAGCCAAAGATAGCTCAGCAAATGGGAAACAGCAATGAAACATGTGACTGAAGACACGCAGGTTTATAAGGTTTTTTTGTTTTGTTTTTCCAGAAACAAACAGTATCTGCAAGCAATAACGTTGCTTTGATGTAAACAGGTGACCAGCGCAAAATATCAAAACTTTATCTGCACCCTTGTTCATTTCACATTCATAATGTAAGGATTGTAAATGGCTAATGATCGTCTTAAACTGAAGTGGTTTTCATAATTACCCTGTCTTAATTATGTGGTTTCCCTGGTTCAGTCATCCCATCTATGAAGGGAGATTTCAGGTGTGACGGCCTGATGTTGTGCTGGTTCAGTCATTCCCATCTATGGAGATTTCAGGTGTGACGGCCTGATGTTGTGCTGGTTCAGTCATCCCATCTATGAAGGGAGATTTCAGGTGTGACGGCCTGATGTTGTGCTGGTTCAGTCATCCCATCTATGAAGGGAGGTTTCAGGTGTGACGGCCTGATGTTGTGCTGGTTCAGTCATCCCATCTATGAAGGGAGATTTCAGGTGTGACGGCCTGATGTTGTGCTAGTATTGTCCTCTTAGGCGCCTATGGCGGTGAAAGGGTTGACAGCTGTTTTCTTTTGTTGTCATCTGGCAACAAGGTGGCGAGACTGTACACAGTCTGGAGTAGACGCTAGATGTCCATCAGATTTTGTCTTTTTGGCCCTTAGTGGCTTTATATGTGTACTTCTTGTCGCATTTGACTTCTTTTCCCCATTTTTTGGTAGACTGGGAGTGAAAAATCAAGACCCATCACCCTGGCTTAGCTTTATGCCCCTGAAGGATAGCGGTTCTTGAACTGCCATGATATTAATGTATACATTGTTTCTGTTGTATGTTTTGTTTTGTTTTGTTTTTGCTGTTTTTTTCTTTATTAGAATGGGATTTTCCCTTCCCTTTTCTATTGGCTGACAGCCTGAAAAGGCCCCTTTTCGTGTCTGGCTGGCTGGACTGTCATGACAAAACTGACACTGGGGAGGGGAAAGGAGGGGGAACTTTGTGGCGCACGCAGGAGGATCCGCAAAAAAAAAAAATGATTTACTTGCTGTAAAACTGAAAGGTGTTGTCCGTGTTGGACAGTTTATCTTGTAGGTTTTACTTTGTGTTCCTTTCCTGCTTTAGTGCAGACCTAGAGCAAGGGACTCGCTAAGATTTTGTTCAACCTTGATGGAAGTCTGCACTTAGTTGTATGACGTGACAGTGTTTTCTATTAATTCGACAACTAGGTTGTGGTACTGTAAACGCAGGTCAGAGTGGACACTGGCAGTCCATTCTACAGCATCTGTGTGCTTGTATGGTCTTAATTTAATGTGTTTGTGAAAGGGAGGAGGGGAGTGGGGCACCATTATGTTTATGATTAAGTTTTAACAATTTGTGTTTTATCTTGGGGTGATTCTACATTAGTTTGAACTGGTCATTGCTGTGTGCTAGCGCTCAACTAAAGAATCATGAACAGTTACCAAAATGCTTAGGGTGGGGATGGGTGGGAAAGAATATGTACATTTGGTGTTCTCTCATCAAGAATCATTCCTGGTTTAAATTGAATGCAACTTCTGATTCAAGAATTAATCAAGGCGATAATCCTGTGGATAGTGAAAAGGAAGAATTAATTCACATACACTTTAGTGGAAATACGACTGAGCCAAAACTGGGGTAAAAACAGAATGATTGGTCCAGGCAGTATAGTTTGGTTAATATGAAATTTGTATACCCCGAGTTTGATTAGCCTGAAGAGAAGAAATTTTATGCAAGCACATCAAAACAGAATGTAAATTTCTGTGATTGGCAAGCGGTTAGGAGAAAAAGTGGCCACCTCAACATAAAGACAGGTGTCTAAATCACGCTGGAGGACAGATTCAGCACTGAATGGTGAAAGCAGTACTGAGGGAATAAAACGATAAATCCATGGTTCAAAGCTGGTTCAGATTTGAACACTTCAGGTGTTTCACAATGCATTACATTGTTATTGCTTGCTTTTTTTGGCTAGATGTTTCGTCTGTTACTGATTTGTTATGCGCACAACTGATCGACACAAACATTCCACATGTCGAGAAGAGAGTGGTTTGTGTGACCATGTTTTTTAAAATTTGCCCCATCATCAACTTTATAACATTTTTTTTAATGTCTTGAAATTAGTGCATAGAAAGTTTAAAGTTACTTCCTGTTAAAGTGATTCTGTACAAAAATAATCCAGAAATTGCATCAAGTAGGAAACAAGATGGTGCATACTTTTTTCAGGGGACAATTTTTTTTTTCCTGAGGGGGGTGGAGGGGTGATGAGGTCTCTTTTCAGATGAAATGTTTGTATACTGTTATGATTTAGATTCAGATGTTTAGTATTTATAGATTATTATCAGTGAGTGGGATATTGCCAGGCCTGTCAAAAATAGGGTGTGCCAAACAGAATTGTCATCCTGTTGAGCTTATACTACATTTTGATGCTGTGAAACGTTGTGCAAGGTACAGAGTCGTGTATGGTGCTATATGCTGTGAACTTCACTCGGCCCATAGTACCACAGTAAGCCATACTGTCCAAGACAGGAGTGGAATTTTAACATACAGGGTCGTTGTATGTTCAGAACACAAAACGAAAGGAGTGGTTTTGCAGCTGACAGTGTGCCCACTTACCTTGCTAAAAGATCTCCTGTCTGTGGTTCGAGTCTTAACAAGTTTGGGATTTTTTTTCTCCATTCTTGCTCTTGTCACACACACTTACACACACACACACACACACTCACACATGCATGCACACACACATTTCTGTGAAAAGAAAAAGTGGTGGTGAAAACCACAGTGTGTTGGTCAGTCTTGTGATTTGGTAACAAGACTACACTGACATCATGAAATCTCATGTCAACTTCGTGGGAGTGGACAGGTACCAGTTTGTCTTCCAGAAGGCAAAGTAATGTCATGCTCCCCTCCCCGAAGTTGGAGTATGGCTGCCTTAATGGCGGGATGAAAAACGATCATACACACAAAACTCCACTCCCTATGTTGGGTAGATGGGATTAATCCTTGCCTTTCTATACAGGGGGTGTCTGCAGGAGTATCAGCCTGTGTACGCAGCAGAAGAAGTCATGCTCTGAGTTCGTGCGTAAGCATGACACTGCAAAAGTGAAAGAGATCGACAAAAGCTGTATGAACAAATTATCCTAATTGTGGTTGGACTAAAAAGTGGACCCTACTCCACTCGATGCACAGATTTGCATCAGATTTGATTGTAAGTTTCAAAATTTCTCCAAGTGAATTGGAGGGGAAGGGTGAGAGTGGGGCGTGCTAGTTGGACCCCCAAGCATGTTAGGAATTTTTTGTTTTATCCAGTGAGAGCCCTGCACAGTGTATTAAGTTCATTCATGGGTCACATTCCATTTTCCACCATGTTTTGTGAAATGAATTCAGTAGGTCTTGTGCATATTATTGCTGACTTGACAGACCTACCTACGTGGGTTAAACACACACTCCCTTTCTTTCAAGACTTGTTTTTCAGAAGCAATTTTAACCATGTCAGTACTAGATTTACCTCCAAATGAAGATTCTCCTTCTTTATAAATGCTTTTCCAGAAACATTTTATACTTTTATTTATTTTGGCTACACCTCCAAATAAAGACTCCCGCCCTTTTATGATTTCCTTCATGACATTTTGGATGTCTAAGAGACTGTTGTAAATATGCCAAGTACACTCTTGCCTCTCCTCACCTGTCAAACTAGTTTTAATTAAGAGAGACTGAGTGTGTGTGTGTGTGTGTGTGTGTGTACATGCACGTGCAAAATGTTGCACAAGACCCAGATGAGCAGATAGCTTTATCTTGTGAACAATCAGTTGATGAAGAATGGTTCGACACTGAACAGAATCACAGCAGTATGAGAGCAATGGATAAACGGGAACTTTCATATTGGAAATATGCCACATATTTGTGGACTTTGTTTTGGCCTGAAGTATGCTTATCCTGTAAAAGGGAGCACTAAAGAGGGCAAGACACAGAAAAGTTGGATATTTACTCTTCATTTAGCTTTACTGAATTTACTGTATAGAATTACATTGCCGTCATGTATGTTATATAAGGTATCAGTCTTGTGACCTCTGAATCTGTATACTGTCAGTATTTTGCAACATACATTTATGGCTGTACATATTCATGAAGATGTATCAATCGTTACAACTTTGGGCATGAATGGAAGTAGTATTCCAATAATTTTGGAAATTTTTTCCAGACATTTATTTCTGCCAGTCTCTTGTTTACTCCACCTCTCTCTCTCTCTCTGTCTCTGTCTCTCCCCCCCTCTCTCCTCTTCTCTCTGCTTTCCGAGTTTGTTCATCAGTAATATTGTCCCTTAAAGTGTAAACCGACTTGTAATTCTTAAGATTTTTTTTTTTTTTTTTTTTGCAAGACTGTGTTCTGACTAGTAGGTTGTGAAGCTGGGCTGGATATTTACCTTAGCTACCCATTCTGCAGTGTTATTTGTGGAGACATTGATTTGTTCAGATTTTCTGTGTATACTGTGGGTGTTTTCTTTTGTTGTTGTTGTTGTCATTGTTTTTAATCAGGTGATGGCTGGTGCCTCCAGAACAACAAACCTTATCTGATCTATTGAGTTCATGTGTAAACTATCTCATACACTGTACGTTGTATAGAATAGAGAATAAAGTATGCATGTGTAAACTATCTCACTATCTCGTTATCTTAATGTTGTATAGATTAGGGGATAAAGAACAACCTGAACCTGCTTGTGTTAGGTTTTTGCCCTGTGTCATGGTTCAAACCTAGGGTTTTTTGTTTTGCTTTGAGTACACATCTAGCATCAATCAATCAAAAAATCAATGTGCTAGTAGTGTTAACATTCTCAAACAAACTTGAATCAACATTTTAGTGGGTTTAGGTTCTGCTCTGTTGGCATTTTAACCATATTTGTTTGCTGCCATCTTTCAAAGAGCATTTTCACTCAGACTGTCTCTTGTTGGGCAAATCGTTCAGCAGTGTTGGTCATTTCATGTTTATGTAGCAAAAATGTTAAACGATTCAACTCGTCAATTTATCATTCCAGCTATTCAGTTCATGGTGTGATTAAGCATTCTTTTTAATGAAAAAAAGTTTGTTTCATTTACCATGACATCCTCGTTTTGCAGTTTAATACAAGTGAACCATTTGTTTATTTTGCATCAGTATTGAATATACCATTCCAGTGAAGAAACCTTTGTGATACTGGTTTGAGAACCATCTATGAAAGTTGTGATTTTGTTGAACATTTTCTGAACATTGATCTATTCAATATTTTGTTAGTTGGGTTGCATATCTATGTGTACATTGTACAGTGTGCTAGTTTATTGATGCATGCGTGATTTTGCTGATCATTTTCAGTGCATTGATCAAAATTTTGTGTTACTTATCTATGCATGTGCGTTCATGTGTACACCATGTCTGTATATTCATGCTCATACAATCACGTATAGAGAAAGACTGCATGCATCCATGTATACTTTATGGTTACAAGGAGTGTGTGCAAATGTATCTGAGAAAGTCTTTGAACAAAAGAACGACTGGTCTGTGTGTATGTGTGCATGTATGCGCTCATGTTCAGGGGATGTATGTGTATGTGAAGTAGATGCATCAAAGGCGCATGATCTGAATGACCTGAATGCAGTTTCGTTTTGTCATGAAGAACAGGAACCCAATTCAAAGGCCATATCCAGTCATCTTTGGTACCCGCCATGTCACCTTTTTGTCCTTCCATTTTTTGTTGTGCATCTAGTCAGGATGTGGTGAATGGATGTGACTGACTTGGTTTCTTGTTGGGGAAGGTGAAAACCCAGCCTCCAATCTTCACCAGTTCCTTACCAACAAACCGTTGAACTTACTAGTAGCTGTATATTGACGTTCATTTGAAACTGACCATTGAGCTTTACCATCATCTTGCATCGCCTTTTATGACAGACTTGTACTCCCTGACCAAAACTTGGCGAAAGAGATTTCAGTGGGTCTTGTGGAGAACAGACAAGATGCGCAAACCTTGTACAAACAAGCCTTTTGTCAGATGTTACGCTTCCCGTAAAATGCTGTTCTGATTATGGAATAAACTCAAATCCTGAAACCTTGTTTTGCTACCATTGAATGTGTTGACTCCACTTCTATGATTATTGACTGGACTTTTCATAAGGGATTCCCATCTGCTCACTTTTGTGTAGATTTTTCCCCTTTACATAGTGGGCAAGTTGATGTCCACTGCACAAGCAGGTTGAGACGGAAGAAGTTGTGCGTCAGTTATAAATCAATAGCGTGGCAAAGTATATGAAAATTACCGTTAACCTCTTGACTGCCTGAATGCATATCAAGTACATAACAATTTTTATTCTCAGACGCCTCAGTATTCATCTCATATGTTGGGAGTTTCGTCATGAGAATCTCTCAACAAACGAAAGATGAAGAGTTTTACTACACTTCAGTCAGCTAGCTGATCCATGTACATAGATTATACATGACAAAACAAGACCCAACTGCAGCACAATGGAATTTCTACTGGCAGTTGAAACAACACCACTCCCACCCCCTCCACCCCACCTTACCCATCTCCACCCACCCTTCTCAGTCATGGTTAAAAACGGTTACAAGCCAGTGGCTGTCTGATCACAGATCTTTAAATGATTGTGCACACAAAAATAGGCGTTTCTGACAGTTTTTGCCATGAATGCAAGCTTGTTGACATTAACTGATATTGTCAGTGGGTGATGATCTTGAACTGGCTTGAGAGGAAAGGGGACATAATTGGTCATTCCATGTGGGGGATGTGGTGCAAACATTTCGTTCACTCACTTTTCAAATGGATGATGAGGGGGCCGGAATAGCTCAGTGGTAGAGCGCTGGACTTGTAATCTTGGTGATCCTGGAGTTGCGGGTTCGAATCTCTGCCAGGCCATTTCGGTTCAGGGGGATTTTTCCCTCGGAGTTAACATTGGTGCTGACTCCATTTCCCATACAGTCCTTCTAATGAGACTATAAACCAAGGTTCCGTATGTGAACGCACGCATAACATTTTGCACACATGTAAAATCCCATCACCAACTTCCGGAAGAGAAGGCCAGTTTGGCCGTTGGTATGGATGACACATAGCATGCACCTTCCTCAAAGTTGGGAGTATGGTTGCCGGGATAAAAAAAACGGTCATACACACAAAACTCCACTCCCTTTGTTGGGCAGATGGGATTAATCCTTGTCAATCTATACTGGGAGTGTCCGCAGGAGTATCAGCCAGCGTACGCAGTGAAAAAAGAAAAAGGGAGAGAAAAAAAGGACGATGGAGGGCAAAATACTGGGATAAATCAGTTTTCATCTGGGTTCTGTTTACACATAGAATTGATTGGCTCGTTTTTCATTGTCTGTGAGCTGTTCTCACAACCGAGGGTTAAAATAGAAATTCAGCTTTGCTTCCAACAAATAGGAATAGCAAAAGGCATAAATGTCCTGGTAGTCAAGGGTTTTTTAAAGTCCAACATTCAGGACAAGGTTTCACACATACTGAAAAGGGAAAAGCATATGTTTAGTGTGCAGCTGTATCTGAGTTTGTGGTTTAGTGGTTCAACTTCAACTTGCCTACTATTGCATTGTTTCATCGTTGAATACATACAGTTTCAGTTTGTATCATTCATTCTTATCTGTTCATTATCATTATTATTATTACTGAATACTTTTATAATGAACTTTTGTTGATGTGTGTCTACAACTTGCATGTACCATAAAAAAAAGAAGAAAATAAATAATGAAAAGGCAAAACAAATTGTGGCATTGACTGTGCGAGTTTCATGCTATATTCAGCTACCAGGGCCTCAAAAGAAAATAAAGCAAATTTGGGAAAAGTGATTATTGGCATTCCCAGATAAGAAAATTAAGCAAATTGGGGAAAAGTATTTATTGGCAGTTTTTTTTTTTGTATAGATTAAACATTTTGCACTATTTACAGTATATGCACACTGATACACAACTGGCATATTGGCTTTTTTTTTTTTTTTAATTATACATTTTGTATTATTTACAGTATATACATACTGATACACATTTGGCATATAAAACAGGAGAATTGAAAAAAAAAAAAAAAGAAAGAAAAATATTGAATGTCATTATTTCAATAAAAATAGAAATAAATTTAGGCTGCAAAAACAACTCTAAAGAACTAAAACATAATGTGCGTAATTCCTTGCAAGTTAATTTAACAGTTTCATGGTCAATCACTCAATTTGATTAAAAACTTTTATGAAAAAAAACAACAATAACAAACAAAACATGTAGATTCATCCATGATCCTCGCAAGTAATTTTGGTAGTATGGAAGTTTAATGCACATTGTGAACTGCTTTTCACAAAGTCACTCTGGAATGGTGATTTTCTATTTTTTTCCACTGACAGCTTTTAGCAAACATTACTGCGTATCTGGGGGCTGTTCATTACCCGACTCCCAAAAATTCCTTGGACAAGAAAAAGCAATCTAAGAAAAATAAATAAAATCGAAAGATGAAAAAAAACATACTGTGTGAAACGCAGTACCTTAAAATGTTTGTTTTCTCAAATGGATGCTTATACATTTACAAAAATACCATTCCTTAAGTAAGTGATAAAATTTTGTGTAGGTGTACCAACTGCATTTATACCGACCACACTATGTTGGCTACTGAAATCACAGCTCGGACACGTCAGATTTGAAATAATACTTTTATCGAAATACACAGACAGCCTTATTCTTTCATGTATGGTGTAACTAGTGCAGTAGACATATTAACCAGCTGTCTGTGTTGTTAGCGGCTGTTTTCAAAAACCACCCAGCCAGTTCTCAGCATTTAGACAAGACTTGCTGTTCCCCTTGTATCTTTCAGCTGTGAGGCAACTGTAAGTATACCTATCCAGCAATCAGGAAATTCCACCTCCTATTCATCTACAATCAAATCATAGAAAAAAAATGTGGAACACATGTGTAATGGGTTGTAATTTTCTCTAAGGAAAAATACTACTGGCCGTTTCAAACTGAATCTTAAGCAAGAGATGAAAACGAAATGCAGTATTTTGATTAAATGAACACTGCAACATATTTCTGCATGACAGCATTTGCGTATTTTCAAAATGATATCCATCATTTGTGAAGATTCTGAAACTGAAATAATAATTTTCATTCACTCAAATACCTTAGCTGCCTTCTTATAAAGAAATGACAAACACATTTTTGTCAACATTCGATTCCAAACTTGTCAAAGTTCCTCAGGATAATCCCAAGTCGTAAATGAACCTTGCCCATGGCCATGGTGCGGAGTCGATAACGGTCTGCACCGCTGTAAATCAGATCAGTGTTCTTCAACTGGGGACCCCCACCAAGGAAATACTGTGACACGGTTTCCATGAAGGATCCCACTGGTCGCCACGTGGGGCAGTCTATCTCATGTGTTCCTGGGGAAGTCGGGATGTGGCAGAATCCATAACCGTACAATTCATTACGACCAAACTGGTCCTGGTGCCACACTTGGAAATGGATTCGTGGCCAACCTGAAAAAAACCTTCCGATTTTGTTATCCATACATTATACATGAAAAAAATAATTTAAAAACTTCTGATTTTGTTATCCATACATTATACAAGAAAAAAGTTATCAACCCTTCTGATGTTGTTATCCATACATATTATACAAGAAAAAATTTATCTCTGAAACAACCTCTGGAACAGGAAATGAATCCCCATTCATCTTACCAACAGCATTCAAATGATGGACAGTCTCTAGTTTGTCCATCTACCATGTTTCCAACCACCATTTTGATAATAAAAAAGAATGGTCTCAAAGTCAAACTCTGAGTCTCTTAATTCTCTGTCTCTTCATTCTCAGCTTTCAAGGACAGCTTGACTCTGGATTTCCCTTGCTTGCAGATGCCTGTGGTAAGACTGCATGTCGGAATCTTTAGTGCTGCAATTCTGAGCCATACATCTAAATGCAGTTCAAAGTGTAATGGCAAAGTGTACAGTCATGTCATCACCACAAAGGACAACATTTTTGTGTTTTACCAGAACAGCATTTACAGCAGCTAACTCCCCAAACTCAGTCCAGAAGTACTGATACAGTAATAATCACAAAAACAAAACTTTGAAAACTCCTCTCTCCACCCCCACCCCCAAAAAAAAACAACAACAAACAAACAAACAAAAAACCAGTTACAATGATCTTAAAATATTTTTGTTCATCAACATATACACACATTTCCTGCATATTTTGTTCTAGCACATTATTTTGAACAAAATTCCTCATTATTCAACCCATTTTCCTTACTTTTAGTTTATTTCTTTCCAAAATGTATCCTTTTTGAGTGGGCCAAATTTACACAAAACACAAGCTCTACGAAATATTCTCACCTTGGATTCCTTTTGTGGCAAAGTGAATGTCCACAGGATGTCCAAAGAAGGCAGCTTCCTGGTTCTGCGAGTTGTCCACCTGTGTCTGTCCCTCCCTTAAGCCCGCAAGTATTTTCCATGCTCCGCCTGCAAGAATGGGAACACAGTGTGATAATATAGGTACGGAGTACTGAAGCTTGTATTAATGCTAATATGAACAACATTGGCATGATCATTATCTACAATTGCATTTCAACAGCACATCAGTAAATACAGCAGGCTTTAGAACATTCCAGACGAGCCTCTTTCTGTCACCTTATCATGCCCTCCCTCTCACACCAGTCATTGCAAAGTATGTTCTGAAGATTGTTATAAGCTGCTTTCTCCCCATCCTCACCTCAAATTACTCTAACCCAAACCTGGTCACTTTTCAAAAGCATCACAGCCACCAGACAAACCAACCATTGTCTTTTGGGACACCAAGCAGTCGTGTGTGAAAATACGTACTGCATGCAGTACCTCCATACAATGTGCCACAGAAAAAAAATCACCTAGGCAAAAGTCAGAAATATTTGTCGGTAAATTCAATTTATTTCCTTCCCCAAAGTTTCATTTTATCTACTGACATAAAAATACCTGTTAATTTTCACCCTTGAAGAACAGATGTATCTTTAGCTACTCGTACAACAACATCATAATAATGTGCCTACATGAAACAAGCCTTTCAAGACTTCCTGTGGACCTTGTTTGTTTCTAACTTAACATGTTTGTGAATGTCAACATTCTCAACTTGTTCTGTACGCATTCACTGCCTGTACTGAACTTGAATATTTCAAGCATCTAGCTTCAACATTAAAAGAGAATGATAAAACAAAATCTTAGTTTATCAGGCAGGAAAACTAACATTGATAAGAAACAAGGAAAGCAACTTTTGTTCCTGCGGTGAAACAATTAAAAATAAAATAAATTATATGCCTGTAACACAAAGCTAATGCTGCTTCCTGCACAGATTTACCTGGCATAAATGTCTTCCTTTTTTGTAATAAATAATACAAGAGTCTGAGAAAGTATGTTCGATATAAATCATCTTTTCTTTCCAAACTGTTAAGCATAAAACTAATGGATCTGGACCCTCAAATCTCAATTATTTGCTTGTAAACAGATTGAAGATTTCAACTCAAAGACAAAATTTACAGGTGATAAAATCAAGATTACAAAAAAAGCTCTGACCAGTTGCACAATGTAGTAAGACAACAGAACTAAAAAATATAAAAAGAAAGAAAGAAAGAGAGGGAAGGGGATGTAAAGAAGATACACGATGAGAGAAATCAAGGGGGAAATGAATACTGAGAAATAACTCAGACACTGAGACAAACAGTGAGAAGGACAGAGAGAGAGAGAGAGAGAGAGCTGTGATTAGCAATAACTTAAAGAAGCAAGAAAGCACAAGCTGGTGAAGTCAGTGTTCAGGCCAACCTGTATGGATGCCCCACTTGCAGAACAGACTGTGGTCAGGAAAGCCTGAAGCACTCACAATCTGTCCAATCACATGGACTTCAGCCATTCTGCAAATCAGGCAACAGTTCAAAACAGAATTACCATCAGTTACTTCACGAAATGAGTGAGAGAGAGAGAGAGAGAGAGAGAGAGAGAGAGAAAGACATAGACACAGACAGACAGACAAGCCGAGAGACTGAGAGACAGACAGAGAGAGAGAGAGTGTGTGTGTGTGTGTGTGTTGCTGTTGTGTTATTCTTACTCTTCTAGTTGTCTAGCTTTGTATTCAATGTGCATTTATGTGAATTCACAGCTAAAGCAGTACATATAAGCACATGCAAATGAAACCATTCCAGAAACTCATAGCCCCCAAGGCTAGACATGATGAGACAGTCTATGCGAACAGACAGTCTGATATAGTGGTTGCAGTGACCTTGTGCAAATAGTCTCTTTGGCACAATTAAGCAGGACACTGTGGTTGACTGTGTTGATGCTGTCGATTCGCACAGATCATCCCATCACATCACCTACGCATACAGACTGTCTTGTTCTCTCTTGTCTGGCCAGCTGCTAGCACAATTCTAACCAGCCTACACAGGCCTGTAATTTCTCGCAGGCTGCTTGTGCAGCTTTAATCATTTCATACTAAGGCCTTTCACTTCATAAACTATTTCAAATGCTCATGCTTCATTGAACTTTGCTGTGATTTCTGATGCCACTTGTCATACTGATCAATGGTCCCATCTCATACACAAGATTACTTTTTTGTTGTTTTACCTTGTTATGATGTATTCTCTGATGTATCAGACAGATACAACTACAAAAGATATTCATGAGATAAACCACCACAGTTTTCATCAAGACAGATGGTCTTGCATTGGATCAGTGATATGTACCCTTAACCTGGCTGACACACAGGCCAGTGTGCTTGGAGTCAGCTGACTGTATTAAAGTCCTATGGTGGTCTCTGCGCTGTTGATATGCAGGATAGAGCACAAAGTTTACAACAACAATAAAAAAACTTTGAATTCCTGTTATGCCTGTCTCTGAACTATGGGAAGATTGAAAAATCTAAAGCAACATCTTAAAATGTGTGATGCTAGGAGGACCTTAAAACTGCTCAAAAAGACTGAGAGAGAAATACAGTGCTATAAACATAAGAATCCATGAAAAAGGAAGAATGCAAACCAAAACTGGATCAAAGTTCAAACAACAAGTGTAAGGACACTGGAAAAAAAAGACAGCATAAACATTAGGAAAGCTTTAAGGAATCTTTAGGGCCTGACAAAAAAAAGCAACTTAGTCAAGTCAGCGTCATCCAGAACAAAGATGCCAACTGTCTCACACAGGAAGATCACATAATTAAAAAATGGACAGAATAGTGCTCTGAACTCTGAAACAACCAGAGCAGAGGAGAACCAAATGTACTAGGAGAACAGGGTTCATCAAAAGAGAATGACTTTCCAGTACTTTGTGAAGGAGTGATAGCTCAGTTAAATCGCTGAAATATATATGGGAAGGCTGCAGGCATTAACCACAGCCCTGCAGAACTCTTGAAACATGGTGGAGATGCAGGAATCGATATCCTATCTGCAACAAAAACTGGCACACTGGTGAGCAGCCCATGCCATGGACTCCATCACGAATCATCACCCTTCACAAGAAAGGAAATCTTCAACATCGCCAAATCCACTTAACTAAAGCCTTGAACAGCCATGCCAACAAAGTAAAGCTGAAAATAATTGTAACTGGAAGCAGAATGCATCACTGAAGAAGAAAACAGGATGGATACCATCAAAGAGAGAAATGCCATCGAACAGCTCTTTTACCAAACTACCCTTTGTGGAAAACATCTCCAGCATTAGAGGGAGTTCTACCATGTATTCATGATTTAACATCAGGCAGAAGCTTATCAACAATATCCAGCACCTGTACTCTAAGTGACTGGTGAGGTGCCCACACAGGGTGCTACAGAAGAGTGCTTCCATACTTTAGATCATCAGTTGGAGTTCATCAAGGCTACCTTCCATCTCTCACATTTTTCCACATATTTCTGGAATGCATCCTGACTGATGCACTTGAAGATTAAGTCAGCATACTCAATATTGAAGGAAGAACCATCACAGACTTTGATTTGCACATGACATCAATGGCCTGGCAGGCAGTGAACAAGAACTCACCAAGCTTGTTGAACAACTGGATGACACATCAACAAGATATGGCATGGACATCATCATCAAGATGACCAAGTTGATGACCAGCCACAACACTACTGTGAGTACTAATAACTGTCCATGGTCAGAAATTAGAATCTGTTCAAGAATTCACTTACCTGGGACCCATCATTAGTAATGAGAGATCCAAACCAGAAATCCTCTTAAGGCCAGCAAAGACAACCACAACGCTGTTCAGATTAAAACCTGTGTGGAAGGCCATGAATATTGCAATGCAACACAAGACAGGCTAATGTGTGTGCACGGGTATATTCATCTTCCTGTGAGCATATGAAACAAAAGACCATGATAGCTGATCAGGAAAGCCGAATCTAAACCATGGAGATGAGATGCTAAGTCTTCAAGATATTAAACATTCGAATATTTTGACTGATACAGTGCATACAGTGATCGTATTACTGACTAACAAGCGTGTCAAATCATCGAGCAGCACACAGGACTATGTCAAAAAGAAACCAAAACTATGTTGGTAAGGCCATGTAATAAGATCCTGAGAATTGTTAATGGTGGAATGTGCTAAAAGAGACTGAGTGAGTGACAACATGCCAGACTGGACAGAGCCATCAGTCGAAGAGCGTCTCTCCTCCACGCATGCGCATCTACATCAGAACTACAAGCAATGATAGAATTACATGGCTCGTCCCAAGATGGGAAAAAAAGGGGCAGCAGAGGGACATCCGGAGTCATGAACCGGGTGTGGCCCAACCCCCCTAGAGTGTCAGGAGATAAGGGCCGAAACACTTGCTTGAAGGGGGCTTCTCTTCTGAGGACTCTCTGCTGCCACGCTCTCCACGAGTTTCTTTCTACTGATGCATGGGTAAACCATTGACTTCCGGGAATAGGCCGGAGGACATCCGGGAAAGACCGGAGGACACTGGGAAAGACCAGAACCAAGGGCTCTGTGGGCTGGCTCCCCACTTTGCCTTAAACATGTGGCTACTAAAAATAAAAGGAAAAGATGCTCCCAGGATTCACCGAAAGGGGGAGAGAATGATGAATCCATCGGTGCTCAACCAATCATGACTGCAAATCCCAAACGGACTATGAACATGGACCAAATGGAATATCCATGTGTCTGTGGAAAGCGTTTCGCTACCACCCGTGGCATGAAGATCCACAGAACAAAGATGGGATGTGTGAAGACTCATCTGAATGAGCAGCAGCGCACTGCATCAGCAGATAAGACGTCGGAAGACCAAGGCCAGGATTTAAACCACAGTGCCAAGGACATCCACGCTGTTGGTTCGGATGAGGAATTTGCACAGGCCCTCGATGCCAGGCGCCTGAAACTCAACCTGCCACGAGCAAACGAAACTGAAGATTGGGAGAAACTGGATGCAAAAATCGTCCAAAGACTCGATGCACTGACAGGGAAAAGCACCCTGGAACACAAACTAGCCACATATGGGGACATTGTGTATGCCACATGTAGAGACGCCTATGGAGCAAAACTACCCAAAGAGAAAACACCTCCAAAGAAATCCAGACGCCAAGAAAAGATGGACAAGATCAGGGTCCAAAAGAAAAACCTCAAGATGCAAATGAAGACCGCACTGCCAGCTGAAAAACAAGGCTTGGAAAAACTGTGGAAAGACCTGAAAGAAAAACACAGTGCCCTCAGCAAAGCGGAATCTGCGAGGAAGAGGAAGAGCAAAAAGAAGAAGACACAAGAGCGCTTCTTCAGAGACCCCTTCCAGTTTGCCAGAACACTGTTTGAGCAGCCAAAATCTGGGACCCTAAGTGTGGACAAAGGAGTTCTTGAGCAGCATCTGAGGAAAACATACTCTGACCCACAGAGCAAAGCACCACTCGACATTCAAGGTCTGGTGTGGCCAACCAACCCTGAGGAACAGTTCAATGGCAAGCCTCCAACGTTGGCGGAAATCAAGAAGGTGGTCGACAAAGCCAGAGCCAAATCATCACCAGGGCCAAACGGAATACCTTACCAGCTTTACAAGAAATGTCCCAAGGTGCTGGAGTGGCTCCACAGGCTACTGCGATCGGCTTGGAGAAACCAGAAGATCAGCGGCCAGTGGATGACGGCAGATGGTGTGTACATCCCCAAAGAGCAAAACTCAAGTGACATTAGCCAGTTCAGGCCAATATCACTACTGAACGTCGAAGGGAAAATCTTCTTCTCTGTCATGGCAGCAAGGCTGACCAAGTACCTGATGGAAAACAAGTACTTGGATGTGTCAGTCCAGAAAGGTGGCATCCCAGGCGTGGCTGGCTGTGTAGAACACGCCACAATGATCTGGGACGCAATCCAAAAAGCAAAAACAGAAAAGAGAGACCTGGACGTAGTGTGGCTTGATCTGGCAAACGCATATGGATCTGTGCCCCATGAGATGATACAGTTGGCTCTTGAGATGTACCATGTGCCAAAGAACATCCGCGACATGCTCAAGAAGTACTTCAATGGCTTCTCAATGCGGTTCTCTACCAAGGAGTACACAACAGACTGGATCAACTTGGAAGTGGGTATTGCAATGGGCTGTGCAATTTCCCCAATACTGTTCGTGCTGGCAATGGAACTCATCTTGAAAGCAGCAACAAACAACGCGAGACAAACAGACCTTGGCGATGGATACAAGATGCCTCCTCTCAAGGCCTTCATGGATGACACTACAGTGATTTCATCCAGAGAAGACGAGACACGTCATGTGCTGGAGAGGCTGGACGACATAGTTGCCTCATCCAGAATGAAGTTCAAGCCAAAGAAATCACGGAGTCTCTCACTGAGGAAAGGAAAAGTGGCCGGATCTGTGGTCTTCAGTGTTGCCAACCAGGCCATTCCAACAGTCACAGAAGAACCAGTCAAGAGCCTTGGAAGATGGTATGATGATACGCTGAAAGACACACAAAGAGCAAAAGAAACCAAGCAGATGGCGGAGGAAGGCTTGGAGACCATTGACCAGTGTGGGCTCCCTGGCAAATACAAGGTCTGGTGTCTGCAGTTCATGCTGATACCAAAGCTGCTATGGCCTCTGATGATATACGACATCTGCACCAGCATAGTGGAGGCAATGGAAGCCAAAATCAACAAGTTCACAAGGAAATGGCTTGGTGTCCCACCCTGTCTGACTGACATAGCGCTGTACTGTCGCCAAGCAAAGCTGAAACTACCCCTGAAATCCATCCTGGAGGAATACAAAGCAGGGAAGATCAGACTTCAAAGCATGCTGGAGGACTCAGGAGACAAGGTGGTAGAAGCAATTAAGCCCCAGCTGAAGACAGGCAGAAAATGGAAAGTTCAAGAGGCGATGGATTCTGCAAAAGAAAGTCTCAAGATCAGAGAAATAACAGGACACACACAGACCAACAGACAGGGACTGGGGGTGACCAAAACTGAATGGTGGTCAAAGGCCAAAGGAAAAGCCAAAAGAGACATGATGATTCAGGAGATGAGAAAAGAAGAAGACCAAAAAAGACTCCAAAAAGCAGTCCAGCAGAGCCAGCAAGGGCAATGGACAACGTGGGAGAATGCACTCCAAAGAAGTCTCACTTGGAATGACATTTGGCACATGGCCCCTCTCAGGATCAGCTTCATTCTCAGATCTGCATATGACCTTCTGCCCTCAAATGCAAACCTGGTGAAGTGGGGGAAAACAGACGATCCTGCATGCCCCCTCTGCCATGAAAAACAAACAGTGGAGCATGTCCTAAGCTCATGTAAAGTAGCCCTGGCTCAAGGAAGGTACACATGGAGGCACAACCAAGTGCTCAAAGAAATTGTACAAGTAGTCTGGGCTAGTACCAACACTACAAAAGGGAAAATCAGGACTCCAAAAGCACCCGCAACATTCTTCACGGCAGGAGGCAGCAAATCATGGCCAAGAACAACAGTGCCACTCGAAACATGCAGGCAGAGTCTGCTGGACGGGGCAGATGACTGGGAGTGCACTGCAGACCTCCCAGAATGGAAGAGTCACCCAGAGATCATCAGCAAGAGTGGCATGAGACCAGACATAGTAGTCCACTCTAAGTCAACCAAGCAGCTGATCATGATCGAGCTCACGGTGCCATATGAGAACAGAATGGAGGCAGCTCAAATCTACAAGACTGAAAAGTATGCTGATCTGGCAAACAGCCTGAGGAGAGAAGGCTATCAGGTCAAAGTCCTCACTGCAGAAATTGGAGCTAGGGGGTTTGTAGGAACGTCTGCATACAGCCTCATGAAACAGCTCTCAGTTGCAGGGAAGGAAAAAACCAGAGCCCTGAAAGCAATGGCAGAAGCGGCAGAGAGGTGTTCAAGCTGGATCTGGTCAAGGAGGAACAAAAGTGAACTTCATAAGGCTTAATTTCCCTACAAATATCAGGTGTCCCTGTGGCTCAGTGGTTAAAGCGCGAGTCATTAAGTGGAAAATGAGCATGTCCAGAGGGTCATGGGTTCGAATCCCAGCCATGGCTCGTCCCAAGATGGGAAAAAAAGGGGCAGCAGAGGGACATCCGGAGTCATGAACCGGGTGTGGCCCAACCCCCCTAGAGTGTCAGGAGATAAGGGCCGAAACACTTGCTTGAAGGGGGCTTCTCTTCTGAGGACTCTCTGCTGCCACGCTCTCCACGAGTTTCTTTCTACTACCATGAACCAGATGTCATAGCTATCACAGAAGTGAAACCGAAGACCTGTCGTTATGCAGTACAAGAGTCAGAGATAGCCATCTTTGGATACGATCTTTTTCACAATCTTGAGAAGAACGGCAGGGGAGTGGCACTCTATGTCAAAAGTAGCATGAACCCGTCTTTGTGTGAAGATCTGTACTCTGATTTCCAGGAGTCAATTTTTATTGAATGTCAACTGCAGAGAGGAGAATCACTGACCCTGGGCATGGTGTATAGAAGCCCCAGTAGTACTGTTGAAAATTCAGGCAAATTGAATGACCTGATAGCAAAGGCAGCAGCACCAAATCTGGGAATCTACTCATCTTGGGTGATTTTAACTATCCAGAAATTGAATGGAACAAAGAAACATGTAGATCAGGAGTAGGACATCCAGCCTCCCAGTTCTTGAAGACTTGCAAGGATTCATATCTGATTCAGCACCAGAGGGAACCTACCCGCATCAGAGAGGGACAAGCACCTAGCCTTGTGGACCTAGTACTGACAAACAGAGAGGACACAATTAGTGAATTAAACACGTATGCTGGCTTAGGGAAAAGTGACCATGTGACTCTGCTCATACACCTGGCATATAGTGGCAAGGAAGACTCGGAAGAGGTTAGACACAACTACTCAAAAGCAGATTTTGGTGCAACTGGGAAACAGTTAGGAGATGTCGATTGGGACAAAGAGTTAAGTAGCCTAAACGTTAACGAGATGTGGACCAGAATCAAAGATGAGATCAATTCAGCAATAGCAGCACATGTTCCAAAGACAAAATTCTCTGGCAAACGATTTAAGAAATGGATGGATAAGGGAACCCTAACATCGGTGAGGAAAAAGCACAAGCTATTCCGTCGTTGGCAGGAGACTAGGGATGGAAAGGAATATCAACTGTATGCCAAAGCAAGGAATAAATCTAAGAAAGAATGTCAGAAGGCACAACGTCGAATGGAGCAAGTAGTAGCTGCACAAGCAAAACAAAATCCAAAGGCTTTCTGGTCATACGTAAGCAGTAAAACCAAGACAAGGAGTGGTGTAGCAGACCTGAAGAAAGAGGATGGCAGCAAATCAAAGTCGATCAAGAGAAAGCTGAGATTTTGAATGCATTCTTTCATAGCGTCTTTACTGTAGAGGAGGATGGGGACCTGCCGGAACCACAGGAATGCAGTTATGATGAAGAACTAAGTGACTTCGAGATCGATACTGAGAAAGTCAGAAAACTTTTAGCAGACTTAAACACTAGTAAGGCTTCGGGACCGGATGGGCTAAACCCAATGCTTTTGTCCAAGACTGCTGATGTTCTTGCCACCCCAGTGGCCATGTTTTCAGAAAATCCTTGAATGAAGGAAAAATCCCAGAAGACTGGCGTTTGGCACGGGTCACACCTATCTTCAAGAAAGGCAGCAAAATGCTAGCTAACAACTATAGGCCAGTAAGCCTTACATGCATCCTCTGTAAAGTAATGGAAAAATTAGTAAGGGAACAAATTGTCAAACACCTAGAAGAAAACAACCTTGTCAGTGAGAAACAACACGGGTTTGTAAAGGGGAGGTCGTGCATCACTCAGCTTCTCAATGTCTTGGACACATGGACTGAGGTCTTAGACGATGGAGGCTCAGTCGACATTGTTTACATGGACTTCCAGAAAGCGTTTGATAGCGTTCCACACAGGCGACTTGCTTTGAAAGTTCAGGCACATGGTATCAAAGGGAAGATATTACTTTGGATTCAGGACTTCCTACACAACAGGCGTCAGCAGGTTGTCGTCAACAGATCACAGTCACAAGAAGCCAATGTCTCGAGTGGGATTCCCCAGGGTAGTGTTCTAGGGCCTATTTTGTTTGTGCTGTATATTAACGATCTGCCGAATCTCATTCATAACACTGTACACCTTTTCGCAGATGACACTAAGGTTTTTTGCACGAAGTGATGATGAAGGAGCTACGCTTGTTTTACAGGAAGATCTAAACAGGCTGCAAACTTGGTCAAGACAATGGCTGCTGAAGTTCCACCCTGAAAAGTGCCACGTCCTGAAACTGGGGAATAAGAAGTCAGATGCTGTGTATCACATGACCGAAGTAAACATCGAAGGTGAGACATGTACCACAACTCTGTCCGAAAGCGAAGTCGAGAAGGACCTTGGGGTTTACATTGACAACAAACTGAATTTCAGAGAACATGTGGCCAAGGCAACTGCTAAAGCAAACAGAGTTGTTGGTATCATCCGTCGCTCCTTTGACTTCCTGACTGAAGATACATTCCTACAACTGTACAAGTCTCTTGTACGACCAGTACTAGAGTATGGACATTCTGTCTGGCAACCCTACTACAAAACACTGTGCCAGGATGTAGAAGATGTTCAGCGCAGAGCAACTAAACTTTTAGCATCTCTCAAAGATAAACCATATCCTGAGCGTCTTTCTACTCTCAAACTTCCAAGCCTTGAGCACAGAAGAAAAAGGGGTGACATGATAGACTTGTACAAGTTTATACATGGCATTTACCGGAGTGATAAACCACGGTTTGAATTGTTTACCAATAGGGACAGCAGGGACACTCCTTGAAACTATCCAAAGTTCATCACAGACTGAATATCAGAGGAAACTATTTTCTCTCTCCGTGTGATTGATGTTTGGAATGGTCTTCCTGACTCCGTAGTAACAGCCCCTACAGTCAACATCTTCAAATCACGGTTAGACACTCATTGGCAGGAACTTCCGACAAAATATAATCCGGAATGCTATCAACATAGATAGTCTCTGTCGTGACTCTCTTCCTTCCACGCATGCGGTGTTTTTTTTTTTTTTTTTTTTTTTGTCTTAATGTTATACCTAGAATGGTGAACAGGCCTCTTAAGGCCTCTAACACCTACAAGTTCCAATCAGTTCAAGAAAAAAATTTGCAGAGACCCACCAGGCCTTGGCACACGACAAGCTGAATTGGATGAACCTGGTCCTGGTGAACTGTTAAAGGCGAAGAAAAAGAACTATGGGAAGACGTCACAACGGATCATAACATAAAGTCTTACCAAGGAAGTAATATATTCTGGCTTCAGAACAATTTGAGTCAGTTCTTGACACCTGTCAACCATTTATAAACAACACAAGAACTCAAGCGGCCAGGGAAACAAACCAAACATAATTGAAGATCACACTGTTAAAAGTTTGTACCATTTAGGAATAACCCCATGCCAGAAACAAAACAAGCCAACCACGATTCAAGGAAGAGACTGTTTCTGCAGGCGTACATTGAAACATGAGAGAGAGAGAGAGAGAGAGAGAGAAGAAAAAAAAAACAGAAAAAAGAAAGAAAATTACTGCCCCACTAAAAAGAAGGAACAAACAAATTAGAAATCAGACCCAACGCGTTTCGACCAACCGGGTCTTCTTTAGGAAGGACAAATAGCATTCAACACCGATGTCAGGTCACAGATGTTTTACCAATGAAAAGGTTCCGAGAGCAAAGATAAGGAGCTGAGTTTGTTCTCATTTGGCGATCTTTTAATTAATCTTGTACCCAGGGGGCGATCAGTTCCTCCTATGTAGGTCTCAGTGTAAG